>SJYT01035683.1:98373-274220 GCA_006410635.1 Cephalophus harveyi
AGGGTGACAATATACAGCCTTGACGTACTCCTTTTCCTATTTGGAACCAGTCTGTTGTTCCATGTCCAGTTCTAACTGTTGCTTCCTGACCTGCATATAGGTTTCTCAAGAGGCAGGTCAGGTGGTCTGGTATTCCCATCTCTTTCAGAATTTTCCACAGTTTATTGTGATCCACACAGTCAAAGGCTTTGGCATAGTCAATAAAGCAGAAGTAGATGTTTTTCTGGAACTCTCTTGCTTTTTCCATGATCCAGCGGATGTTGGCAATTTGATCTCTGGTTCCCCTGCCTTTTCTAAAGCCAGCTTGAACATCAGGGAGTTCATGGTTCACGTATTGCTGAAGCCTGGCTTGGAGAATTTTGAGCATTACTTTACTAGCATGTGGGATGAGTGCAATGTCTCTAGGCTACTTATATATTGATTCCATTTTGATTTCAAGATTTTGGATCATTTTCACTATCATTATTTGGAATTCTTTATCAGGTAGATTCCCTATCTCTTCCTCTTTTGTTTGGGTTGGTGGGCATTTATCCTGTTCCTTTACCTGCTGGGTATTCCTCTGTCTCTTAATCTTGTTTATATTTCTGAGTTTGGGGTGTCCCTTCTGTATTCTGGCAGTTTGTGGAGTTCTCTTTATTGTGGAGTTTCCTCACTGTGGGTGGGGTTGTACTGGTGGCTTGTCAAGGTTTCTTGGTTAGGGAAGCTTGTGTCAGTGTTCTGGTGGGTAGAGCTCGTTTTCTTCCCTCTGGAGTGCAATGAAGTGTCCAGTAATAAGTTATGAGATGTCAATGGTTTTGGAGTGACTTTGTGCAGCCTGTATATTGAAGTTTATGGCTGTGTTCCTGTGTTGCTGGAGAATTTGTGTGGTATGCCTTGCTCTGGAACTTGTTGGGCGTTGGGTGGTGCTTGGTTTCAGTGTAGGTATGGAGGTGTTCGATGAGCTCCTGTCAATTAATGTTCCCTGGAGTCAGTTCTCTGGTGTTCTCAGGATTTGGACTTAAGCCTCCTGCTTCTGGTTTTCAGTCTTATTTTTACAGTAGCATCAAGACTTCTCCATCTATACAGCACCATTGATAAAACATCTAGGTTAAAGATGAAAAGTTTCTCCACAGCAAGGGACACCCAGAGAGGTTCACAGAGTTACATGGAGAAGAGAAGAGGGAGGAGGGAGTTAGAGGTGACCCAAATGAGATGAGGTGGAACCAAAAGAGGAGAGAGCAAGCTAGCCAGTAATCACTTCCTTATGTGCACTCCACAATCTAGACCGCTCAGAGATGTTCATGCAGTTATACAGAGAAGAGAAGAGGGAGAAAGGAGACAGAAGTGGCCAGGAGGATAAAGGGGAGAATCAAAAGGAGAGAAACAGATCCAACCAGTAATCAGTTCCCTAAGTGTTCTCCACCGTCTGGAACACACAAAGAGATTCACAGAGTTGGGTAGAGAAGAGAAGGGGGAGGGAAGAGATAGAGGCAACCTGGTGGAGAAAAAGGAGAGTCCAAAGAGGGAGAGAGCAGTCAGGCCAGTGATCTCACTCCCAAACAAAAACGGGTACTGAAGATTGGGTTCTTAAAGGTACAAAATTGATAACAAATACCAAAAAGCAAAGATTAAAAATCTAGAGTAGAGGTTGGATTTTCAAAAATACAGTATTAAAGAAAAAGAGTCACAAAAATTATAATATATATATATATATATGTGAAGTTTGCTTTTAAAAAATTAAAGAATAAAGAATGATAGTAAAAATATATCTAGGACTTTCTCTGGTGGTGTTGTGGGCAGTGTGGGGTCAGTTGATTTTCAGATAGTTCCTTGGTCTGGATTATATTTCTCAGGATCTGTAGGCCCCTTTCTATATAGTCGGTACTAACGACAGGGTTTCAATCTATTGCACCTGTCATTTCCAAGGTGGTTCCCTCTGTTTTAGCTTCTTCTGTTTGCTGGTCTCTTTAGTGTCTGATTTCTGCCCTGACACAAGGGGGCGGTGGTGGACACTTTTTTAGGCTCATTTGTTCAGTCATGCTGTGGGGAGGGAGGGACGCTGCAATCAAATAACACTGGCGTGTGCTCACAGTGCCTCAGCCTCACTGGGCCTGCCCCCACTCACAGCATGTGTACCCTCCCTGCCCACACTGCTCAGGCTCTAGGTTGCTCCACCAGGAACCGTCCAAGGCTGGCCCTGGGCTGCATGCACCTCCCAGGTCTAAGCCCCTCAAGTTCAGGCACTCGGGTAGTTCTGCATTTTGTGCCCTTCCCCGGTCCAAGAAGCTCAGGTGATCAGGTGTTTGGCAAGCACGGTTGCTGCAGCTTATCGCCTCCCTGGTCCCTGCTGCTCGGTTCTCTGGATGTACAACCAGTCCACCTTCTCAGGCGGATGTTGACCATCCAAAATCCCAAGAAGTCTTAGTTAGCAAAGAAGCCTGCTTGCAGTTTGGTAGATAGTGCCTCTCTGGGGCCACGATTGCCCCCTTCCAGCTCTGGCTGCCTGTCACCAGAGGGGGATGCAGCCGGCTAGCTCTGTTCAGTCCTTTGTTCTGTGAGTGGGCCTGGAGGTGTCTTAGGTTAGGACTTTTCACATGGTAGCTATCCCACAGTCCGGTTTCCTAGCCCAAGTTAGTTCTCTCAGATTGCCCTCGGGGCATTCAGGCCCGGTCCTTACTCTAAGCAATGCAGCCCGCGCCTCCCTGCTCAGCCCCGGATTGCAGGGTGGGTGCAGGCGTCTGCGCTGCTTCTCCGCTGGGGGAGTTACCGTTGGGCACGTAATCTGTGGGTTTTAATTATTTATTTAGTTTTCCTTCTAGTTATGTTGCCCTCTGTGGTTCCAAGGCTCACCATAGACTCAGCAGTGAGAGTGTTTTCTGCTGTTTGGAAACTTCTCTCTTTTTAAGACTCCCTTCCTCTGTCCCTACCTCTTTTGTCTTTCTTATTGTCTTTTATATTTTTCCTACCTCCTTTCGAAGACAATGGGCTGCTTTTCTGGGTGCCTGATGTCCTCTGCCGGCATTCAGAAGTTGTTTTGAGGAATTTACTCAGCGTTTAAATGTTCTTTTGATGAATTTGTGGGGGAGAAAGTGGTCTTCCCATTCTATTCCTCTGCCATCTTAGGACTGCCTCTGTTTAGTATTTTTCAGAAATGATATTGCTCTCCATAGTGACTGTCATGATGTACACTCCCACCAACAGTATAGGAGGATTCTCTCTTCACCACACCCTCTTCCATATTTATTGTTTGTAGATTTTTTTGATGATGGCCATTCTGAGCAGTGTGAGATGTTATCTCATTGTAGTCTTGAATGGATTTCTCTAATATCAAAGTTGAGCACCTTTTTGTGTGCCTCTTGGCCATTTGTATGTCTTCTTTGGAGAAATGTCTATATAGGTTTTCTGTCCAATTTTTGATTCAGTTGTTTGTTTGTTTCTTTTGTTTTTATATTGAGCCACATGAGCTGTTTGTAAATTTTCAAAAATAATTCACATCAGTCATATAGTTTGCAAATGTTTTCTCCCATTCTGTAGGTGGTCTTTTCAGTTTGTCTATGGATTCCTTTGCTGTGCAAAAGCTTTTTTGTTTAATTAGTATCATTTGTTTATTTTGTTTTCATTTCCATTACTCTAGGAGATGGCTTGAAAAAGATATTGCTGTGATTTATGTCAAAGAGTGTTCTGCTTGTGTTTTCCTCTAAGAGTTCTATAGTACCTGGTCTTACATTTCGGTTTTTTAATCCATTTGTGTTTATTTTTATGTATGGTGTTAAAGAATATTCTAATTTATTTTCTTTTATATGTAGCTGCCCAGTTTTCCCAGTATCATTTACTGGGAAAACCGTCTTTTTTCTCATTGTATAATCTTGCCTCCTTTGGCATAGATTAATTGACCATAGATGTGTGGGTTTATTTCTTTCTATCCTGTTCAATTAATCTATAATTCTGTTTTTGTGTCAGTACTATACTGTTTTGATGACTATATCTTTGTAATATAGTCTGACAACAGGGAGCCTGATTTCTACAGCTCATTTCTCTTTTTCAAATAGCTTTGGCTATTCAGGGTCTTCTCTGTCTCCATTCAAAGGGCCACATATGACAAATTCACACCTAATATCATAATCAATGGTGAAAAGCTGACAGCATTTATTCTAAGATCAGGAACAACACAAGAACATTCACTCTCACCAGTTTTATTCAACATAGTATGGAAGTCCTAATCATATCAATCAGAGATTTAAAAAAATAATAAATAGAATACAAATTGGGAGAGAAGTAAAAGTGTCACTGTTTGCTGGTGATGTGATACTATATATCTGTTCAGTTCAGTTCAGTCACTCAGTCGTGTCCGACTCTTTGCAAACCCATGAATAGCAGCATGCCAGACCTCCCTGTCCATCACCAAATCCTGGAGTTCACTCAGACTCATGTCCATCAAGTCAGTGATCCCATCCAGCCATCTCATCCTCGGTCGTCCCCTTCTCCTCTTGCCCCCAATCCCTCCCAGCATCACAGTCTTTTCCAATGAGTCAACTCTTCGCACGAGGTGGCCAAAGTACTGGAGTTTCAGCTTTAGCATCATTCCTTCCAAAGAAATCCCAGGGCTGATCTCCTTCAGAATGGACTGATTGCATCTCCTTGCATCCAAGGGAGTCTCAAGAGTCTTCTCCAACACCACAGTTCAAAACCATCAATTCTTCGGTGCTCAGCTTTCTTCACAATCCAAATCTCACCACCATACACAAACACTGGAAAAACCATAGCTGTGACTAGATGGACCTTTGTTGGCAAAGTAATGTCTCTGCTTCTGAATACGCTATCTAGGTTGGTCATAACTTTTCTTCCAAGGAGTAAGTGTCTTTTAATTTCATGGCTGCAGTCACCATCTGCAGTGATTTTGGAGCCCAAAAAAATGAAGTCTGACACTGTTTCCACTGTTTCCTCATCTATTTGCGATGAAGTGATGGGACCAGATGCCATGATTTTAGTTTTGTGATTTGTGAGTTAAAAGACAAAGCTTCCACTCTCCTCATTCAAAAGCATCAATTCTTTGGCGATCAGCCTTCTTCACAGTCCAACTCTCACATCCATACATGACCACAGGAAAAACCATAGCCTTGACTAGATGGATCTTAGTTGGCAAAGTAATGACTCGGCTTTTGAAAATGCTATCTAGGTTGGACATAACTTTTCTTCCAAGGAGTAAGCGTCTTCTAATTTCATGGCTGCAGTCACCATCTGCAGTGATTTTGGAGCCCCCCAAAATAAAGCCTGACACTGTTTCCACTGTTTCCCCATCTATTTCCCATGAAGGGATGGGACCAGATGCCATGATCTTCATTTTCTGAATGTTGAGCTTTAAGCCAACTTTGTCGCTCTCCTCTTTCACTTTCATCAAGAGGCTTTTTAGTTCCTCTTCACTTTCTGCCATAAGGGTGGTGTCATCTGCATATCTGAGGTTATTGATATTTCTCCCAGCAATCTTGATTCCAGCTTGTGTTTCTTCCAGTCCAGCGTTTCTCATGATGTACTCTGCATAGAAGTTAAATAATCAGGGTGACAATATACAGCCTTGACGTACTCCTTTTCCTATTTATGATTTATAAACCTCTTTTATTTGTCCGTAGCAGCAGGTCTGCAATTCTCAACTCACTCTGGGCTTTGGTGTTCCTGATGCTTTAAAAAAAAAAAACAGATTTAAGCCACTCTATCTATCCATCCTTAACTATATTTCCTTATTTCCTTATTCCATTATTTGCAATTTTTCAATTAAAATTTTAACTAAACAGAGAATACCTTAGGCTTTCAAACTGGCTTCTTCAAACACCTTCCCCTTTTCCTCTTCATTAGGGTCATCCAAATTTATTTAATCAGAATTGAATATGTGAGAGCAACTCAGTTCTCTTGATCATGATACATCTAGCACAGTACATGACAAATAAATGTTTAATGAGTGAAGATAAATGAATGAAAATCTCTAAAAAGAAAAAAGAAATTTCACCCACAGATGCAACACTTATCTTGATTGGTTGTTTAGATTTTTTAGTGTAAATTCAGTAAAGACAAGTTTTCCCAGAAAGAAAAATATACTTAGTTGTGGATTAAGCATACTAGTAGCCCCTCCAAATGCTTATATGGGATTTTAATGCAATATTTGATGAAAAAGATTAACTGGACACCTTACCACACCAAAGCAATGTTTACATACACAGTTTGAAATAAAGAGTGTGGAAAAAAAGGAACTGTTATTATTATTATAAAGCACTTTCTACTTTATAGTCACTATACCAAATGCTTTAAACTTATTTCTCAAGTTTATACTTGGAACTTTATGAGTTACTAAGTATTATCTAAATTTCAGAAAGTCTGAGTAAATTTTCAATGTTAATGATACAATCAAAGAGCCAGGACCCAAACCCAAGTCTACCTGACTCCAAAGCACAAGCTCTTGCACTAAACCATCTTGCCTCCCACATCCAACCACACTCAGGATTCAGAAATCAGCACAAAAATCAGTTTTAACAAATGTACCATTCTGGTGGGGGACTGACAATGGAGGAGGCTACACATATGGGGGTGCAGGAGCAATATGAAAAATCTCTGTGCCTTACTCTTAATTTTCCCATGAAACTAAAACTGCTCTAAATATCAAGTCTTTTAAAAAAACAACTCAAATAAAAAGAGGAGGAAAATGACAATTTCTTCAAAAATCAACAGAACATGTTTTTCCTAATTATGAATAAATATTTATTTATTGCCCCTATGACCAAAGTTTGCCTCCATTCTAAAGAGAATTCAAAGTGTATAAAAAAAAAAAAAAAAAGCCATGAAGTGCAGATATGTAATTTCCCAAAAAGAGATACCTAACAGGCCTTGGAAAACATGCTCAACCTCATTATAACTAAAGGAGTGCATTTCAACAATAATGAGATAACAGTTTTCATGTTTCATACTTGAAAAATTAACATTTGGCCCCTGTAAGTAATGACAAAGATATGGAAAGTAGTTTTGTCCTATATGGATAGTAAGACAATAAGATGGTTCAACCTGCTGTGACCTGTGGAGTAATTTTACAGTCTAATGAAATAGAAAAGAAATATATCCTATGACCTATCAGTTTCATCTCTAGTAATACATCCTTCAGGAAGTTTTTACACAGAACCTTGAGCAAGATATATAAATAAACATATTTCCACAGAATTTTTTGTTACACTGAAGAATCAAAAACAACTTAGAGGTTTATCACTCAGGGAATAGATAAATTAAATATGGTCTATTCATATAATGAAATATAGCAATGATAAGCCATGAACTACATAAAAACTACATTACAATAAAGAAATAGGTAAAATTAAGATTTGGCCCTTGTAAATACTGACAAAGATATATGGAAAGACAGAACAACATGTCTAGTATAAAAGCAATGATGTCTACATTAGCATTACATGAATCACTTCCCCCAGAACTGTGCAGTGCCTTAAACAGCATTCATGGAGATTTGCAAAATGAATATTTATGATAGCAGATAGACAGAAGACAGGATAAATTTGAGCATATATCTATATATAGTGATGTTTCTATATTTATCTTTATGGCTATATATCTGTAAGAGAATAATGACCAGAAGAAAACATACCATAGTCATGATAAGATTACCTCTATGAATAGATAGAAGTGAATTTAAAACCAAGAGTGGTTGTTAAAAGAAACTACTTTCATTTGAAATATGTTTACCTTAAGAAAATATGGTAACAAACATATTTTTAGTAGAATATAGTACTTACTTTTATTCATTCATTCAAAACAAATATTTTTGTTTCAACATTCCAACCTTCTTATTGATGTGAATAAGTGGAGAATAAATAGACCTACCCCCAAGAAGCTCATATTCTATTTTTTTTAATATTACTCATTTTACTTCTAAAAGTTAAAAATTAGAAAACATTGACAGTTATTTAACAAAATGATGGGCAACTTTGGGCTGAGGAATGCAAATCTATTAGAACAAGGCCACTTTCTGGCTTACTTGTATTACAGTTATCCTCCATCTCAACCTGGTTTTCATCTTTGAAAAGAAATGGAGAGTGAGAAGCAAGAACTTTACTCTTTGGCTTTTTAGACTATTAATTTATGGAACCACCACCTCCTAGCATCCTATTAACATGCACTGCAACATCTATTTTCCTTTAGCACTTTAAAATATCATTCCATTTTCCAATGGCCTGCATAATTACTAAAAAGAAATCTGTAATTTTTCTTATCCTTTTTCTCTACATATGCATTCTTTTCTCCAGCTGCTTTTAAGAATTCTTTCCTTTATCATTGGATTGCAGCAATTTGACAGTGTGCCTCAATGTTGTGTTTGACCTGATTGGAGTTCACTAAGCTTTGTATATGTGGAAGATTTTCAGCCATTATTTCTAAGAATAATTTTCCTTCCCCACCCCATTGTTTTGGGACTTCAATCAACACATATGTGAAACTGCTTGATAATTTCTCATCATTTATCAAGGCTTTGTGTTTTTTCCCAATCAAATTACTTTCTAGTTTTCATTTTGGATAATTTCTATTGCATGCATTGAAATTAACAGATTTAATTTAATCAGTTAATTTAAATCCAATGTTATATCTGTTAACTTTATCCAAAGAAATGTTACTTCAGATACTGTATTTTTTGTCCCTGGAAGTCCCATTTAGTTCTTGTTTATGTTTTCTAATTCTTCCTTCATTATGTTCATGTTTTTGCTCACAGCTTTGAGCATACGGAGCATACTTATAATAGCTGCTATATCCTTTTTTTTATATTATTATCTCTGAATTTGTATTTGTTTTTGTTTATTCTTCACATTATGTCACATTTTCTGCTTCTTTACATATCCAGAAATTTTTCTTTGAATGGTAGATGTTTACATTGTTGAATACTAGATTGTGTATTTCTGACAAGTGTATGTTTTTTTTTTTTTTTTTCTCTAGAAGGAAGTTATTGCAGACCACTTTGATCCTTTCAGGCCTTATTTTTCAAATTTCTTCTAGCAAAGCTAAAAAATAACACTTTACTCTTGTATTAATTTAATTCCACTTCTTAGTCATAACCAATTTACATTTTCTATTATAATGCCACATATGTTCAATAAGATCTGTCCACTTTGGCTGGTGAGAACTTGTATGATCACCAGCCCTTTGTAAACCTATTAACTGTACAGCTTTCAGATGTTTTCCATAGAATTTGTTCTTTCTTGACCTCACAGGCTTTTATCCTATACATTATCAGATTTGTATTTAACCAAAATCTCAAAAAAAAAAAAAAATCCCTATGCAATTTTCTGGCATTCTTTCTCTATGCACCCTTCTCCTGTTGGGCACTATGCTCTCAAACTCCTATGTTGGCTTCCAGAATTCAGTTGTATCTTCTCTTTGGGTTCTGTCTTTCTTCTTCACAATCTGGGAAACTACCTTCAGGTGGAGAGTCTAGCTTATGTAGAGATAAACATCTTCCTCCTTCTCGGGAATCATAGTTTCATGCTGCTTGCTTTCTAATGTCTGAAAATGTTTGCTTTCTATTGGTTTTTCTGTTTTCTGTTTGTGATGGAAGGGCAATTTCAAGTATTCTTACTTAGAAAGCTAAAAAGAAAAGTTGGATTTTTTTTATTAATAAGAAGAAATGTGGGTTTCTAGTGGGATATTAATGCTAGTAGGAAAAAATACAACAAACAGGTAATATTTGATTAAATACAAGAAGACAGAATGACTAGAACTAGTGCCTTGTTGGCAAAGGCAAGAGGATGTAGAATTTGTAGAGCTGGAGGGTTTCAGTTCAGTTCAGTTGCTCAGTCATGTCCAACTCTTTGTGACCCCATGGACTGCAGCATGCCAGGCTTCCCTGTCCATTGCCAACTCCCAGAGTTTATTCAAACTCATGTCTATTGATGACATGATAATCAATGTTGGTGATACCATCCAACCATCTTATCCTCTGTCGCCCCCTTCTCCTCCTGCCTTCAGTCTTTGCCGGTATCAAGGTCTTTTCCAGTGAGTCAACTCTTTGCATCAGGTGGCCAAAGTATTTGAGTTTCAGCTTCAACATCCGTCTTTCCAATGAACACTCAGGACTGATCTCCTTTAGGATGGGCTGGTTGGATCACCTTGCAGGCCAAGGGACTCTCAAGAGTCTTCTCCAACACCACAGTTCAAAAACATCAATGCTTTAGTGTTCAGCTTTCTTTATAGTCCAACTCTTACATCCATACATGACTACTGGAAAAATCTCAGATAAAATCACAAAAACTTTGTGTATATGATTATGGGAGAAGAAATATTAGAGGATTGAAAGAAGAGAAACATAAATCATCAAGGGAAATAGTAGAGTAAATGAACTAAAGGAGGATTTCTAAGTAGCAGTGAAAATGAACTTGAGATTTAGTAGTCTTGAATTTTAAATGAGAAAAGAAATGTGTGTTTTTGACCAGTCATATTAAAACAGTATAGTTACAGATACAAGGCAGGGCAAAAATTTTTATTTAATCAATGTTAAAGTTTCACTTTGGTAATCCAGAATTATATGCCTTTCTAAATTGCTTACTCATTAATTTATGTATTCATTTTCTTGCCATATATACTCATGGTCCTTATAACATTTTTTAATGTATCTCCAAGGTAAAATAGACTATAAAATGAAATATATTTCATTTGTGTCTTGGAATGAAAGTCATGCACTGTGTCCTGAAGCATGCTCAAATCTATTGAACTCAGGATTTTAAATAATTTTATTGCATAATAATTCTCATGTTTAACTTTCTCAGCTTAGTTTGATTTGTATATAAGGGAAATTTTAAAACTCAAGGAAATACACATACTTTGCTTCTGATAATATCCTGATAGTTTCAATAAATCAAAGAAAAGAGGCTTTAAAGTTTGCAATTTTATCTTCAGAAGAATAAGATTCTTAATCTATAATAGAATATGTTTATCATTAAATATTCACAGACAGATTGTTCTACTATCACTCCTTGTACACTCTTACTGGTTATAGATAGTTACTATATAGAAAGTTACTATATAATCATTTTTTAAAATATCAAGAGACATAGCCACACTGACCCATTATTACAGGACAAATTCTTTGGATATTATCTCATCTATTCCTTAAAGAGTAATAGTAATAGAGCAGTCTCAATGCTGCTTCTCTTTCACTTGAAGTGTTTTAAGAAGCAAGTATAAACCTGACATGCTGCAGTCCATGGGGTTGCAAAGAGTTGGACACAACTGAGCAACTGAACAAGAAGAAGAAGAAGAAGAAGCAAGGATTACAGCTTATTTTTCAATCTAACATGTCCCATCATTTTCTGCTGAGAAGGGAGACTTCAAGTCATAAAAACATGTATATTCTCTTTGCCCTTAACTTCAAAATTTATAAAGTAGTAACGTTAAACCTTTAAACTTATTAAGTATTATATTATCAATGCATGAATATGTATGATTATATAATAAATCAGTACTTGAGCTTGTACTTTCTTGTTAAAAAACAATACAATACTTTATAAAGTAATATCTTAGCAATATTCACACTTTCTTCATCACTTTCCTATTCTTCTAAAGTCATATGTTATAGAAATATAGTGAATTCTCAAACTCAAAGCCAGCACCTATAATCTAACAATACTTTCTTCTTGAGGAAAACGCTCCTCCATCACAAAAATCGGTTTTCTAATATTAAAGAACTACATAATTTGAGAGCTAGAATAGTGCACTACATTCTTCATATTAGTTTTAAGCTTTTATTGCCTTGACAGCTTTTCTCAAACCATGGAGAAATGACAAGTTTGTCATAGCCATTCTTCTAAATGTTGCACTAATAATCATAAACAACTATCCAGAGATTCCAAAAACACAATGAGACCAGTGGAATTTTCAGTCTACTGTTCTTTCTAGGATAATCCCATGGACAGAGAGATCTGGGGGGCTTCAGTCCATGGGGTTGCAAAGAACTGGGGATGACTGAGCACACACGCGCTGCATCGAACACTCTTATTCCCATCTAAATAATGTCTTTACTTATGACATGTGAACTCATTCTGAGATGATATTGCCATTTTAATATGGTCTTTCCCCTCTTGTCCTTAGACATTTGATTATATGAACTCAGTATAGCCTATTATACTTTTCACTATTAAATATCCTATTATTAAGGAGAGTTATTCAAACCTGTGAAGTTTTTTGTCTGATATTAACATTTTTGTCTTTCATTCATAATAAAAATGTCTCAATCATTGAATCAAGACATATTTAGTGTTTTCTGTTTTAGGTATGCTAATCATACAGGTTAATTCATTGCTGGCACTCGTAAAGCTTGCTCTTTGTATTTCTAGGCTTTCGTATGATTTCATAATAAAAAATACTGAATGGAGAAGTTGCGTGGCTCAGCCCAACCAGGTTATCAGTCTTCTGACAAGTCATTCCTATCCTCTGAGGCCAAGTGAAGTGCCCTTCTCTGTGCTTCTGCAGCCTTGTTTGTTCAGAATCTTGTATACAAGCTTTTAGCATATAGCATTCAGCAAAACATTGTATTTACCCATGATATGTCTCTTCCACTACTGGATATTGAGTCTGTGTATTTTTTATCTCAACATCCCTATCACCAAGCAGTAATCACAATTGCTGACTTTCAGAGTAAATGTTAGTTTATCTATTGAACTGGGCAAACCAGAGCAAGTTTACAGACTTGGAGCATGATATCCATTCATATAATACTTTCTCTTTCTCAACCATCAACTTTTGATTAGATAAGCTATAATGTCATATAATTTTTATATCACTCAATAGGAAGATAGGTAGACTGATATGGATATATATTTTCACTTTTTTTTTTTTAAGATTGTCCTAAGATTACTTCAGATCTTCAAAACTCTTTCTCTCTCTAATCTCTAGGCTCTTGCATAAAACTCCTCTGCATCTCCTTCTCTGACTAACTCCCAATTACCTTCAGTTCAGTTCAGTTGTGTCGTTCAGTCGTGTCCGACTCTTTGCAACCCCATGAATTGCAACATGCTAGGCCTCCCTGTCCATCAACAACTCCCAGAGTTCACTCAAACTCACGTCCATCGAGTCGGTGATGCCATCCAGTCATCTCATCCTCTGTCGTCCCCTTCTCCTCCTACAATTACCTTCAGGTCTCTGTTATCTCATTCTCAGCAAGCCTTCCCTGATCTTCCATTATCAAAGCTGTTTTTAACTTTCTCTGCTTATAAAATACCTTACCGCATTATAGCCCATTGTATTACAAGGACTAGTTTTAACTATTTTATCTTTAGAGTCTTGACTCCAAGAGGGCAAGTGTATTTGTCTCCCTTACTCTTACATCACCCATTCCTCACAGAATGCTTATCACATAGAAACAGTCCATTAATAATAATATGCAAAATGACTGAGTGACCTATTTAAAGCAACTTTCTGGACTGCTTGAAACTCTGATTAAAAGGGGAAACAATGCCTGCTTATACATTTAAATATGAAAATATGCGGATTTTTTAGTTTTATATGGCTATGCAGTTAAAATTAGAATTTTTGATATGTTAGATAAACAGAAAGTGTGCATTATATTTCACATATACTCACACCATTCCAATACTTTACCTCTATTTCTCCACATGAACCACCCCCCCAAAATTCATCTTTCCAGGTTGTTGGCACTTCTCTTCATATATTTTATTGGGCACTTAAACACATAATTCTGAGAATTATTTTTTTTCTTTCCACTACATGTTGATATTTATCACTTACATTATTAACTTCATAAGTGCATATGTTCAATTTCCCAAAAGACTAAAATCTTCTTGAGGGCAGGGTCTACATGTTGTTTTATCTTCATACATTGATATCACAGCACTCAATTCAGTGCTCAATTAATATTGCATTAATTGATGTTTAAAATCTATGAACGTTTGGAGTGTAAGCTATTTTCATTTATCAACAAAAATTTATAATTTTTTAAACCATAAGTAGTATTAAAGTCACTAAGTTTACTTACTTCTTTGTAGATCCTCCAAAATGCTAAATTTTGAATTCCATACCAGAAAATAAGAATATTGTTATTTTGAAAACTTTAACTTCTGCCTTTATATTTCAGGAAGTAAGTTAAAGATTAGAAAACCTTCATTTTCTTCTTGCCAGTTACTAGTAACATTTTACGTTGTTCCATAAGATAACTGGTGTTGATCTAAAAGAAATTTAGTTTATTGCAGCTGTATTTCTCAGAACATAACTATATTGGTTGCTTTCAATCCAGTTTCTATTTACTATTATATAGGCACTATTTGGAGGGATGCATAATTTGAGATCATTACTGGGTCTGCAATGTAACTAGAAGAGACTCTGTTAGATTTATAAAGCACTGGGAACTCAAGAGGGACTGTTGACCAGAGCTCCTTGGTTGCTTTCCACATGGCATCATCATGTGGCTTGGGCTTCTTATAGCATGGTGGCTAAGTGATAACAGGGAGCAGCCAAAAGTGAAAGTTTCAGGAAGCCAAGGTCCAGTGTGCAGGTGTTAGGAAGCCTTTGAATGTATCACGGTGGTTGATGATCCATCAGGAGAACTTAAACCCAAAATAAATACAAAAACGTGCACCCCGTGGGAAACAACAGGAGTCCACTCCAGTAGGGAGAAGCTTCTGATTGCTAACATGGTTTAAAATTGAAAGAGAGGTGATAACAGAAAGCAGGCCAACCCTTAGTTGATTTTATCATTATTTTTAAATTCTCTATAGACAAAGTCTGCATTCTAGGGCAGATGGCCCCCATCTATAAAATGCATGAATATTAGATGTATAGTTCCTTTGGGGCAGCCAAAGTAGCAGTCTATCACAGTGTGAGAGGTTATTTTAAGGCAACTGATTAAACATAGGAAATAAAGGAAAACAATAAGCCAAAAGTTACAGTGAAGAGTTTCAAGCATGAATGTCTTAGGATATGGCTTGCTTCTCAGAAACCAAATAACAATAATACTGAAGCCAGGAACTGTGTTAGTAAAATAAGATGTGTTTGGTGTAAGTGCTGATAAAATATACAGGGAGAAATTTCCCAAATGTAATTGAAAATATTTCTAACTTATGTTAGGAGGGAATATGAGTTACCTGTATGAGATACTAAAGCATGGAGAGAATGACTTGAAGGAAGCTGAAACACTGCAGGGGTGCTCACATTTAAAAGCTAGTAGGCAGAACATGAATCAGGAAAAATGACTTTGTGAGAAGGACGTAGAATGAAGAAAAAGATATCAAAGATGGAGAAAGTTTCAAAAAGTAGGCGATTGTAAACTGGACAAAATTCTAGGGAGATTAACAATAGTGATAGCCACAAACAGGCCAATTATCTTAAGTACGGCATGTTCCTTCCAACAGAATATTTCAGTTGAATAGTGTAGAATAATAAGATTGCAAAGGTTATGGAGGAGGAATAATGACAACTTAATAATAATACCTGGCATGTGAGTGATCACTACATAATTTGTACAGGCTTAATATATATACTCCATGTTCAAGGTCAGGAGGGGTGGCTGTGAGTAGATACCCCTCATTCAAGATAAGGAACAGTGGCTGCACTTTGCTGGAGCAGCCATGAAGGGATACCATACGTCCAAGGTAAGAGAAACCCAAGTAAGATGGTAGGTACTGTGAGAGGCATCAGAGGATAGACACACAAACCATAATACATAAAACTAGTCAATCTAATCACACAGACAACAGCCTTGTCTAACTCAATGAAACTAAGCTATGCCGTGTGGGGCCACCCAAGATGCGCAAGTCATGGTGGAGAGGTCTGACAGAATGTGGTCCTCTGGAGAAGGGAATGACAAACCACTTCAGTATTCTTGCCTTGAGAACCCCATGAACAGTATGAAAAGGCAAAATGACAGGATACTGAAAGAGGAACTCCCCAGGTCGGTAGTTGCCCAATATGCTACTGGAGATCAGTGGAGAAATAACTCCAGAAAGAATGAAGGGATGGAGCCAAAGCAAAACCAATACCTACTTGCAGATGTGACTAGTGATAGAGGCAAGGTCTGATGGTGTAAAGAGCAATACTGCATAGGAGCCTGGAATGTTAGGTCCGTGAATCAAGGCAAATTGGAAGTGGCCAAACAGAGATAGCAAGAGTGAACATCGACATTCTAGGAATCAGCTAACTAAAATGGACTGGAATGGGTGAATTTAACTCACATGACCATTATATCTACTACTGTGGGCAGGAATCACTTAGAAGAAATGGAGTAGCCATCATGGTCAACAAAAGAGTCTGAAATGCAGTACTTGGATGCAATCTCAAAAATAACAGAATGATCTCTGCTCATTTTCAAGGCAAACCATTCAATATCACAGTAATTCAAATCTATGCCCCAACCAGTAAAGCTGAAGAAGCTGAAGTTGAGCGGTTCTATGAAGACCTACAAGACGTTTTAGAACTAACGCCCAAAAAAGATGTCCTTTTCATTATAGGGGACTGGCATGCAAAAGTAGGAAGTCAAGAAACACCTGGAGTAATAGGCAAATTTGGCCTTGGGATATGGAATGAAGCAGGGCAAAGGCTAATAGCGTTTTGCCAAGAGAACACACTAGTCATAGCAAACACCCTCTTCCAACAACACAAGAAGGCTCTACACATGGACATCACCAGATGGTCAACACCGAAATGAACTTCATTATATTCTTTGCAGCCAAAGATGGAGAGGCTCTATACTGTCAGCAAAAACAAGACTGGGAACTGAATGTGGCTCAGATCATGAACTCTTTATTGCCAAATTCAGACTTAAATTGAAGAAAGTAGGGAAAACCGCTAGACCATTCAGGAATGACCTAAATCAAATTCCTTATGATTATACACTGGAAGTGAGAAATAGATTTAAGGGACTACATTTCACAGATGAACTACGGACGGAGGTTCATGACATTGTACCAGAGACAGGGATCAAGACCATCCCAATGGAAAAGAAATGCAAAAAAGCAAAATGGCTGTCTGAGGAGACCTTACAAATAGCTGTGAAAAGAAGAGAGGTGAAAAACAAAGGAGAAAAGGAAAGATATAAGCATCTGAATGCAGAGTTCAAAAGAATAGCAAGAAGAGATAAGAAAGCCTTCCTCAGCAATCAATGCAAAGAAATAGAGGAAACAACAGAATGGGAAAGACTAGAGATTTCTTCAAGAAAATTAGAGATATCAAGGGAATATTTCATGCAAAGATGGGCTCGATAAAGGACAGAAATTGTATGGACCTAACAGAAGCAGAAGATACTAAGAAAAGGTGGCAAGAATACACAGAAGAACTGTACAAAAAAGATCTTCTGGCTCCAAAATCACTGCAGATGGTGACTGCAGCCATGAAATTAAAAGATGCTCACTCCTTGGAAGGAAAGTTATGACCCACCTAGATAGCCTATTCAAAAGTGGAGACATTACTTTGCCAACAAAGCTCCATCTAGTCAAGGGTATGGTTTTTCCAGTGGTCATGTATGGATGTGAGGATTGGACTTGAAGAAGGCTGAGTGCCAAAGAATTGATGCTTTTGAACTGTGATGTTGGAGAAGACTCTTGAGAGTCCCTTGGACTGCAAGGAGATCCAACCAGTCCATTATAAAGGAGATCAGTCCTGGGTGTTATTTGGAAGGAATGACGCTAAAGCTGAAACTCCAATACTTTGGCCACCTCATGTGAAGAGTTGACTCATTGGAAAAGACTCTGATGCTGGGAGAGATTGGGGGCAGAAGGAGAAGGGAACAACAGAGGATGAGATGGCTGGATGGCATCACCGACTCAATGGACATGAGTTTTGGTGAACTCTGGGAGTTGATGATGAACAGGGAGGTCTGGCATGCTGCAATTCATGGGATTGCAAAGAATCGGACATGACTGAGTGACTGAAATGAACTGAACTGAACTGAATATATAACATCTTATTTAAGACAACAATTCTGTGAGGTAGGTCAGAATAACCACATTTCATAATGTCAGGAAAATATCTGAAATTTAGGAACTGTTAAGAGATTACTGATTTTTTCCCAGTGTAATGCTAGACTTGATTATTATTGTCTGAGCAATTTAAAAAAGTCTGAGAGGCAAAGGTTAAAGATTTTTGCTAAGCAGAGATGAAAATAATTTTGGTGACAGAACGGGTAATGTCTACTGATGTTAACCAATCTGGTAACTAAACAAGCACTTTTCTTATAAAATTCTTCCTAAATTGCTGATCTTTCCCAACATTTAAAATAATCTCTTGCTGATTTTAAAACCTTACTAGTTCCCTCACTGCAGTTTTCTGGATGGAGTAGCAGTCAAGGTCCTAGAATGTAGGGGCAGTGAACTAGTGACACTCGTAAACCTACCTGCATTCCTAATCCAGGTGGCCATATGGGGGAGCAGGCCTTGGCTAAATAACTTTTTCTCCCCTCTGAATCTGTATTTTTCCACCCCTATCCCTTTCCTTTCCCTCTATCCCAAGACCAAGGTTTTATAAAACGCATTTTATTTGAAGGCTGTGAAATAATTTTCTTGTCTGTGCTACATCCATTTGAAACTCTCTGGATGCCTTCCTTTGGAGGAATGGAATATTGGAGAACCAGTGTCTCCTCTTTTTTGCCTTCTGACCTCATTGCAGTATAAGTGAATAAAGGCTTGATTGTAACTCTTCATTTTGGCTCATTAATCTTGCTGGCCATCTCTGTACCTGGAGGCCCATTATGTGTGAAGCACTGAACAAGCATTTATTCAGAACAAACCTCCCTGAAATGTGCCATTTAGCACATGAATTATTTTAAGTTAAAGTCAATTGAGATCCTGCAGGCTCAAGAAAGACTTCTACCCTCCATTACTACTTAGAAGAATTTAAATTGGAGGTCTTTCTCAGAGTGAGAATTATTACCAGAGAAAACTCTTATCTGAGTGAGCCATCTGTATGGCAAGGCAAACATCTCACTAGCCAACATGTGCCTTTTCTTATTTTCCTGTGAATTACTCCCTGTCCTTGGAAGCCCCAGGCCCCCACCCTATCCCTTAGCTTAGAATGGCACATATACCTCATTTTACCTTTCTGTCTTTGAACCTCTCATGTATATGTGGTCTCCATGTGTACAAAATTAAATTTGGTTTCTCTTCTATTCTTCCGTTTTGTAAAAACTTGATTATGTGACCAGCCAAAAGAACCTTTGGATGACAGAGTAAAATTCTCCCTAACAGCACAACATTAGGAACTTGATTTAACCAGAAATTTATGACAATTATGGATACCAGGAAATGGATAGTGGGTAAGGAAGATAGTTTTAGATTGAATCGAACACTTGTGTATGCATTCTGGAACTGGCAAAGAAATGAGTGCAGAGGGAGATACTGAAACAGCCAAGGAAAGGGAAAGAAACAGAAGAAATTCTGAATAGGGAAGGAGGAGTAAGGCTGAAGCACAGAGGAACAGGTCAACTCAGAAGGAAGTTTACTTTTTTCTCTAAGTCAGGTGGAAAGAAAGAAATGTGAAAGCACAAATGCAGAAATAGACACAGCAAGGATATTATTTTGGCAGGTAGCAATAGGTGAAGGAATGAGGGAGTTCTCATTCAGTGACCTCAATCTGCTCAGCAAAATGGAAGACAAGGTTGTGTGCTGAGGATGAAATATTTGAGGCTGATTGGAAGGGACAGGACTGGAGTTGCCACTCAAGTGATGCATTAGGGAAGAAACGTGATATAAATACAAAGATTGCTAAGTAGCCAAAGAGAGCAGTAGTAGTGTTGTAACATGGTCCAACAATGCAGTCTGAAACTAGAATGGATAAAAAGGGATTGCTGAGACCCAGGACTGGAAAATCTTCAGGTGGTCACAGGAAAGGGAAAGCAAACCTAAGGTTTGAGGGTACTAAGAAAGACAATCCCCTCAAATGCATAGGAGCAGCAATCTGGGGGTCTCTGTGTTCTCATAGCATACCATACTTCCACCATCACAACTTTTCTCATAAATAGTCATAACTGTTTATTCTGTAAGAGTCCCCCAAGCCAACTATATGCAACCCAAGGGCATAGGCTTGACTCCCTTGCTCACCCCTCAGTGTGTATAATACCTGACATGGTACCAGCCAGACATGGAGTCAGTGAAAAGTTATCTGTTTGGGCTCTGACCAACAGTATTGTGAGCCTTCCAGCTTATATACTGTTCTTATTCTAGTCACAGTCTCCTAGGTTTGTCTCGTGCTGTAGATTCTGACTCTCACGATTTGTGTAGTCCTAACATTGACCTACTTAATGACTTTTTCTGGTACACTTGTTCTTTGCAGCCTGATTCTTTGATTCTAGAACCATTCTTCTTGCTTGATTTCTAGTTATCATATATCCCTATCTTGACTCACTGCTTAAATTCACTGTATGTACTGCCATATTTATGCCCAGTACTCACTAGAGTGTGGACACCAAAGTGGAAACAAAGAAAAAGTGGAGTCAAGAGTGACAAGATGGCAAAAATTACAAAGAACAAATGCAATCTCTGTGGCCCACAGCCAGCCACCCTGGAACTAAGTCCTTATCCACACAGTAGGTGGGCACCAAACCTATGATCCCACAGCCCACCTAGCCAGCCACGATCACCTGAATCATCAGCAGCTACTCTGGGGACTGTGTGGCCAGTTGTACCAGGCCCAGCCCACCCACGCCATACAACCACCTACCCAGGACCAGCCACAACCACCATCAGGCTGGCACCAACCCTAGGTTCCCTGGGCCACACAGCCAGCCATGCTGGGACCCTACTCACCTACCAGCACGCCATCACTAGGTCCAGTAGCCAGGTCCCATAGCCAACTGACTCAGGAATTGGTCACGCCCACTAGTGGGGTCCAAACAAGCCTCACGACAGGCCCTGCAGCCAGCCATGCTGAGACCAACCCTGCCTACCCAAAGACAAGAAAAGGAAATAAAAGGACTGTAAATGGGAAAGAAGTAAATCTGTCAATGTTTGCAAATGACATGATAACTATATATAGGAAATATTAAAGATGCCACCAAAAAACATTAGAACTTAAAAGAATTCAGCATGCTTGCAGGATACAAGATTAGTATACAGAAATCTATTGCATTTCTATACACTAATAATGAACTATCAGAAAATGAACTCAGGAAACAATCCTATTTACAAGTGCATCAAAAAAATAAATCTAACAAAAGAGGTAAAATAACTGTACTTGGAAAACTACAAGACATTAATGAAAAAAAAACAAAGACAACACAAACAAATGGAAAGAGATACTGTGCTCATGGATTAAAAGGAGTATTTTTAAAATGACCACACTACCCAAGGCAATCTACAGCTTCAAAGCAAAATGGGCAGCTATATGCTAAAGAATTAACCTGAACTATTTTCTCATGTCGTATATATTTAAAATTTCAAAGTGGATTAAATAAATAAAAGATCTGAAACCATAATACTCCAAGAAAGCATAGCTAGTGTAAACATGCTGACTTCAATATCAGGAATGTTATTTCTAATCTGTCTCCCCCAACAAAGGAAGCAAAAGCAAAAATAAACAAATACATCGAAAAGCTGTTGCACAGCAAAGGAAACTATCAACAAAACAAAAAAGTAACCAACTGAATGGGAGTAGCCAACTGACTCAGGAATTGGTCACGCCCACTAGTGGGGTCCAAACAAGCCTCACGACAGGCCCTGCAGCCAGCCATGCTGAGACCAACCCTGCCTACCCAAAGACAAGAAAAGGAAATAAAAGGACTGTAAATGGGAAAGAAGTAAATCTGTCAATGTTTGCAAATGACATGATAACTATATATAGGAAATATTAAAGATGCCACCAAAAAACATTAGAACTTAAAAGAATTCAGCATGCTTGCAGGATACAAGATTAGTATACAGAAATCTATTGCATTTCTATACACTAATAATGAACTATCAGAAAATGAACTCAGGAAACAATCCTATTTACAAGTGCATCAAAAAAATAAATCTAACAAAAGAGGTAAAATAACTGTACTTGGAAAACTACAAGACATTAATGAAAAAAAAACAAAGACAACACAAACAAATGGAAAGAGATACTGTGCTCATGGATTAAAAGGAGTATTTTTAAAATGACCACACTATCCAAGGCAATCTACAGCTTCAAAGCAAAATGGGCAGCTATATGCTAAAGAATTAACCTGAACTATTTTCTCATGTCGTATATATTTAAAATTTCAAAGTGGATTAAATAAATAAAAGATCTGAAACCATAATACTCCAAGAAAGCATAGCTAGTGTAAACATGCTGACTTCAATATCAGGAATGTTATTTCTAATCTGTCTCCCCCAACAAAGGAAGCAAAAGCAAAAATAAACAAATACATCGAAAAGCTGTTGCACAGCAAAGGAAACTATCAACAAAACAAAAAAGTAACCAACTGAATGGGAGTAGATATTTGCAAACCATGTATCTGATAAGGGGTTAATGTCTAAAATATACACAGAACTCATACAACAGTCAATAAAGATAAAATATAAATAACCCATATGAATTGGGCAGAAGACCTAAATAGGCGTTTTTCCAAATTAGACATACATATGACCAAGGCTATGGTTTTCCAGTAGTCATGTATGGATGGGAGACTTGGACTGTGAAGAAAGCTGCGCACTGAAGAATTGATGCTTCTGAACTGTGGTGTTGGAGAAGACTCTTGAGAGTCCCTTGGACTGCAAGGAGATCCAACCAGTCCATTATAAAGGAGATCAGCCCTGGGATTTCTTTGGAAGGAATGATGCTAAAGCTGAAACTCCAGTACTTTGGCCACCTCATACAAAGAGTTGACTCATTGGAAAAGACGTTGGAAAATCCCTCTGGGAGGGATTGGGGGCAGAAGGAGAAGGGGATGACAGAGGATGAGATGGCTGGATGGCATCACTTACTCGATGGACGTGAGTTTGAGTGAACTCCGGGAGTTGGTGATGGACAAGGAGGCCTGGCATGCTGCAATTCATGGGGTCGCAAAGAGTTGGACATGACTGAGCGTGAACTGATGACCAACCAGCACATGAAAAAATGTTCAACATCACTACTTATGGTATATCTGAAACTAATATTGAATATAATACTATAAGTCAATTATACTTCAATTAAAAAATGAATAAATGTAATCTTGTGGATCAGAGGAGATAAAGCCAATGACTCATGTAGCCCAAGCAGCTTAGCTCTGGCACTTATGGATTTTTGGAGACAAAGAAGTGAGACTGAGACTTGAAAAGCAGTCATATTTCCTCAATTATATTTATGCTCATAAGCATGGTAGGATGCAATTATTACCAGGGTACCTATGGATTTAGGGCTGATCTAATTTTAAAATTAAAGTTGTAAGCCATGGATTCATGATTGTTTGATGAACATCCATTGCATGATTATGTGCAAATCAAGAACACCCAGAGCAATAAAGAAAAGAATAGTCACTGCTTTCAAGAAGTTGGTAATCTCTGAAAGACAGATGCATGAATATACCAGGGGGAGAGATATCTTCAGATGGTTAAGGGAGCATTTCTTCCCCTGGAGGTTTCAAAGGGGACTTTCAGAGTAGTTGTCATTATGGCAAGTCCTAAAAGATGATAGAAGTTTGAAAGATAGAAACATTGTTCAGACATAGAAAGAAATAGACCTCTGAATACATCACTGAGAAAGAGCATGGTTCATTTGGTAAACCATGGGTATTCTGGCATGATTGGCACATATAAGAGGTTTTAGAGAATGACAGAAGGTGAAACTAAAAAACAAAAAAGAAGCAAGAAGAAATTAGATGATTAAGGCCCTTGCCATGCTAAGACACTTGGAATTTTTGCTCTAGGTAGGAAGTAAGACTTCATAAAATAATTCAGAAACAGGAAATTTTCAGGCAAGGGAATAGAGAACTCAAAGAGAACAGTACTCTTTTTCTCATATTAACTGGATAAAATGCAGAAATGTAAGCATTTTATATGGTATTATATAGAACTAGCGTCAATTTGTGGACTTTAAGAAATGCTCTACATAAGGAGGATCTTTTATTTCATGAAATATGGAGAAGGCGATGGCACCCCACTCCAGTACTCTTGCCTGGAAAATCCTATGGATGGAGGAGCCTAGTGGGCTACAGTCCATGGGGTAGTGAAGAGTTTGACACGACTGAGCGACTTCACTTTCACTTTTCACTTTCATGCATTGGAGAAGGAAATGGCAACCCACTCCAGTGTTATTGCCTGGAGAATCCCAGGGACGGCGGAGCCTGGTGGGCTGCCGTCCTTGGGGTCGCACAGAGTCAGACACAACTGATATGACTTAGCAGCAGTAACAATGAAATAGCATTGTGAGGTGGTGAGTTCCTTACCACAGGAGGTATTAAAGTAGAGGTTGTAATCTGCCTATAAAAATCACACAAAAAATGTAAAGTGGGAAGTGGAAAAGACAACAAATAACATGTGTTCCCTCTTAGATTGTAATATTTTCTATTTCTTCTGTACTTTGGTATGCCGGTATGTTACATGCTACATAGATATTGAGCAACTGATTGTCTATAGCAAAATACAAAATTAACTCTGAGATAAGCCTTTAAAAACAGTTTCTAGACCTCACTGACTTTGTGGAAATACATTTATAAATCAAATTTCATTGTATAAAGAACTCAGACTTCAGAAGCTGAAATTTCAAGCTAAAAGTACAAAAGGGAAAGCTCTCGAATTATAGCTAAAATAGTTTACCATTCCTAAAAGTCTATTTTCCAATATTAAGAATAATTTAGCCTTCACTTCATGAAGACAGAGTCAATTATATTAAAGTATTTTAAAACTGCCTTCTCACAAGTTGGGTTTATAACATGGCTATGTTCTTTAACAAGAAAACTGTTCCCATATTTTTCTTAGTCTAAATTATCTTACTTTAATTATTTTCCATGGAGATTAAACAGTATGTCAATCTTATTTTTCACCTCATATATAATGAATTCTCAGAGTTGCATTTAGCTTATCAATATGTCTAATAACATACAACTGTTCCTGCTAATTTTAACTATATAAAGGTGATCAAACAGATGGAAATCTATGAATGGTGTTATTTTTATAGCTCTTTTTTGATCAATAAAATATTTGACAAACTAGTCTTTCTTTTAATGAAATCAACTCATAAGAATCTTGGAACTGGTTCCTTAATATTGTTTTCATGTCTTAAATATACTTGATTTGATTTTACCTGGAATCGTACCACACAGAGCAAATACTGATTTAATTAGAAGAGCCTCCTCAGACTAACTCAGACCAAAACTAAAACAAGAAAAGACATAATACAACCAGGGAAATTTGGGGGTTTTGTGTTGCATTTTGTAAGCCTTTTTACCTCAGGAAATGTAAAGTGAGTCTCTTTTGACAGTTTGAATTTACATGGTCATGTCCTCATTCTCTCATCACATACTGTTATCAGAAACTATTCCTATACTCTATGAATTGTCTAGGAGGTGTTTCCGTAGCCTGACCACTCATTAGAATCAAAAACCAGAAAAAAAAAATTTTTTTAATTTCTAGGTTTCGAAGGCAATGGCACCCCACCCCAGTACTCTTGCCTGGAAAATCCAATGGACGGAGGAGCCTGGTGGGCTGCAGTCCATGGGGTCGCTGAGAGTCGGACACGACTGAGCGACTTCACTTTCACTTTTCACTTTCATGCATTGGAGAAGGAAATGGCAACCCACTCCAGTATTCTTGCCTGGAGAATCCCAGGGATGGGGGAGCACAGTGGGCTGCCGTGTATCGGGTCGCACAGAGTCGGACACGACTGAAGCGACTTAGCAGTAGCAGGCTTCACCTAAGATCTAGAAATGTCACACGTAAAGCTCTGAGATTTACATATTTTTTAAAAAGTTCCCAGTGGGGATCTGATAGATCAGATCTATGGACTGATGTTGAGTCCAGATTTAACCTGAGTTCCACAGTTGTTCTCAAAGTTCCATATCAAAAATTTCTTGTATCAAGTTTCTCTCTACTTCTATGAATTGTATTTAAGTTTCTCCAGCAAAGAGCCGGACACGACTGAGCGACTGAACTGAACTGAACTGAGTGCTTTTCTGCCACCTGCATGGCCTCGACTTTGGGATCTTTTCCCCTTCCCTTGTCTTAAAGCCCTGAGATATCCTCAGTGCCCTCCTTCTCCATAAAGCCCCAAAATTTTGTCCTCTATATTTTACCACCTAGAAATGCGAGAGATTTCTAATGTTCACTCTTTTTGTCAATGCATTTTGGATTACATTAACTTCTTATGTACTAGCCTTTACTTTGATATTCTCATAGAACCAAATCAATTGATTGAAAATGCATAGGTAGAGACACAGCACCCTCTTTTGGCCCTGCATAATTATCCTTTTAAATTTACTTTTATAAACATATCAAAGGCCTTCAGTAGCTTAACTGATCATTATTTATGCATTATGGTCCATATCATTGCCCTACATATTAACCTGCTACCATATAACACATTCAGTCCTACTCACTTATAGTGAATGTCTGCATCATAATTGTATTGCCTGTAATAATCGTCTCGAGAATAAATTGTGGTTTATCAATTTCCTCAATGCTTAAACATGAGTTTCTTCAAACCCAGCCTATCTGCTGTCAATGCTGATTTCTAAACCTTAAAGACAGCATCTGAGGTCTAACCTTGCCAGAGATTTGACACAGAATAATCACCTTTATGACATGTACAAATGCCACTGAGCATCTTGATGGCATTCTCACTGTGCCAGGGCAAATCTTACTTCTGGTCTGCTCTCACCAGAAAGTTTCTGTTGCCTTATGTCAGCTGTGAAAAATCTTCCTTTCCATACAGTTACTATAGATATTTTCTTAAAGTAAATCAATATGGATTGTTTGAATCCATCTCCATTTATTTATTTTTAAAATAAAAGCCCAAAGAACAAAAGGATGGCTGAAATTGGATGTCCTATTTTCAAGGATCAGCATACTCCATTATTTCTGAGGGATGGGATGAGCCAGGGGAATTCTTTGCTCTGGAACTAGTAAGAATGGGGTTGTGAAGATCAAAGGAATTCAGTGAGACAAGAAGAGTCCTGCTTGCATATTTTGATTAACAGCAGTCTTTTCCACAGCTTTTTCTCAGTAACTACAGCATTGTGGCTGTCAGTACCTTTATCCAAATAAACCTGGATCTGAAAGCTTATTATGTAACCACAAGTACCCCAAGTGTAACTATACAGGTCACCACTTGCATTTCATCCTGTAGCTCTATCACTTTTTATTTTACTTTTCATGTCCTTAAAAAATATAGAGATGACTAGAGAATATGCTCTTTCTTCCTGGTAGCCTTGTGTATCCCTTAGTGCTATAGGAAATACACAACACAATGATTTCACAGGTTACTAAAGCCATCCTGAGGGTCTGAATGTACACTAAATACCATTAATCAAGTCACTGACTGTGCAGAAAAGTTTTAATAAATGCTGGAAACAGCTAATGATAAATGAAAATAACCAAGATTTCCCCCTGTGAACTGACAAATTAGAGGGCTAATCAAGCTCGTTTCTAGTCTCTACTAATAAACAAAATCTATATATTTCAGAAAATTATCCTCACTAATACAATGATCTAATTTCTTGACAAACTCTAGATTTTTAGAGTCAAAAAGCCTTTGGAAATCATCTAAATAAGTCTTTCACAGATATAAAAATTGGGAATGAGACAGTAATTAACTGGCTTGTACAAGGCCATATACAAATCTAGTTTGAAAAGTAATTAATTATACTTTTCTGTTGCTATCTTACCAAACAACTCTATACACAAAATCTTCTACACCCTCAACTTTACTAGATGTTCTTGGGGATACTCAAATTTGGAAGAAGCATTTCTGGAGATAAGAAAAAGAACATTATTCTTCATTCAATAAGAGACATGAAATTGATAGTATTTAGTGAGAGCTGATATAGAAATTACTTCAATAAAGTCAACTGTAATGAGTCAATGACTTTTAGATCTGTATATAAACATTTAATGCCATCAAAAATTAGAAATAAAAACAAATGTTGTGAAAGAACCTATCAAAAAAGGATTAATAATAACTCAAGGAATGTTTCAGTTATTATATTACACAGGAAATTCAATGCAGTTTCCTCAAGTTCCTCCAGAATCTCTTACACAAGAAAAGTTCTATTCAGGCCTTCTGCTATTGACAAAATAGTAAAATGCATGGAGCTTCCTACCTTATACCAAGAAGCTCATTGAAAAAAATTACTGTGTTAGTTATAGGGATAGTTACTAACAATATACTTCAGGTTTCCTATGTACAGCTCTATATTCTATCTTAAATAATAGATAAAAATAAAGTACCCACTTCCACCACTTGGCCTGTCAGTCTGTCCCAATTGATAGAGAAAATTTTCTTCATTATCTTAATTGTAAATGGTCTTATATGTTAAACAACATCCACCCAGAATGCAAAAAAAGCAATGATTATGATTGCATCAGGGTACTGAAAGCTAAAGATACTGTGGCATGACTGACTCCTGATAATATCAGTTCATAAAGTTGATGAATAAATACATTTTGGACAAAAGAAGGACATCAAACCACATATATGTGAGAATTCTGCACCTATGAAATGAAAGCTAGGTGATTTTTCTTTAATCATTAACTGTTACTAAAGAACAAAATAAACAAATGTATTCACCTGACTGAAAGACAGTTTGATGAAATTTCATGTGGAATTTCATTTTCATAGCTTTTAATCCCCCCCAAGTTCTAAGAAAAAAGTACCATCTGCCCAATCCTAAGAAAAATTAAAAGCTAGAGACCACTATAGTCTTTGAAAGACATTAAATGAATCCTTCTCTTTATAACTTGGAAATTGTCAGACCAAAAAATAATATTTTCCACAAATCATAAGGCAGTTTACAGGGCAGCAGATTATTGACATATGCCCCTCAAAGCTGACAATGTGTGAGGTTCTGTTTTTAAACAGCTTTCCATTCACAATCTGGTTTTATGTATTAAGCCACTGACATACAAGTAAATTAAAAGGATTTAATGATTGCTTCTATTATTACTTGCATTCTCCAGAGATACACAGAGAGCTGGAGGAAAAATAAAGTTTTCAGTCAATTATCAGTCAACTGATAATAATTTCAGTTCAAGAGAGCAATTGTTGTTTTCCTTACAAAAGATAGCATATTTTCTGCCACCATTCCTGCATTCAAAAATTTTGTGCTGAGCCAGGAATAAATAGAATATATGGACAGGTGAATTACCAGTATTTAAATTGAATCAATAATTTTAAAACTCCCAACAAAAGTCCAGGACCAGATGGCTTCACAGGTGAATTCCACCTAACACTGAGTGGAAATCAACAGCTATGATTCTGAAACTATTCTAAAAAGTTGAAGAAGAAGGAATACTCCTGAATTCATTCTATGAGGCCACCATCATCCTGACACCAAAACCAGAGAAATATATCACAAAAAAATAAATTACAGTCAAAATCACTGATGAACAGAGATGAAGAAATCCTCTGCAAAATTAACAGCAGACCAAATCTAATAATACATTAAAGGATCACACACCATGATCAAGTGGGATTTATCCCAGGGATGCAAGGATTTTTCAATATTGATAAATTAATCAATGTGATAGACTACATTAGCAAATTAAAGAATACAAATCATGTTGATGTGTGGAAAAACCAATATAATATTGTAATGTAATTAACCTCCAATTAAAATAAAAAATTTATATTTTAAAAAATAAATAATAAATAAATAAAAATAATAGAAAAAAGAATATAAATCATACTATAATTTTAATAGGTGAAGAAAATGCTTTGATAAAATCTATTCAATTTTATCAACATCCATTTAGGATAAAAACTCTCCAGAAACTAGGCATGGATGGAACATACCATAAAATAAAAAGACCATACATGACAAACCCACAGATAACATCACATCCAATGGTGAAGACTCAAAAGTATTCCCCTCTAATATCAGGAACAAGAGAAAGATGCTCACTCTCACCTCTTTTATTCAAAAGTTTTGGAAGTCCTATCCACAGGATTCAGACAATAAAAACAAAAGGAATCCAAATTGGAAAGGAAGAAGTAAAACTATCTCACTGTTTGCAGATGACATTATACTATATATAGAAGATCCTAACTATGCCACCATAAACCATGAGAGCTCATCAATGAATTCAGTAAAGGTGTGACCCTGAATAGCCAAAATAATCTTAAGAAAAACAGAGTTGGAGGACTCACACTCCATAACTTCAAACTACAGTAATCCAAACAGTATAAAACTGGCACAAAAACAGACACGTAGATCAATGGAATAAAATACAGAGCCCAGAAGTAAACCTATGCACTGAGGTCAATTAAACCAAGATACAGTTATGGTTCAGTGGGTAACAAATATGCCTGCAATGCCAGAGACACAGGAGGCGTGGATTTGATCCCTGGTCAGGAAGTTTCCTCCAGAGTAGGAAATGGCAACCCTCTCCAGTATTCTTGCCAGGAGAGAATAATTCCATGGACAGAGGAGCCTGGTGGGCCTTAGTCCATGGGGTCACAAAGAATTGGATGTGACTGAGCACGTGAACAATAATGGCAAGGAGAAGAGACAGTCTCTTCAATAAGTGGTGCTGGGAAAACTGGACAGCTACATGTCAAAGAATAAAATTAAGACATTCTCTACATCATATGTGCTTCCCAGGTGGTGCAGTGGTAAAGAATCTGCCTGCCAATGCAGGAGACACAGGAGACACAGGTTTGATCCCTGAGTCAAGAAGATCTCCTGGAATAGGAAATGCAACCCACTCCAGTATTCTTGACTGAAAAATTTCATGGACAGAGGAGCCTGGCATGCTATAGTCCATAGGGTCACAAAGAGTCCAAACAGTTGAACACGACTGAGCACACACACACAACATCATGTACAAAAATAAACTCAAAAATGGATTAAAGATCTACATGTAAGACCAGAAACTATAGAACTCTTAGAGGAAAACATTGGCAGAACATTCTTTGATATAAATTGTGGCAATTTATATTTTTTGAATCTATCTCCCAGAGTAACAGAAATAAAAGCAAAAATAAACAAATAGGACCTAATTAAACTGAAAACTTTTGGCACAGCAAAAGAAACTATGAAATCCAAAGACAGCCTACAGAATGGGAGAAGCTATTTGCAAATGATGCAAGTGACAAGGGATTAATTTCCAAGATATACAAATAACTCCTACTGTTTAATATCAAAAAATCAAATAGCTCAATCAAAAAATGAGCAGAAGACATAAACAGACATTTCTCTAAAGATGATAAATAAATGGCCAACAAGCATATGAATGACCAACAGGGACATGAAAAGATGCTCAATGTTGCTAATTATTAGAGAAATGCAAATCAAAACTACAATGAGGCACCACTCACACCAGTCATAACGGCCATCATCAGCAAGTTTATAAATAATAAATGCTGAAGAGGATATGGAGAAAAGGAAACCCTCCAACACCACTAGTGGTAATGTAAATTGCTGCAATCACTATGGAAAATAGTATGAAGATGCCTCAAAAAACTAAGAATAGAGGTATCATGTGATCCAGCAATTCCACTCCTGGGCATATATCTGGAAAAGATGAAAAGATAAATTTACCTCAATATTTGTAGCAGCACTATTTACAATAGCCAAGACACAGAAGCAACCTAAACTTCCATCAACAGATGAACAGATAAAGATGTGGTATACACACACACACACACACACATATATATAATGGGATATTACTCAGAAATAAAAAAGAATGAAATAATATGATTTGCAACAACATCAACAGATCTAGAGATTATCATATCAAGTGAAGTTAAGTCAGAGAGAAAAACAAATATGATATCACTTAATGTGAAATCTAAACAAGATACAATTGAACTTATTTACAAAATAGAAACAGACTTGGAGACAATAGAAACAGACTTATGGCTACCAAAGAGGAAAGGGTCAGGGAAGTGATAAGCTAGGAGTTTGGAATTAACTGATACCCCCTACTATATATATAAAATATATAAACAACAATGATTTATTGTGCCACAGGGAACTATATTCAATATCTTATAATAACCTATAATGAGAAAGAAACTGAAAAATAATATATAACTTAATTTATCTGAAACTATAACACTGTAAATAAACTACACTTCAATCTGAAAAAGTCTCTGTATCCATTGTCCATTTCCAACTAAGCTATAAACTACAAATGCTCAAGATGGTCCATACCAAGAACTCATCTTAATGTAAACGACGTTTTTAAAGACAATACATTCACAGGCCCATTTGAGTTATAAGATAGCACAAGTTTTTCAATGAGAAGCACCAATGTTCTCCTTAGTTGCCAAGCCAACTATTCAGTCATCAGAGTTTATTGCCTTTAACTATTTGTGTTTACTTCTGATTGTTCCCTTCAGAGCACTAAATAATATCCTTAGCTCTCCTTTTACTTCTTTATTGACTTTTACCCCTCTATCTATTCCCTACTATAAAAAAATAGGATTTATTTCTTTAGGATACCTGTTCTTAATCTGTTTTATTTTTGAAAGATATTAAAAGTTTCAGTTCTTCTATCGCTTGCCTTGGTAAAGTTGAGTGTTATACATTAAAAACTCTATATTTGGATATCAACTTTAAATAATAAGTTTTTCACTATGCAAAATCTTTGTTTCTATTCTTTTTTTCCTGTCTGTCTTCCTAACTTTGATCTCCCAGTTTCTGCCCTTTCTGTTTTTACATTGTTAACAGTAATAGCATATACATTTTCTTTTGTAAGCTTAATTACATTATCTATGTTTTGATGAAAAGTTGATCATAAAATTGAAAATGATAATAAACAGAAGTTACATTGACATGTCTATACAATGATTCATTCACTACAGGAAAAATAAGGTTGATTCTAAGAAGCTATAGAATAACTGGTTTTGTTTCCTCAACAGGCCTATTAACTGAATGGCAAAGCAACTTAAGCTATCTTTAATGGAAAGTGTTTCTTGCCTGGTAGGCTAACTTTAGGACGCAGAGCAGGAAGTCAGCATACAGACTCCCCCACACAACCACATGGGTCAAATGAGATGCACTTCACTTCACAATGCCAACCCCCACCCTAAGGTTTTCCTTTAATTTCTTTAGAACACTGGTTCCCAATGTATGTTCCTCAGAATAGCAGCGGCAGCAGCAGCACCTAGAACTTGTTAGAGCTGTAAATTCTTGCTGTCTACTCTAGAGCTACTAAATCAGAAACTGAGAGCAAGGCACAGTGATCTGTGTTTGAACGAAGCTCCAAGTTATCATGAGGCAGACTAGGGTTTGAAAACCACTGCTTTAGAGAGAACCCTCTAGGGTTTGGCATTGACACAAATGTGAACTATGGGAAGGTAGAAATAAGGTAAAAGGTTTGTCACAGCTGGTCTAAACCTTTAATAATTCTACTCTTTTTTGAGCACACCCTCATTCTTACCTGGTATCTCAGCTGGTAGAGAATCTGCCTACAATGCAGGAGATCCTGGTTCAATTCCTGGGTTGGGAAGATTCTCTGGAGAAGGGATAGGCTACTATTCCAGTATTCTTGGACTTCCTGGTGGCTCAGCTGGTAAAGAATCCACCTACAATGTGGGAGACCTGGATTTGATCCCTCGGTTGGAAAGATCCCCTGGAAAAGGGAAAGGCTACCCACTTCAGTATTCTGGCCTGGAGAATTCCATGGACTGTATAGTTCATGGGGTCACAAAGCATTGAACATGGCTGAGCGACTTTCACTCATTCTTACTATCTGGACCAGATTATCAGAATTATGAATTTTCTATGGGGTTCTTTACAGTGATGTGCTGGTAAATGTACAGTATCTAATGAGAAGGAAAATAGCCCAGATTTGTGCTCCCGGTATGGCCAATTTCAAGCTACCCACATGGTATCTGTGAAGTCACAGTTAGGAAGAGATGATCACAATTCCAGGTCATTGAGACCTGGCTCTACCACACCACTGGTTCCCTGGGAAAATCAGTCCTCTGCAGTACTATTCTGCCTTCATAAGCTTTTTGTCTTACAGAAGTTCTATTAACATCTCTTTCAACTATTGATACTTTATTATTAAATGTTTTATCATCTTTTGTAATTTTTTACTGGGCTTCTCTGCTGCTGCTGCTAAGTCGCTTCAGTCGTGTCCGACTCTGTGCGACCCCATAGACAGGAGCCCAACAGGCTCCCCTGTCCCTGGGATTCTCCAGGCAAGAACACTGGAGTGGGTTGCCATTTCCTTCTCCATTGTGTGAAAGCGAAAAGTGAAAGTGAAGTCGCTCAGTCGCATCCGACTTCTAGCGACCCCATGGACTGCAGCCTACCAGGCTCCTCCATCCATGGGATTTTCTAGGCAAGAGTACTGGAGTGGCTTGCTATTGCCTTCTCCGACAACTATTGATACTTTATTATTAAATGTTTTATCATCTTTTGTAATTTTTTACTGGGCTTCAATGGTAGTTCCAATGGTAAAGAATCTGTCTGCAGTGCAGGAGACCTGGGTTCAATTCCTGGGTCAGGAAGATCCCCTAGAGAAAGAAATGGCAACCCACTCCAGTATTCTTACCTGGAAAATCCTATGGACAGAGGAACCTGGCAGGCTACCATGGGGTTGCAAGAAACGGACACGACTTAGCAACTAAAACACCACTGATTTTTTATTAATATTTCACTGGGATTTCAAATGCATGTGTTCAGCTTGTTACCTTAAAGCATAGCCTGAAAATATGTTTATCCAAAGTTTATGAGGCAGGAGGAGAAGGGGATGATAGAGGAGGAGATGGTTGGATAGTATCACTGACTCGATGGACATGAGTATGTGTAGGCTCTGGGAGTTGGTGATGAACAGGGAAGCCTGGCGGGCTGTAGTCCGTGGGGTAGCAAAGAGTCGGACATGACTGAGCGACTGAACTGAAAGTTTTTTACCTTACTGCACTGGTCAAAAAAAGAAAAGTGGCCATTTACCAATGTGTTGTTAACATTACTATTTGTATTATAAAAAGGCAGTGAATCCCATGTTAACAACAGCCCTGGAATTTGAGTAGTCCCCTATAGATTAATCATTCATCTGTTCAGTCAACAAATATTCAAATTCCTTCTATATGCCAAGAATTGATTAGGAAGATACAAATAAACAAAAATGACTAAAATTATAACGGGCCCTAAAATGGTTATACTGGGGACACTGGGATGACATAAGTATGAAAGTCAGCCCAGAGTGAGAAAATCACATAAGAGCAGCTAAAATAGCTTGGGAATAGGGGTACTGACCCAGCTCTGCTCTCTCCCTAATAAAATGGATAGGGAGAAATTTATGAAACTCGTTTCAACCACAGAAATCACATGCACTATAAAGCAAACATAAATAGCATAATGGGAATATATTGCATATTATTTCTAACAAGACTCGTCCCTCAATCATGGTACATGTATCTTGTATCTTTGACATTCCAGATATACGGTCATTATTTAGTTACTCAGAAAACAGTGGAACAGAATCCCCTAAAAAGATACACCTTAAGATAACAACACTAACCCTTTTATGACTTACTTACCTCACCAGCAATGAGCTCATTCCCAGACACACATCTTTTTGACCATGAAGCACAGTGTGTTGTCTAGCAAGGAGCATGGAGTTGAAGTCTTAAACATGTTGCACATCCTGATCAGTCTCTCCCCACTTCATAGCCTTGGCACATTCATAACCAAAGTCAAGTTTCCTCATCTATGAAATTAATTTTGCAATAGTACTTCAGAAACTTGCCAAAAGAATTGAAATAATGCAAAGGTAAGGTACACAGTAAAAGCTTACTAAATGCTTGCTACATAGATTTCATCGTGCTCTATTCTGCTTCTTCGTACTACAGTCTATGATGTCTTCCTCTCATTCACCTTTGACACTACAAAACTGTGAAGATTTACAACTTCCTTCTCTCTCTTGTTTTAAGCAAAATATCTTGAATTTCAGCTCTCAAAAACTTCTAATTTATAGTGAGGAAAGCTTTTTCCTCACCCAGAAAAAAATCTCTGCTCACTCGACTCTGCATGTGTGCTAAGATACTTCAGTTTTGTCCAACTCTTTGTAGCCTCATGGACCATAGCCCACCAAGGTCTTCTGTCCACAGGATTTTCCAGGCAAGAATACTGGAGTAGGTTGCCATTTATTCCTCCAGGGAATTCCCAACCTAGGGGTCGAACCTGTGTCTCTTAATTCTCCTGCATTGGCAAGCAGCTTCTTTACCACTACTGTCACCTGGGAAGCCCTTGGGACCAATCCTGTGATGTTCCACAGCAGTCTGAAGGTTCAGAAACTGGCCTTTCCTAACTTGTCCATTCTTTAGCTAGATGATTCAGTCTCAAAGAAGGCAAACAAAAAAATCTCAGTCTTCTAAATTACAATGCACAAACACACAAGCTATTTGGGTTATATGATAAATGAACAAAAGTTCCACTGGAGAACAAATGTTCCACTAGAGAACACAAACAGATATACAGTTTATCTATGGTACTGGCATTTCATGGAGAGGGTGGATAACTAGGAAAAACTTGTAAAAAGGCTAATGAGAAATAATGGGGAAAAGGTAAAGAAGCATTGAGTTATAGAAAAATACTCACAGCTTCCAATTTACAAAGATGTAAATTGATAACTTCGAAGTTATCATGTAAAAAGTACCTAAAGTCACAAGGCTTCAAGTACCCAATAGCACTCCATAATGTTTTCTATTTTTACCTGGTCTGCCTAAGAAAAAGCATGTCCCTGCCTTACACAGTGGCTTCTATAAGAAAGAACGGTCTGTAATGTCAGCAGAGCCCCTATAATAGAAAGAAGTCCACAAGAATGTAACCTACAATTTAGGCCTGAACTCAGAGTGGAAGAAAGAATACACTAATTGGTAAAACCCAGAATGGACTGTGATTGCAAACATTTCTAATATCTCAGTGGTTTACAACAAAAAAAAAAATTATTTCTGACTCAGGCAGCACCCCTGTGGATGGACTGTGGTTCTGCCCTAGGTCACCTTCCCTCTAGGATCCAGGCTATTGAAGCAGCCTTCTTCTGGAATATTCGTGGTTATGACAAAGGGAACTGGGCTTTGGGCCATGTGCTGGGGTCTAAACTTTTTATGTAGATGTGACTCATGGGACTTTTAATCTTATTTTTTTGATCAGAGAAGTCACATGGACAAGACTAATTTAATTAGGATAGGGAAATACAATCCTTCCCCAGGGAGACTAAACAACTGTGTACAATAATTCAGTTCAGCATGCTAGAGTAATAAGAATAGTACCTTCAGTTAGATCTCAGGTCACTCAATACATTACCTTTCATATAAACATTATCTCATTGTATCCTTACAAGTTCGTGAGATAAAAAAAAATGCAGTAGTCCTTTTATCCAGTTAGATTTACATAACTGAAAACAAAAGAACTCTGTGGAGAATATACTATTAGAATTGCCTGAAAGTGGCCAAGTTTCCTTGGGTGGTCTTGAGATCCCCATCACTGGAAGGAGCTGCACAGAATCTGCACAACTACTTCATGCCCATGCTGAAGAGAAGAGACAGGATTCTATTATTAATAGTAGACTGGGCAAGATAAGATTGCTTTTATCCAGAAGACTTTATAATTCTGCAAGTCATCAAATATCATACAGCTATTAAGCAGCTAGTCAGCAGTAAAAGTCTTTCTCCTTCAAATAAACATGGATACAGAAAGGAAAAAAGAAAGTCCAGGGTAATTTAGTGATCTGGCATTCAGGCTCACTTGTTCCAGTATATAGATGTTGGGAAAAGTTGTATCACAAATCACTTCTTAATCAGTATGCATGAAATGTTTGTTGTTAGTGTGGTGACTAAAGTGCTATGAATTATTACTCCGAATTATCAAACTTTCTGAATACTCTAGGTTTGCTGCACTGATGTGGTTCTGAATAAAATATAAACATATTGGTACCAGCCTCTCGATCCGTCCCCCAGACACAAATATTCTCTTGGGTTGCATAATAAACAAATGTTCCACTAGGGAGCAAAAATTATATGTCATTACTTAAAGGAAGAATAGTCCTCGAAAAGATCAGTTGTACTGAGGCCCTGCATTTTAAAGATATTTTTATAAATTTACAAAGAAACAATTCAGTTACTGATGACTCTTCTTTCCTCCTCTTATTCTCCCCTGAGCTTTGGGTTTCATTAGCACTAATTCTATAGTGATCTGGATTTCCATCATTTATCAAATTAATATGTATTATTGAGGAGATACACCTTGTCCAAGGTAAGGAACAGCAGCTGTGCTTTGCTGGAACAACTGTGAAGAGATACCCCATGCCCAAGGTAAGAGAAACCCAAGTAAGATGGTAGATGTTGCAAGAGGGCATCAGAGGGCAGACACACTGAAACCATACTCACAGAAAACTAGTCAATCTAATCACACTAGGACCACAGCCTTGTCTAACTCAATGAAACCAAGCCATGCCTGCAGGGCAACCCAAGACGGGTGGGTCACGGTGGAGAGGGCTGGCAGAATGTGGTCCACTGGAGAGGGAATGGCAAGCCACTTCAGTATTCTTGCCTTGAGAACCCCATGAACAGTATGAAAAGGCAAAATGATAGGATACATCTAATCACACTAGGACCACAGCCTTGTCTAACTCAATGAAACCAAGCCATGCCTGCAGGGCAACCCAAGACGGGCGGGTCATGGTGGAGAGGGCTGACAGAACGTGGTCCACTGGAGAAGGGAATGGCAAGCCACTTCAGTATTCTTGCCTTGAGAACCCCATGAACAGTATGAAAAGGCAAAATGATAGGACACCAAAAGAGGAACTCCCCAGGTCATTAGGTGCCCAATATGCTACTGAAGATCAGTGGAGAAATAACTCCAGAAAGAATGAAGGGATGGAGCCAAAGCAAAAACAATACCCAGTTGTGCATGTGACTGGTGATAGAAGCAAGATCCGATGCTGTAAAGAACAGTATTGCATAGGAACCTGGAATGTCAGATCCATGAATCAAGGCAAATTGGAAGTGGTCAAACAAGAGATGGCAAGGGTGAACGTCAACATTCTAGGAATCAGCGGACTAAAATGGACTGGAATGCGTGAATTTAACTCAGATGACCTTTATATCTACTACTGTGGGCAGGAATCCCTCAGAAGAAATGGAGTAGCCATCATGGTCAACAAAAGAGTCCGAAATGCAGTACTTGGATGCAATCTCAAAAATAGCAGAATGGATTGCACAAAATGGCATATTTACAATTTTTTTTTATTCTCCAGATTTATTGAGCTATAGTTGTCATACAACACTGTTTAAGGTGTACAAAATAAGGACTTGAAATATATATGTATTGTGAAATGATTATTACAATAAGGATAACACATCCTTATCATTTATTTTTCCCATTTCCATAGATTTTGTGGGCAGAAAGACACGCATTTGGATTTGGGCTGTGTTAGTAGCTGTTAGACTTTGGGCAAGTTACTCGCCTTCTCTGAGCCTCTTGCTCACCTGTCTATTGTGGATAATACAGCTATATCTCTGTGTTGTTATGAGGATGCAATAAAGTTGTTCATATAATATACCTACGAGTGCTAATCAATAGATTCTGAATCTTTGTGAAAGCCTCTTACTCCGGTGAATCTTTGCTAGGCTCTGCCTCCCTGGTTATTTTGCCTCTCCCATGCATCTCTCCAAACTTTTGTTATAACCACAAGATTTATTATCTTTGAAAGTGAAAATGAAAGTGAAGTTGCTCAGTCGTGTCCTACTCTTTCCGACCCCGTGGACTGTAGCCTACCAGGCTCCTCTGTCCATGGGATTCTCCAGGCAAGAATACTGGAGTGGGTTGCCATTTCCTTCTCCAGGGGATCTTCCTGACCCAGGGATGGAATCCAGGTCTCCCGAATTTCAGGCAGACGCTTTAACCTCTGAGCTGCCAGGGAAGCCTGTGTCTCTTTATTATCATTATATACTAGTAAAAGTGATAAAGGACTTAAATCAAGTTCTTGGTCATAGGACTGGCATTTATTATAGCCAGGATTTAAACCCAGTTCTTTCTCATTCATGCCCACGTGCTCTTTCTTTTCTCTGCTGAGTTAGCAGGCTTCCAGCATTTTATTCTGCTCTAGCATTTTGTGGACCAAGTTTTCACAATTTTTGTATTCTAACAGAATTGCACATTGTGAGCACAAAACAGATATCAACATGTGCCAAATGGCTATAGTTCTACTCTGCTGATCCAATATCCCATCCCTCAACCAGCACCAGAAACAGGTTTCCTCTCTATGTGACTGCACCTTTATCCATATATTCACATGTGGGTAGCTGAAAATGGTACTCCCCACTTCTTGCCCCCCAAATATTCATGGCAAATTCCTGGAACCTATGAATGTTACTTTAATTGGAAAAAGGGCTGTTGCAGATGTAGTTAAGTTATGTATCTTGAGATGAGGTGATAATTACCCAGACAGGACCTAAATCTAATGACAAGTGTCATTTATAAGAGAAAGGCAGAGGGAGATCTGAAATAAATAGGTGTGACCACAAGCAGATATTGGAGTGGTAGGGCCACAAGCCAAGGAATGCCTGGAGCTGTCAAAAGCAGGAAGAGGCCAGGAAGGATGCTCCTTCCAAGAAAGCATGTCTTGTTGATACCTTGGTTTCAGACTTCTGGCCCCCACTGTAAAAGAATAAATTTCTGTTGTTTGAAGTCAACAAATTTATAGTAATTTGTCACTACAATCAAGAAACTAGTACACCATCCATTGATATGCATAGGCTAAATATAATAATAAGAAATTATATTTCTTGAGTGCCTTTCCCCTCCTGCGATTTTTTTCCCTCTGGCACTGCTCCAAACTTTGCAGCAATGTAGTTATCTTATTTTTCTGTCTTGACTATTAATGCTGTGGCTGCCTCCACTGGTTTTGTAGCTCTAGGGGTGCTACTCACCAATCCTGAAGACAGCAAGTTCAGATGACATTGACTGAAGTTTGGAGAGTTTAGAAAACCAGGTCTTGGAATCTCAAGATCAGTGTTTGGTCTTTAATATTTTCCTTAGAGGAAGACAGAAAGGTGAGGTCAAATTTTCTATTAAATGTGAAAAATACTAATTAGGGAAACGGGCAGAGAAGATTGTCTCATTACCTGGCAAATTCATTTTTAACTCACTGCCAACTTGGTGCCACTTGATCTGAAAGTCATGCCAGTGGGTAGGTTAATACATTCTTTGCAGAGATGTGACAACTGCCACTAGGAAGAATGTGCATTACTTTAAAATTAAGGTAAATTCCTGTAAGTTAGTACTGAGGGAAAAGTTAGCGTGATCTCTTAACAGCTGAAAGTGAATAAAGCCACCAACAGTTATTTGCAAGTGATTTGTAGTGAATAATTGCAGACCTAAGATGGAAAATGAAATTGATTAAATCTTAAAGACTTCAGATAAGAACTCTAGTTCTGGAGCTAACGCGATATAAGCTCTGTATCTCAGTAGATAGGAAAGAAAGGAGAATAGCTTTCTCATGAAAGAAACTCGTCCACAGCGATCATCTCTCCAAGAGACTATTTTCTTTGCTAGAAAATCAAAAAGGAAAATTATATTTCAAGACCATGGAATTAATCTTTCTCTGAACAATAATAACAAAAATGCAGTTAAAAAAAAAAAACCCACTAGATTTATACCTAGAAATAAATCTGTTGAAAGGGACTGTGGTTTCAATTTGATACATAAATATAAAAATATTCCTGATTTTAAAAGCCGTGGAACCTGGATTTGATTTCAGGCCAGAGTCCATTGGTCACTCAGAGGTGGCTGAGCTCTGTTTCACAGAAAGTGCAAATCAGTCAGGGTAAGCGGAGATGCTCCTGTTCATCTCCATATTGTCACAGTGTTATAAATTCTCTATTTTAACTGTAATATCCATCATACATTTTCTTTTTTCATGGCTGTTACTGAGTCACGGACATCACACAGCTGTGATGTCCTATAGCTTTGATCCTCTCCTCTCTCTTTATTTCTGTCCATTCATACCATCATCATAATACTTTGGGTGACAGGTGAAAGAACATGGCATAGAAGGGAACCATCCTTTTCCCCAAATTGTTAATGTCCAGATGTAGTTTTCTGGGGAAATAGATAAAAAATAATGTGTAATTTTTGAAAGTACGCTACTTAACTGTAAACATAAGGCATGGTTTAATTTGTCATATAGTGTAAGAATTGTTTTGAAAAATTTCAAGATAGAAAAGTAAAATAAAGAAAGCAGGGAGTGAATCTCTTGGTGATCCTGATCGGCATCATACATAGGTTATCTGGAACTCACCAATTGTCTTCTTTAATTTTTATTGAAGTTACAATGTTGTGTTCATTTCAGGTGTACAGTGAGGTGAATCACTTATGCATATACATATATCTACTCTTTTATAGATTCTTTTCCCATGTAGAACATTACAGAGTACTGAGTAGAGTCCCCTGTACTATACAGTAGATCTTAGTTATTTGTTTTATATACAGTAGCATGTATATGTCAATCCCAGTCTCCCAGTGTATCCTCACCCACTGCCAGCCCACAACCCTTTACCCGCGGGTAACCATAGGTTTGTTTTCTACATCTGTCACTCTTTTTCAGTTTTGTTCAGTTCAGTTCAGTTCAGTCGCTCAGTTGTGTCCGACTCTTTGCAACCCCATGAATCGCAGCACGCCTGGCCTCCCTGTTCACCACCATCTCTCAGAGTTCACTCAGACTCACGTCCATCGAGTCGGTGATGCCATCCAGCCCTCTCATCCTCTGTCGTCCCCTTCTCCTCCTGCCCCCAATCTCTCCCAGCATCAGAGTCTTTTCCAATGAGTCAACTCTTCGCATGAGGTGGCCAAAGGACTGGAGTTTCAGCTTTAGCACCATTCCTTCCAAAGAAATCCCAGGGTTGATCTCCTTCAGAATGGACTGGTTGGATCTCCCTGCAGTCCAAGGGACTCTCAAGAGTCTTCTCCAACACCACAGTTCAAAAGCATCAACTCTTCAGTGCTCAGCCTTCTTCACAGTCCAACTCTCACATCCATACATGACCACTGGCAAAACCACAGCCTTGACTAGATGAACCTTAGTCGGCAAAGTAACATCTCTGCTTTTGAAAATACTATCTAGGTTGGACATAACTTTTCTTCCAAGGAGTAAGCATCTTCTAATTTCATAGCTGCAGTCACCATCAGCAATGATCTTGGAGCCCCCCAAAATAAAGTCTGACACTGTTTCCACTGTTTCCCCATCTATTTCCCATGAAGTGATGGGACCAGATGCCATGATCTTCGTTTTCTGAATGTTGAGCTTTAAGCCAACTTTTTCGCTCTCCTCTTTCACTTTCAGTTTTTTGGATAAGTTTATTTATACCCTCCCTTTAGATTCCATATATAATGATGTTTTGTTTAGTCCCTAAGTCATGTCTGACTGTTTTGTGACCCCTATGGACTGTAGTCTACCAGGCTCCTCTGTCTATAGAATTTTTCAGGTAAGAATACTACAGTGGATTGCCATTTCCTACTGTAGGGAATCTTCCTGACCCAGGTATCAAACCTGTGTCTCCTGCCTTGGCAGGCAGATTCTTTATTGCTGAGCCACCAGGGAAGTCCCATATAAGTGATACCATATGGTATATGTATGGTATTTACTCCATTTCAAATTTGCTGGCATATTGAGTGCAGCACTTTCACAGCATCATCTTTCAGGATTTGAAATAGCTCTACTGGAATTCCATCACCTCCACTAGCTTTGTTCATAGTGATGCTTCCTAAGGCCCACTTGACTTCACATTCCAGAATGTCTGGCTCTAGGTGAGTGATCACACCATTGTGATTATCTGGGTTGTGAAGATCTTTTTTGTACAGTTCTTCCGTGTATTCTTGCCACCTCTTCTTAATATCTTCTGCTTCTGTTAGGTCCATACCATACTGCTGAGTTTTCCAAATTTGCTGGCAGATTGAGTGCAGCACTTTCACAGCATCATCTTCAGGATTTGAAATAGCTCAACTGGAATTCCATCCCCTCCACTAGCTTTGTTCGTGGTGATGCTTCCTAAGGCCCACTTGACTTCACATTCCAGAATGTCTGGCTCTAGGTGAGTGATCACACCATTGTGATTATCTGGGTTGTGAAGATCTTTTTTGTACAGTTCTTCCGTGTATTCTTGCCACCTCTTCTTAATATCTTCTGCTTCTGTTAGGTCCATACTATTTCTGTCCTTTATTGAGCCCATCTTTGCATGAAATGATATGTGTGTGGTGGCCATGGTATGTTCATGGTCCACAGGAACTGGTGATGGTTCAGAGGTGCTCAGAGACACTGGGTAGGAGAGCCCAAAGAGAAGACCTGAGTTTATGGGGTTCTTTTTTGCTTTTACCATTTTGCTTTTCAGTTAAAAGAAAAATAAATCAATTTGCAATTAAATTTTATTATTCATATCAACAGTGTAACAATAAACTATCTTTGGGTTTATCTTGTTGTACCCCATCCCCTGCTTACAACACAGACATCATAATTCTTAATAGTGAAAGGACAGTGGTTTGGGGGGATAGAGAAGTGAAGGGAGGCCAGTTCATGAGTTAGATCTGGGCCCCACTGGTACATTATTATGTCTCAGATGCACAGAGGTAGTTGTTTTTACGGTGGTAAGATTTAGCAAATAAACATGCAGATGGCCAGTTACATTTTCTCTTGTTTTTGGCTGCACTGGGTCTTCATTGCTTTTCTAGTTACTGTGTGTGGGCTTCTCATTGTGGTGGCTTCTCTTGAGGATCACAGGTTCTAGGGTGTGGACTCAGTAGTTGTGGTGGACAGGCTTAATTGCTCCGAGGCATAGGGAATCTTCCCAAACCAGGAACTGAACCTGTGTCCCCTGAATTGGCAGGCAGATTCTTAAGAACTGGATGACCAAGGAAGTCAAACCCAGTTAAATTTGAATTTCAGATAAATAATAAATAATTTTTCATACAAGTATATCCCAAATGTTGCACAGTTCAGTTCAGTTGTCCAGTCCTGTCCGACTCTTTGAGACCCCATGAATTGCAGCACTCCAGGCCTCCCTGTCCATCACCAACTCCCAGACTTCACCCAAACTCATGTGCATCGAGTCAGTGATGCCATCCAGCCATCTCATCCTCTGTTTTCCCCTTCTCCTCCTGCCCCCAATCCTCCTAGCATCAGGGTCTTTTCCAATGAGTCAACTCTTCGCATGAGGTGGCCAAAGTACTGGAGTTTCAGGCTCAGCATCAGTCCTTCTAATGAACACCCAGGACTGGTCTCCTTTAGGATGGACTGGTTGGATCTCCTCGCAGTCCAAGGGACTCTCAAGAGTCTTCTCCAGCACCACAGTTCAAAAGCATCAATTCTTCAGTGCTCAGCTTTCTTCACAGTCCAACTCACATCCATACATGACCACAGGAAAAACCATAGCCTTGACTAGATGGACCTTTGTTGGCAAAGCAATGTCTCTGCTTTTGAATATGCTATCTAGGTTTGTCGTAACTTTCCTTTCAAGGAGTAAGCGTCTTTTAATTTCATGGCTGCAGTCACCATCTGTTGTGATTCTGGAGCCCCCCAAAATAAAGTCTGATACTGTTTCCACTGTTTTCCCATCTTTTTCCCATGAATTTGCACAGTACCCTATAAATCATATCCCATTGTATCCTGTATTTTGGGCTTCCCAGTTGGCACTAGTGATAAAGAACCTGCCTGCCAATGTAAGAGACAAAAGAGACACAGGTTCGATCCCTAGGTCAGGAAGATACCCTGGAGTAGAGCATGGCAACCCATTCCATTATTCTTGCCTAGAGAATGCCATGGACATGTCGTAACTTTCCTTTCAAGGAGTAAGCGTCTTTTAATTTCATGGCTGCAGTCACCATCTGCTGTGATTCTGGAGCCCCCCAAAATAAAGTCTGATACTGTTTCCACTGTTTTCCCATCTTTTTCCCATGAATTTGCACAGTACCCTATAAATCATATCCCATTGTATCCTGTATTTTGGGCTTCCCAGTTGGCACTAGTGATAAAGAACCTGCCTGCCAATGTAAGAGACAAAAGAGACACAGGTTCGATCCCTAGGTCAGGAAGATACCCTGGAGTAGAGCATGGCAACCCATTCCATTATTCTTGCCTAGAGAATGCCATGGACACAGGAGCCTGGCAGGCCCATGGGACTGCAAAGAATCAGACATGACTGAAGCAAGTTAGCACACACGCACATATCCTGTCTTTTACCTGGCAACCATACTGCATTTTCAAGTGAAAACTGTTAGGCTATGCTTGGGGATTTGCAAGGTGAATAGGACCAACAATGTGACTGCCCATGACAAAAGAAAGGAAATGAGCTGAACCATGAAAGAAGTGACAAAGAGGAAGCTAAAACTGAGTTAGACAGCCAAACAAAATCGGGCTGTCCAATTAAATAAAAATAAATGTTTAATGGATCTTACATGCCAAAATAGATCAGCAGACTTGGCTTGGCAAACAAGTGAGACCAAGAGCAAATAACTGCTGCAATGAGCATGTACTGGTTTGCAGTCCAAGAGGAGTAGGGGTGTGGCATGATGGCAGTTGCCATGTTCATTTCCAGTGAGAAATGAATGCTAATGTTGACCTGTGGTTTTAGAATTTTAAGAGGTAGGGCAAGCCTCCACTGTGATTAACTCACTCTCCATGGAGAGATCTGGCAGGAAAATCCTTTGGCCATTGTCAAACCAGAACAACAAAACATCCAGGGATTCTTTGGGGGTCCTTTGTACTGAAGATCAGTGCCAAAGGTCAGGTACCCACAGGTCTCTCAGGGCAACAAATTCTGTCTCTACTTGCCCATTCAGGTAATTAAGGGGTCCCTAAAGCTACAATAATTAAAACTGTGTACAACAGTTGCAGACTTGAGAGATGAAAGAAATAGTATTAAAAGTCTTTCTCACTTTCTGAGATGTGATCATATGATAAAAGTAAAGCATAAAGTGTTCACTCAATGACAGTGGGACAATTGGCTCACCATTTGAATGAAAATAATTGAAATTGATTCCCTTGGGGAGGATTAACATAATTGTCTTTTACTTGGTAATCTAAAATCAGAGCAGTTATCTTCTTCAAAACAAAAAACTCTCCCAATGGGCATTGGGTCCTGGAAGGGACTTCCAGAGAGTCACTTTCCCCAGCATTTCTGCTAGCTAGATTCAGGGCCACCTTTAGATTTGATGCTTCAAGAGCAGGGGCCGGTGACTCCATGAAGTGGGCAGATGAGGGGGAGAACATAAGAGACATGTAGAGAATTGACAGCCCTGAAGAAAGCAATCACAAAATTCAACCTACAAACCCTTGGAGACTTAAACTTGCCTTCCTAAGCCAGTATATAGCCATTGCATATTTAAATACATCAAGGGTTTCCCTGATTCCTAAATCCCTCAAAGGCTCAAGAGTGTCCCCAGCTCTGACAAATTTCTAATGAGAAAATGATATATAAACATGTTATTTAAAAAAAAAAAAAAATACCTTACACCCCAGCTTTTGTTGCTTGTAAATCTGTACCCCACCATCACATGTAATCACAGACATTCAATACATAAAAGAGTATGGAGTTTGTTTCAGCAGATTAAGCTCTGAGATCCTGACAGGTTCCTGCTGTTTCCTTGAATTCTGTCTCCTCTCAGGTGCAAGGGATGCACCAGGGGCTTACTGAGATTGCTTCTAACATGTGACTCTGTGATTCTATAATCACTAAAAGTGCATTGTTTGATGGTCTAGTTGACATTTAGACAGGGCTGCTCACTCTTTTTGTTTCAAACATTGTAATTATCATTAACATACTTGGGTAATGTTGCTGAGTCTGGGAAAACAGAACAAAAAAACAAAAGTCTTAATAGGAATAGTTTTGATCTTTTTTCACCAGATTTTCTGTCTCTAGTTGGACTTTTTTAGGTTTTGGAAGCAATTCAAAAAGACCAAAAGTAGAGCCACAGCTCTCACATCGGTAATCAGGGGGGGCAGAAATGATCAGGAAAAAAAGAAACCAATCATTCACTTGATTCTCTTCCTTTTCCCTCTTGCACTGAGGCCACTGAACTGGTTTGCCCAGCTTTGGAGTAACTAGTAAATTTTGTATTGTTTCTTATGAAGACACTAAGAGAGTGGTCCCAAGACAAGCTGAGGAAGACAGTACAAGACCAACTTAAGTGTAAAGAATATCCAGTGTACCAACTCTGCTATAAACAGAATAACCATTTTCAAGTGAACTATTCAAAGATTGTGAGTTGGAGATGACCTATAACTACAGAAGAACATTTAGTTTACTCAAACATTTTCTTGGTGGCTTCAAAAACAAGGTTTGTTTTCTTGAAGAGCATAGCATAGCTGTGACTCAGTCTTGACTCAAAGTTCCCTGACCAGTTGAAGAAGAGAAAAAACAATTCAGTTCTCAGGAGAGAAAAAACAATTCAGTCTGGTTTAGGAGGAGTCACCTTGAGCCAGCTTCCAGAAACGTGATTAAACAGCTTTCCTGCCCTACAGAAATGTCACTTTTCTTCAAAATGTCACCAGTCCTCCAGTTTGGAGGAATTGGGGGCAAGTCTCACAGCTGAGCAAAGAATGCTCTCTGTACCTCAATTTCTGTGCCTGCTTAGCCTAAGATATGCTTTCTACTTCTCCTGCTGGCCTACCTTTATCATAGGACTGATGTGGACTGAGCATTAACTTGGTGACAGGCACATTACTTACCCCATGTATTCATCATAGTAATGCTAAGATACTTTTTTCGCCATCTTATAGAATTGGAGAATGAGCTGTCAGAGGGTCAACAGCTTTCCTAGGCCCCACACCTAATGAGTCAAACCAGAATTTTTGTGGGCAAACTCTTGTACAAGTACTTTTTAAATGTCCGTTTTCCTTTAATCAAGGGATTATATACAAAAAATATTTATGTATCTTAAGCGAGAAATTTGATAAGCTTTAATAATGATATGAAAGCTGGTAACCACCACCACTGTCTAGGTATATAGTAGTTCTCTCTTTTCAAAAACTTCCTTGTAATGTCTTTACAGTTGATCCCCTCTCCTTACCTCAGTCACTGATCACTTTCTCTCACTGTAAATAGAGGAAATAAATACCTTTTATTTTTAAAAAGGCAATAAAATACCTTTTATTTCCTTTCTCATCTTACTGTCTTCCCTAGGACTTCGAATACCGTATTGAAAAAGGTTAGTGGGCTTCCCTTGTGGCTCAGCTGGTAAAGAATCTGCCTGTAATGCGGAAGACCTGGGTTTGATCCCTGGGTTCGGAAGATCCCCTGGAGAAGGGAAAGGCTACCCACTCCAGGGTATTCTGGCCTGAAGAATTCCATGGACTCTATAGTCCACAGGGTCGCAAAGAGTCGGACACAACTGAGCGACTTTCATTTCACTCTAGTGACAGAGGACATCTTTGCCCTGTGCATGACCTCGATAAGACATCTAGTTTCTCCATTAAGTATGATATTAGCTGTAGGTTTTTTGTAGATAGTCCTGGTCAAATTGAGAAAGTATGCCTCTATTCCTAGTTAACTAAGAGTTTTATCATGAATGGGTATTGGATTTGTCAAACAGTTTTTCTGCATCTATTGATTTCATAATCAGACTTTCTTCTTTAAGTCTGTGTGAAAAAGGTCAGTTTTCATTCCAATCCCAAAGAGGCAATGCCAAAGAATATTCAAACTACTGCACAATTGCATTCATCTCACACGCTAGCAAAGAGAAGGCAATGGCACCTCATTCCAGGACTCTTGCCTGGAAAATCCCATGGACAGAGAAGCCTGGTAGGCTGCAGTCCATGGGGTCGCTAAGAGTCAGACGTGACTGAGTGACTTCACTTTCATTTTTCACTTTCATGCATTGGAGAAGGAAATGGCAACCCACTCCAGTGTTTTTGCTGGAGAATCCCAGGGATGGGGGAGCCTGGTGGGCTGCCATCTATGGGGTCACACAGAGTCAGACACAGCTGAAGTGACTTCGCAGCAGCAGCACATGCTAGCAAAGAAATGCTCGGAATTCTACAAATCAGGGTTCACAGTATGTGAACCATGAACTTCCAGATGTTCAAGCTGGATTTAGAAAAGGCAGAGGAACCAGAGATCAAATTGCCAAAATCCTTTGGCTCATCAAAAAAGCAAGGGACTTGCAGAAAAACATCTACTTCTGCTTTATTGACTACGCCAAAGCCTTTGACTGTGTGGATTACAACAAACTGTGGAAAATTCTTAAAGAGATGGGAATACCAGACACACACCTTACCTGCCTCTTGAGAAATCTGTGTATAGGTCAAGAAGCAACAGTTAGAACTGGACATGGGACAACAGACTGGTTCCAAATTGGGAAAGGAGTATGTCAAGGTTGTATACTGTCTTATATACAATAGGGTTATATTGTATACAAAGTATATTGTCTTATATACCCTGCTTATTTACTTCTATGCAGAGTACATCATATGAAATGCCAGGCTGGATGAAGATTGCTGGAATCAATGAAGCAATGAAACAAAGAAGATTGCTGGAATCAAGATTTCTGGGAGAAATATCAATAACCTCAGATACACAGATGACATCACCCTTATGGCAGAAAGCGAAGAAGAACTAAAGAGCCTCTTGATGAAAGTGAAAGAGGAGAGTGAAAAAGCTGGCTTAAAACTCAACGTTTAAAAAATGAAGATCATGGCATCTGGTCCCATCACTTCATGGCAAATAGATGGGAAAACAATGGAAACAATGAGAGACTTTATTTATTTATTTATTTATTTTTGAGCTCCAAAATCACTGCAGATGGTGACTGCAGCTGTGAAATTCAAGGACACTTGCTCCTTGGAAGAAAACCTATGACCAACCTAGACAGCATAATAAAAAGCAGAGACATTGCCAACAAAGGTCCATCTAATCAAAGCTATGGTTTTTCCAGTAGTCATTATGGATGTGAGAGTTGGACCATAAACAAAGCTGAGCGCCCAAGAATTGATGCTTTTGAACTGCGGTGTTGGAGAAAACTCTTGAGAGTCCCTTGGACTGCAAGGAGATCCAACCAGTCCATCCTAAAGTAAATCAGTCCTGAATATTCATTGGAAGGACTAAAACTCCAATACTTTGGCCACCTGATGCAAAGAACTGATTCATTGGAAAAGACCCTGATGCTGGGAAAGATTGAAGGCAGGAGAAGGGGACAACAGAGGATGAGATGGTTGGATGGCATCATTGACTCAATGGACATGAGTTTTAGCAAGCTCTGGGAGTTGGTGATGGACAGAGAGGCCTGGCATGTTGCAATCCACAGGGTTGCAAAGAGTCGGACACAACTGAGTGACTGAACTGAACTGAAGTGATAATTACATTACTTGACTTTCAAATGTTGAATCAGACTAACATATCTGGATAAATCTCACTTGATCATGGTATATAATTCTTTTTATACATTGTTGGATTCAATTTACTTGTATTTTGTTGAGGAGTTTGCACCTATGTTCATGATAGATAATTGGTCGGTAGTTTTCTTTCTCGTAATGTCTTTGGTTTTGATATAAGGGCAATGCTGACCTCATAAGATGGATTAGGAAAAATTCCTTTTAATAGGTTATGGGAGATATTATAGAGAGTTAGTCTAATTTGTTCATTCAGTGTTTGGTGGAATTCAGCAGTGAACTCATCTGGGTCTGATGCTTTCTGTTTTGGAAGGCACCAAAATTGATTCAGTTTCTTTAATAGACATGAAGAAGTGAAATGAAAGTCGCTCGGTCATGTCCAACTCTTAGCGACCCCATGGACTGTAGCTCACCAGGCTCCTCTGTCCATGGGATTCTCCAGGCAAGAATACTGCAGTGGGTTGCCATGCCCTCCTTCAGGGGATCTTCCCAACCCAGGGATTGAGCTCAGGGATCGAACCCAGCTCTGTGGCATTGCAGGTAGATTCTTTGCCATCTGAGCCACCAGGGAAGCCCAAGAAGTGTGCAGATGCAGATTCTTTACCGTCTGAGTCACCAGGGAAGCCCAAGAATACTGGAATGGGTAGGGTAGCCTATCCCTTCTCCAGGGGAACTTCCTGACCCAGGAATCAAACCCTTGTCTCCTGCATTGCTGGCAGATTCTTCACCAGATGAGCTAATAGACATAAACCTATTCAAATTGTCTGTTATTTTTTTGTGTAAATTTGGCAGGTTGTGCCTTTCAAGGAATTGGTCCATTTCATCTAGGTTTTCGAATTTGTGGGTATAGAGTTGTTCATGTTATTATTATTATCTGATATTAGTAACCTGTGTTCTCTCTCTTTGATTTCTTTTTAGCTTGCCTAAAGGTTTATCAATTTTATTAATCTTTTCTGAGAACTAGCTTTTGAATTTATTTTCTCTGTTGATTTTCTGTTTTCAATTTTATTGATTTCTGCTCTAAATTTTACTATTTCTTTTCTTCTGCTTACGTTGGATTTAATTTTCTCTCTTTCTATGTTCCTGAGGAGAAAACTTAGATTTTTTATTTTAAATATTTTTTCTTTCTAATATATGCATTCACAGCTAAAAATTTTCCTTTAAGCTCTGCTCTCATTGCATCTCACGGATTTTAAGTTCTATTTTCATTTTCATTTATTTCAAAATATGTTTTAATTTCTCCTGAGGTTCCTTCTTTGATGAATGTGTTATTTACAAATGTACTGTTCAATCTCCATGTATTGGGGAGATTTTCCAGCTATCATTCTGTTATTGGTTTCTAGCTTAATTCCATTGTGGTCTGACAGGAGATATTGTATGACTTCCATTCTTTCAAATTTGTTAAGGTATGTTTTATGGCCCTGAATGTGACCTATTTTGGTGAGTTTTTCATGTGAGCTTCAGAAGAATGTATATTCTGCTGTTGTTGGATAAAGCAATCTACAGATGTCCATTACATCCAGTTGATTGATGGTATTGTTGAGTTCAACTATGTACTTATTGATTTTCTGCCTGCTGTATCTGTACATTTCTGATAGAGGGGTGCTGAGACCTCCAATTACAATAATGGAGACATCTATTTTTCATTGCAGTTCTATTAGTTTTTTTTTGACTCATGTAGTTTGACACTCTGCTATTAGGCACATACACATTAAGAATTGCTATGTCTTCTTTGAAAATTGACCCCTTTATCATTATGTAATGCCCCTATTTAGCCCTAATAATCTTCCTTGCTTTGAATCCTGCTTTGATTGAAATACAGGTAGTCTCACTTTATTTTTATTAGTGTTAACATGGTATATCTTTCGCCATTCATTTGCTTCTAATTTATATGTGACTTTAAAGTGGGTTTCTTATAGACAACATATAGCTGGGTCTTGTTTTTACCCTACTCTGACAAACTCTGTCTTTCATTTGGGGTGTTTAGACTAAAGACATTAAAAGTGATTTTGGATATAGCCTTCTCTTGTGGCTCAGTTGGTAAAGAACACACCTGCAATAGAGCAGACATGGGTTTGGCCCCTGGGTAAGGAAGGTCCCCTGGAGAAGGCAATGGCAACCATTCCAGTATTCTTGCCTGGGAAATCTCATAGACAGAGGAGCCTGGGGGGCTACAGTCCATGGGGTTGCAAGAGTTGAACACAACTTAGCGACCAGACCACCATGCATAGAGTTGGATCATTATCTAACATGGTTTTTACTCTTTTCTATTCGTTGCCCTTGTTCTTTGTTCCTGTTATTGTCCTTCACTCTTTTTTCTACTTTTGTGGTTTTAACTGGGCATTTTATAAGATTCCATTGTCTTTCTTGGCATCTCAGTTATACTTTTTATAAGAATTTTTTAGTGGTTGCTCTATAGTATGAATATACATTTTCAAATATCCCAACTCTACTTTCAAATAACACTATATAACTTCAGGGTGAGAGCAAATACCTGGTAATAACAGCATAATCCTAATTCCTCCCTCCATTCCTTGTGTCATTGCTGCCATTTATTTCACTTATATATAAGTGAAATATGTAGATAAACTTATGCATATGTACATAAACTTATGCATATGTAGGCATATATACACAAACTTATGTACATAAACTTATGCATATGTAGGCATATATAATTGAGTACATTTTTGCTATTATTATTTTGAACAAACTGTTAAAAATATTGTTACATCAAAAAAAATAAGAAAAATAAATATTTGTATTTTACCTTCACTTATTCCTTCTCTAATGCTCTTTCTTTATGTAGGTTTAATTTTCTGACCTATATAATTTTCCTTCTCTCTAAAGAACTTCTTTTAACATTTCTTGCAAGGCAAGAAATTCCTCAGTTTTGTTTTAAAAAAATTTATTTACTTCTCCTTCACTTTTAAAGGAACATTTTAGAGGGTACATATTTTTAGTTTGGAATTTTTCTCTCAATACTTTAAATACATCACTCCATTTTTTTCTTGCTTACATAATTTTTGAGAAGTTGAGTGTGATTCTTATCTTTGTTCCTCTATAGGTAAAATTTTCTTACCCCCGACCCTCCACTGGCTTTTTCTTTATCTTGTAATTTTTTTCCTCTTTATCTTTGATTTTCTGTAATTTGAATATCTGTCTATGTGTAGTTTTTTGGCAGTTATCTTGCATGGTGTTCTCTGAACTTTCTGGATCTGTGGTTTGGTATCTGACATAAATTTGGGAAGTTTCTCAATCAGCTTGCAAATATTTCTTCTGTCCTTTTCTTTCTTTCTTCTCCTTCTGATGTTCTAATTACGTATATATTACCTTTTACAATTGTCCAACCGTTCTTGAATGTTCTGTTCTGCTTTTTTCAGTCTTCTTCCTCTTTGCTTTTTAGTCTTGAAGGTTTCTACCGCTATATCCTCAAGCTCAGAGGTTCTTTTAGACATATCTAGTCTACTGATAAGTCCATCAAAGGTGTTCTTCATTTCAGTTATAGGGCTTTTGAGTTCCAGCATTTCTTTTTGGTTCTTTTTCAAAATTTCTACCTCTCTGCTTACATTGCCCATCTGTTGTTTAATGCTCTCAACTTTATCCATTAGAGCCCTTAACACAGTAACTATAGTTGTTTTGAATTCCTAGTCTGATCATTCTAATAGCTTTGCCATGTCTGAGTCTGTTTCTGATACTAGTTCAGTTTCCTCAAAGTGTGTTTTTGCCTTTTAATATGTTTTGTCATTTTTTTTCCCTTGACATCTGATATGATATACCAGTTAAAAAAAACTGCTGTAAGTAGACTTTAGTCGTGTGGTGGTGAAGTGTGGGGCAAGGGAAGGCGGTCTAAAGCCCTATGCTTGGTCTCAGGAGTTGCAGTGAGCCTGTGTTGCTGGATTATGAACTTCACCAGTGCTTCTCAGTCCCTCCCTCTCAGGTGGGACAGGATGGCTAGGGTGGGCTGAAGTTGGGTACTTCCTTTCCTCTAGGTCACTTAGGCTCCAGTAATATCCCAGCAGGTTGGACTCTGCTAAAATAGTTTCTCCAACCTTGCTAAGAAGAAAAAAACTGCTGTAAGTAGACTTTAGTCGTGTGGTGGTGAAGTGTGGGGCAAGGGAAAGCGGTCTAAAGCCCTATGCTTGGTCTCAGGAGTTGCAGTGAGCCTGTGTTGCTGGATTATGAACCTCACAGTGCTTCTCAGTCCCTCCCTCTCAGGTGGGACAGGATGGCTAGGGTGGGCTGAAGTTGGGTACTTCCTTTTCTCTAGGTCACTTAGGCTCCAGTAATATCCCAGCAGGTTGGACTCTGCTAAAATAGTTTCTCCAACCTTGCTAAGAAGAACAAAATGCTCTGGTGCATTTCAAATATTTCCTTTTCCCATCCCCCTGCCAAAAGCATGAGGGGATCTTTCTCTTATTTTCACAAAAATGTGGGACCCCTTTATGATTGGGTCCCCCTGGAGTTTTTGTCTCTGCTCCTTGTCCACACTGAGCCTTCAGTGATTTATCAATAGCATTTTAGCTTTTCCTACCCTAACACTGGTTCTCACGCCGTTTCTGCTCCTGAGTTTCTGCTCCAGTAAGTTGTGATTCTCTGTATTTATCTTTCTGTCTCTCCCATTTTGGAGGCAGCAGTCCTGTGACTTCACATCTCTTGCATATCTAAGAAGTCACATTTTCAATTTGTTCAGCTTTTCACTTGATGTCACAGTGGAGTGAGTGGCAATTTCCAAGCACCTTACATATGGAATCAGAAACACAAAGTCCTTAACTGACTGTTCTTACTTTCATTAATTCCCTGAGCTCAATTTAGGCAGTCTCTGGACGACGGTCTCTGGCTTTAATGACTGGGAAGAGTGTGCCCTCTACGTGCTTTCCCGGAACTGTGTGCTTCCTCTTGCCTAAAAATTCATTCATTCCTCTGTGCAATAAATGTCTACTGAATAACCAAACTCCCAAGCACTGAAATAGCCACTATGAATTTAAGAAGTCTCCTCTCTTGAGAAGCCTAGAGCCTAGGTGGGGGAAATTAGGCAATTACCATGATAACTACGGTGCATGACCCAACCATTACTGGTCATTAAAAGCTTTCCAGTGGACAGGAATATAGGAGCCCTGAGGGAAATGATGAGTTAGCCAAGTGGAGAGAGCATAGAGCTCATTTATTTCAATGCCTGTTTCCCTTTTTTGATTCTAAACTTTTGCAAGACAAGGTCTAGTTTTTTTCATATTACATTTGTAGTTCCAATGCACAATAATCGTTTAAAGAAACAAATAATTGAAATTTAACAACTGGACAATGAAGCAAGGGGCATATCAGGTTGGCTCAATTAAAGCACTGAAGTAAACTTTATGAAGAGTTCAAGAAACTGCAAATAGTCTAGGGAGATTAGAACATGATGTCTGTGTGGAGAGCTGGCCTAAATGAGATGGTGGCTGGTTGATGGAGGACCAGGAATGTCAGATGAAGGAGTTTGGTCCTTATTCAGCAGACAGTGAAGGGCTCAAAAAAGATGTTGAAACGATAGAAGCAGGTCAGTTAAAGAAGCAGTCCTTTCTAAGCACCCACTGCTTCTTGTAAGGAGTGACTATAAGCAAGTAATTCCCAAATTAGTAGTGTTCCTAAATTCCACATCTGCAGTTAAAAGTTATTTTAAAAATTATACTCTTAGCTTCACAAATAAAGAATGAGTGCTGCTAAGTCACTTCAGTCATGTACGACTCTTTGTGACCCTATGGTCCATAGCCCGCCAGGCTCCTCTGTCCATGGGATTCTCCAGGCAAGAAAACTGGAGTGGGTTGCATGTTCTTCTCCAGAGGATCTTCCTGACCCAGGGATTGAACCTGCATCTCTTACTTCTCCTGAGTTGGCAGGTGGGTTCTTTACCACTAGCGCCACCTGGAGAATGTTTAAAATCCTTGATGCCCTGGGCAAGACCCATTCTTTGGCTTGAGTGATGAGACCACACCTATTCCCCAGGATCACCTCTCCTGGAGCACCAGAAAACCCACCACACCCTCACCCTGGGAGCCCTGGGGGTGCATCTGGGAGTGCCAGTCTCCAGAGGCAGAGAGAAAGCTCTGAAGAAGGTGAAGTTTCCTTGTCTATGAAAGGAGAGCTTCCTGGGACACGCTCTCGTTGCCTAAGAGGCAATGCGGGAGCCTGAGGAGAACAGACAGGAAAGGACAACACTGTTCACGGGAGCGAGAGTCCCAGTCGGGCAGGCTCTGCTCGGGATGTGAGGCCCTGCATCTTCAGCTGTTGAAAGCACCCCCGGTGTGCCCTCTGGAATGGATTCAGCTAACGGAGTTCTACCACTGAATTAAAATTTTCATTTACAGCACTGTGAATAATTAATTTGGGGACCTTTGTTAAAGCAAAGAATATGAAGAAGGAGATTAAAAAAGAGGAGAGGTGATCTGTTTTACTTTGACTCATGTAAGTAGTTTCTTTAATTTTGAGATTCACAGGGGCAAGAACAAGAATGAAAGGCTAATACGATAAATTCAACCACATGCTTTGTTCTGCTTGCTCAGGGTACTGGAAGTCGGAAACATTCCATTAGAAATCTGTTTTCTCTGTAAACTCTGGAAGACCTGCGTTCCCTGGGTCCACCCTCCTACAACAGCAGCTGTGCTGGGGGGCCGAGCAGCAATCGCCCCCTGCAGGACGGGGAGCCCTCCGTACCCACAGCCCCTCTGTCCTTAGGCTCCTGAGGGCTTCCACCCACTTCTGCCCATCTGCCAGCTCCTCGCTCCTAGGGTTCTGTGTCTTCTGACCCCTGTTTCACAGATTCTTAAATTCTTCTCAAACTTTCTTCTATTTCCAATAAGGTTTCTCTTGGTCTCTTTCCAAGCTCTTCACTCACAGCAGACAAAAGTGAGTGCTAGTTAAGCAGTCATGTCTGACTCTTTGCCTCTTGTCCTCTAGTCCTGAGAATCTCATTAAATTACTTGTACAAAACACCTTAGATAGAACTCTCAGGGGGCTTGCTGGCCTTCCCATGGGTTATGAAAAAGTAAAGACACAGTTAAGAGAAATGAGGACTTTCTCAAGATCTGCCTGCAGCCCATTTTGTAACCATAGTACACTTGGTAACCGGGCTTCCCTGGTGGCTCAGATAGTAAAGAACCTGCCCACAATGCAGGAGACCTTGGTTTGATCCCTGGGTCAGGAAGATCCCCTGGAGAAGGGAATGGCAACTGACTCCAGTTCTTGCCTAGAGAATCCATGGACAGAGGAGCCTAGTGGGCTACAGTCCCTGCGGTTGCAGAATCAGACATAACCGAGCAACTATCACTTTACACTTGAAAACTAGCACCATGCCCAGCACACACTAGGTGCTCCAGTGAAAGTGAAAGTGAAGTCACTCAGTTGTGTCCGACTCTTTGTGACCCCATGGACTGTAGCCTACCAGGCTCCTCCCTCCATGGGATTCTCCAGACAAGAGTACTGGAGTGGGTTGCCATTTCCTTCTCCAGGGGATCTTCCCAACCCAGGGATCGAACCCAGGTCTCCTGCTTTTCAGGCAGATGCTTTAACCTCTGAGCCACAAGGGAAGCCGAGGTGCTCCAGTAAGAAGCTTCAAATGGATGAACAAACCTTACTACGTTCTTAATCAGTTTCCTCACTTAACCAGATGGTCTCCAAGGTTCATTGAGCTCTACTTTCTTGATTCTGTGAGGGCAAAGAAGAGTTTCAGGTGGCTTCATACGGCTGAATGACAGGATGATGGGCACAGACCCTAAAGTCTGCCAAATGTTATTCCAGTTGACTGGAGCCTGTAAACATTTGCTGCTTCTGCGCTAAATCTAGATATACAAGATTTATAAGATGCAGAGTCTGCCTTCCTTATGGTGGCAACCTCCTGCCACTAGAGAATAAGGATATCAGTTGTTGAGACAGTAAGGCTCACTAGGATGATCCCCCACAACCCTTCCTCTGTCTTGCAGCCCCCTGGGCCACCACCACCTGTGCTCTTTCGTCTTCTGCCCTCCTCTCTGGGAAGCTACTAGCAGCTCTCTAAGACAGAGCATCACGGCCTCCTGGCTAAGCACGTCTGCTGGTGGTTAGATGAGTGATGCCTCTGTAATTATGTGGGTTACAAATGGAGAAGCTAAAATGCTCATTCTTCCGAGAGAGGCAAGCCAAACCTCAGATTACATTGAGATCCAGATGATAAACATCAGCTCCTTTCCTGGGTGCTGACCTTGGTCAGAGGAGTGAGGAAGAAAGCAAGGGAAGGCAGTGGAGAGTTAGGTCATCGTCGGCAAGGTCAGGGAGGTTCCTGTCTGTAACTCTCAACTCCTCTTGCGAAGGTACTTATGGCATCAGCTGTACTGTTATGTAGTTTTATCTCTATATTACTATATTGTATTGAAAATGCTGCCTTTCTGGAAGAGAGGTCAAAGTTCAATCAGACAAGACAAGTGATTGTCCCAACCACGCTGGCGAAGGTGGTAGCTTGCAAGCACGGAGCCCTGCCCCTCACTCAGTCCTCCCCTCTAGCACAGTTGCCATTCCCTGCTACAAGAACTGAGGCTAGAGGAAAACAGGACCCAGGGCCACACAGCTGGTTTTCTGATGTGCAAGCCTGCCCAGCCCCACAGTTTAGCATCTCTCCCTCCCCCAAAGCTAAGCCATTTAGTGTCACACACAGGTCCCAGGATGTACTCTGACCTGAAGCAGGAAGGCTTCGAACTCAACTGCCAGACTCAACATGAAGTCTGATGTACTCGCTGTCCACGTTGGTCTGGTCCTGGAGACCAGGCTTCATGGTTTTGTTCCTTGACTCTGTTTCTCCCCAACACATGATCTAGTTCTTATCATAGGCTCCTGGATATTTTTAATTAATCTGGCAACTGCCCAGAACACCCTCTCTATCACCACCACCACCCATGCCTCCCAGATCTGAGCTGGGATCCCTTCTGGAAAGAGGAGGGATGAGCTAACATTTGCTGATGGCTTTCCTGTGCCTGCATTATCCCTTTCTGTCCTCACAGCACTTGTGCAAAACTGATCTAGTCCCCAAATATAGATGAAGAGCATTGAAGTCACTGAAATTTAGACACAATAAGGACATTTCCCAAGGTGGCCTGGCTTCTAAATGGAGGAACAGAGGTTGAAGCACAGTCAGTTTGGCTTGAAAGCTTTATGTTCTTAGCCCTCCACCCTGGAGGCTCCCAGTGACCGAAGCGCAGCTCTAAATGCAGCTGTCTGGCCCGACCTGCCAGCCCCCTCTCTGACACCCAGCAACTTCTAAGTGTTATTCACCTTAGATTTGCCACAACTCTGTCCACTCCCTGGCTTGGGGTTACCCTCTGTGGTACCTTGACTTCATGCTGTTAACCAGCCTTTGGGGAAAAAACAAACTCTGGAGTCACATCTGGACTTGGCCACTTCATAGCTTTCTCTGTGACCCTGAGCAAGTTTCTTAACTACTCTGAGCCTCAGTTTCCTCATATGTAAGGTATGATGCTAAAACTCACCTCAAAAAACAGTTGTACAGATGTTGTACAGATGTACAAATCTGACTACCCTTTAAAATCCTAAATTTAAAAGCTTGTTTCACTGTCCATGAGTCTGGAGTCATTATTTTAAAATCTTTGTTTTAAAGCTGAGTTAAGGAAAAAAAAAAAAAAAAGATGACACTTGCAGAGGACTTCACAGATGATTTTGCTACTGAAATCACTAAATTGCATTGTAGACAAAATAGGATATAATAATGTCTTTCTGGCATTTATTAAGAATACAGCCATTAGGCAACAAAGGCAGAAGAAAATTGCAGCGTTCTGTAAGCATATCTTGTAACAATGCCTCTTTTTAGGAGGGGCCTCCATGACCACTGCTGACAATTTTCTTTAGGCTCCATCAATGTTTTTCGTTGTTTAAAGACACACATTAATTTAAAGTCTCCTCCCATTCTCTGTGCAAATTACAGCATTCAGATGAAGTGGCAGCTGCTGTAATTAAGACACAGTTAATTGCCTATCTCCTTAATTGCAATGATAGGATTTTGACAGTTCGGTAAATAAGAATTGTTTCGTTTCCTCTGGCAACTTCAGCCTTGTTTCCCATCACAAGTGCTGAGTCACTCACATCCAGGACAAGGGCTGGGGTCCAAGGAAGCCAGAGTGGGAGAGGAATCGTAATTTACCTGCAGTTCCTTTTCTTCCTGCAGGAACCTCCCAATGGAACCACCCAGGCCATTGCCCAGTAAAATCCTTCCAGAAGTTTTCTCCACATTAATCAGTCATCACATGAGAGAAAATGGGAAATCACAGAAACAGAAGGATGGGGTTGTGGGACAATGATTTACTGCTGCTGATGGGCACAAGATGCTGTTAGATGAGAAATCAGAAGTCCAGAGTGTTTAAACACCCAAAATCAGGGTGCTACTGAGTGCCAAGCCAGGTCTTCTGACCCACTCTTCCCACTGTGCTCACAAGATGCTCAGTGGAAGCAGAGAAAAATGATGGTTCAAAGCCAGACCATTGGGGTCACGTGGACCTGGGTTCAAAGACTACTGCTTGTGTAACTATGGGCGAGTTACTGACAGTTTCCAGGCCTCACTGGCTTCCACTGTAAAATGAATTTTGCATTCCTCACCTTGTATCATTGTGAGAACTAAGAAAAATAATCTTACAAAGTCCTTTACAACCTGTCAGGCTTGAGGTAAGTTCTTGACAAATGGAAGTTACAGAGCAAATATGTCTCTTTTTCCAAAATCTACATAAACAAAAACTTTTTTTGGCATTTCCTTCTTTTCCATAAACTTAATTTTGACTGTGGCTTATGTTCTAGGTTCCCCCTTGCATTTCTCTCCAGGATCTTGCCACTTTCCAATGACGCTATAGCAAGGAGCCAAAGTCCAAGTGATTAACATCAGAAAGATCAGACATAGTGCTCAAAGCCTCGTAGGAGACAAGGAGAAATATTTACACTCGTCTGCCATACGCTGTGGAGTTGCAGAGAAAGGAAGAGAAACAAAACAAGTTTCCACAAGAAAACAGTACAGATACTCATATCCTACCACGGCTATTGTTAGCTCTAAAAACATGACTGTAAACTTTGTGTTGTGACAACCGTGTTATTGGTCAATTGTTGCTTCCTACAGCCCACACTAGACTTGGGAACTAAAAAAGGATGTTAGTCATAATAACCATTTAGTTTTTCCCAGTGCCCTTGTGTTTGTACTCAAAATCTTGTCCTTTCCTAAGTATGAAGTGAAGGAAGTATTAGTATATAATACTTAACACATTCCAAAGAATGAATGAATGAAGAGGAGTGAGTGGGTGAGAAAATCCTATTTAAAAACAAGATTACCTTTGAGGAAGATGTTTCTTGTCCTACTCAGCACATATGTGGCTTTAGCTGTGTTGAAATGAACTTTAAAAAGACATTACAACCTGTCAGGCTTGTGGTAAGTTCTCGACAAATGGAAGTTACAGAGCAAATATGACTCTTTTTCCAAAATCTACATAAACAAAAACTTTTTTTTTTACATTTCTTTCTTTTCCATAAACTTCATTTTGACTGTGGCTTATGTTCTAGGTTCCCATCTGAGGCATTTCTCTCTAGGATCTTGCCACTTTCCAATGACACTATAGCAAGGAGCCGAAGTCCAATTGGCTCCTGGTGGTCCAATGGTTAAGAATCCACCTGCCAATACAGGGGACATGGGTTCAATCCCTGGCCCAGGAAGTTTCCACATGTTGTGGGGCAACTAAGCTCATGCACCACAACTACTGAGCCCGTGTGCCCTAGAGCCCATGCTCTGCAACAGGAGAAGCCACTGCAATAAGCCTGTGCACTGCAACTAGAGAGTAGCCCCCCTTCTCTGCAACCAGAGAAAGTTCGCATGCAGCAGCAAAGATCCAGCACAGCCAAAAGTAAATAAATGAATAAACAAAGAAACAAAAAGAGGCAGAACCCCAGTGTGCTTTCACCTAAACAAAGTCCAAAGTCAAGGGTTGTTTGCTGGCTCCAAAATCCTGAAGGAGTGAGCTGCTTCAGACTTCCTGTTCTATAAACCTAGATGCATGGCTTCCATCATGTGGTCCCAGGGCTGCTGAATCTTGAGAGGGCTTTGCACTTCCGCATGAAACCATATTGTGGGTTGGAGGCAATCTTATCTAGATTCTAAGTGGCCAGACCACCAGTGACATCTGGATGTAACTGAGTGATGCGTATGTGCTTGTCACCACTACACAGCCAGCGACAGCAGCACACTTGAGCCCAAGACATTAGCAAAGCGTTTGCTTCTTTAACTCCCTGCAGTCCATTAAAAAGAGCACTGGACTTGGAGCCAGGAGTTCAGAATTGAGTTAAGAATCAGAATTCAGCCATCCTGTGAGTGATTTTGTATAGGTACCAGGTATCAGCAGTAATTAATGCCTGATGAGATGTTACCATGTACTAGGTACATGCTACACATTTTATATGTATTTCTTTACCCTCTGCAAAAATCCTATGATATACATAATATGATTATTGCCACTTTTCAAACTAAAGAAAGAGATTAAGAGATGAACTGGTAAAGCAGCACAGTGAGAATTTGAACCCAAGGCTTTGAAAGGTCAGATATCTCACTCTATCTTTCATCTCACAAAGAGAAGATATATGCCAACATCAGGCATAGAGGCTAAGAGGCAAGTAAACAGTACATAGTGACCAGGTGCCTACGAGGTCAGGTGCATGGCGGGGGCTCCCTAGAGGAAGAATGAATAGAAATCGGCCGGGCAGACAAAGAGGAACAAGTGTTCTAGATCCAGGAGCCAACAGATGTTGTGGCACAGCCTTCATTGACCACAAAGTGGCTGCTGGGCTCCAGACATGCGCTTTCCCTCAGGAAGGTGTGGGTGGGAAAAGATGTCTCATTGATTAGTGAGGAAAATACTGCTCAGCAACTCCCCGACAGACTTGGTTATGCCCCACTGGCCAGACCATGTCACAAGACTACTGCAGGCCATGAGGAAGGACAGAGAAGTCACATTGCCTGTGGTTAGTCATGAATCATCCGCTGGGGCCGGGCCCACCGCAGCACTAACAGAAGTGACATTGGGTTGGCCAAGAAGGCAGCAGGGATGGGAGGCAGGGAGGCAGGCAGCGCATAGACTCGGGTCACCATTCTTCACACTGAAGTCCAGGGGGAGCTGAGAACAGCGCACTAAGAAGAGTCAGAGGAAGAACTGAAATCATTTAGTGAGATACCAGAGGTGAGAGCTGAGAGGCCAGGATTGTTAGGTGTTTAGATTTATGGCTTGGGTGACTGGGCTGTCAGTGACTAAATTAATCAGGGAGCAGAGGGTTATAGCTGGAAGGCAAACTCATAAGATGCATTGTTTTAGTCAGCCCGGACTGCCATAATAAGGCACCACAAACAGGGCAGCTTTTTTTTTTTTTGTCTTTTTTTAACAATTTATTTATTTTTAATTGGAGGATAACTGCCTTACAATTTTGTTTTGGTTTCTGCCATACATCACCATGAATCAGCCATAGGTATACATATGTCCCCTTCCTCGTGAACCTCCCTCCCCATCCCATCCTACCCCTCCAGTTTATCACAGATCTCTGAATTGAGCTCCCTGCACCATAGAGCAAATTCTCACTGGCTATGTATTTGACACATGGAAATAGATGGGGAAACAGTGGAAACAGTGGCTGACTTTATTTCTGGAGGCTCCAAAATCACTCCAAAATTTCATGGTTACTGCAGCCATGAAATTAGAAGACACTTACTCCTTGGAAGAAAAGTTATGACCAACCTAGATAGCATATTCAAAAGCAGAGACATTACTTTGCCAACAAAGGTCCGTCTAGTCAAGGCTATGGTTTTTCCAGTGGTCATGTATGGATGTGAGAGTTGGACTGTGAAGAAGGCTGAGCACCGAAGAATTGATGCTTTTGAACTGTGGTCTTGGAGAAGACTCTTGAGAGTCTCTTGGACTGAAAGGAGATCCAACCAGTCCATTCTAAAGATCAGCCCTGGGTGTTCTTTGGAAGGAATGATGCTAAAGCTGAAACTCCAGTACTCTGGCCACCTCATGCAAAGAGCTGACTCATTGGGAAAGACTCTGATGCTGGGAGGGATTGGGGTCAGGGGGAAAAGGGGACGACAGAGGATGAGATGGCTGGATGGCATCACGGACTCGATGGACGTGAGTCTGAGTGAACTCTGGGAGTTGGTGATGGACAGGGAGGCCTGGCGTGCTGCGATTCATGGGGTCGCAGAGTTGGACATGACTGAGCGACTGAACTGAACTGAACTGGATGTATATGTTCAATGCTATGCTCTCAATTTGCCTCACCCTCTTGTTCCCTCGCTGTGTCCACAAGTCTCTCCATGTGACAGGGCAGCTAAAACAATAGAAACTTATTTCTCACAGTTCTGGAAGCTAAAAAACCCAAGATCAAGGTGCTGGCTGATTTGTTCCTTGAGGAAAGCTCTCTTCCTGACTTGCCTTCTCACTATGTCTTTACATGGCTTTTCCTTCATGCACATGCAGAGTTTCTCTCTCTGTCTTCATGTTCTTAAGAGGACATTATATTCATCAAATGGAAACCGTGAGAGATTTTATTTTCTTGGGCTCCAAAATCACTGCAGAGGTGACTGCAACCGTGAAATTAAAAGATGCTTGCTCCTTGGAAGAAACAAACCTAGACAGCCTATTAAAAAGCAGAGACATTACTTTGCCAACAAAGATCCAAAGCTATGGTTTTTCCAGTAGTCATGTATGGATGTGAGAGTTGAACTATAAAGAAAGCTGAGTGCTGAAGAATTGATGCTTTTGAACTAGGGTGTTGGAGAACTCTTGAGAGTCTCTTAAAAGAAATCAACTCTGAATTGGAAGGACTGATACTAAAGCTGAAACTCTAATACTTTGGTCACCTGATGTGAAGAGTCAACTCATTAGAAAAGACCCTGATGCTGGGAAAGATTGAAGGCAGGAGGAGAAGGGGATGACAGAGGACAAGATGGTTAGATGGCATCACAACTGAATGGATGTGAGTTTGAGCAAGCTCCAGGAGTTGGTGATGGACAGGGAAGCCTGGGGTGCTTCAGTCCATGGGGTGGTGAAGAGTTGGATACTGCTGAGGGACTGAACAACAAAATATTCATCAAAGGGGCCCCACTCTCAGTTGAACTCTAATTACCTCTCAAGGCCCCAACCCCAAATACCATCACACTGGGGAATACAGTTTCTACATATACATTTTCAGGTGGCACATTCATCCATTCTGTAGCAGGCATAAAATGATTTTATGACTCAGGAGACATTCTACCGCTTTGGGATTATTCCTATCTCTTGGTCTGATGGGACAATCAAACCATTAAAGCAAGTAAAAGCATTTTTTTACGTAAGCTTTGTATAACAGTAAATTGTCAGCATCATGTAAACAGAAAGTAGTTGGAGTGGCTGCCTGATCCTATTTTCCTAGTGGCTCTGAACAGGCTATGTGATCTTATCCTCTGACAGATGGGCTATGTCACTGTCATATCAATTTCAGTACCCAGTGGACCAGGAACCTCTGCTTCTGGGATCCCAAGACCTATCCTAATGCTTGCCCTTCCTGAGGCTTAGTGATTCTCATCCTTCCTTCAATTCAAAAAAAATTATTATTTATTATTTCATTTTTGCCTGCTCTGGGTCTTTGCTGCTGCCCGTAGACTTCCTCTAGCTGTGGCAAGCAGGGGCGACTCTTTGCTGCTGTGGCTTCTCACTGCGGGGCTTCTCTTGTTGTGGAACACAGGCTCTAGATGTGGGGGCATCAGTAGATGTGGCTCACGGGCTCAGGGGTTGTGGCACAAGGGTTTAGTTGCCCTGCAGCACGTGGACTCTTATTTCCTGGACCAGGGATTGAACCCACATCCCCTGCATTGGAAGGCAGATTCTTAGCCTCTGGACCACCAGGGAAGTCCCCCTCCCTTTCATTTTATAGTCGACACTAATAGCCTTCCAAGAAATTAATATTTTCCATTAATAGTAATCGTTTTTGTAGCCTACAAGCAAAAGAACTATCCAACTTTTTGGTAGGGTCTTTTTAAAAATCACTTGATTGAAGTATGATTGACATACATCTTGATCAAGTCTTTAAAAGTATATAAAATGCCACAATATTCCATATGTGATAGTCTTGTCAAAACTGTTTACATAAAATTTAATTATGAGGATATGAGTTTGGGTGAACTCCGGGAGTTGGTGAATGGACAGGAAGGCCTGGCGTGCTGCGGTTCATGGGGTCGCAAAGAGTTGGACACGACTGAGTGACTAAACTGAACTGAACTGAATTATGAGGAAATGAGAAAATAATAGACCGTGAGATATATTATGAGACGATTAATGTGGCCTCTTAGAGCAAATCATTATCATAAAAAGTCAACAAAATTCTAAGGGCTTCTGTTGTAGATTAGCAGAAACCAGAGACATAACAGTCAAATATGATGTGTTAACTTTGGGTTTGGGTTTTGTTTGTTTGTTTTGACATTAAGTTTAAGTCAGCTTTTTACTCTCCTCTTTCACCCTCATCAAGAGGCTCTTTAGTTCCTCTTCACTTTCTGCTATTAGAGTGATATTATCTGTATGTCTGAGGTTGTTGATATTTCTCCCAGCAGTCTTCTTGATTCCAGCTTGTGATTCAAGTCTTGATGTGGGGAAAGGTGCAAAATATGGAACGCTTCTTGAATTTGCATGTCATCCTTGAACAGGGGCCAGGTTAATCTTCTCTGTTTTGTCCCAGTTTTAGTATATGTGCTGCTGAAGCCAACACTAACTTCAGGTTTTGAATTATTTATAAAAAATCAGCTTTCAAAAACAATTCTGAGTCAATTTAGACTGTAAATGAGTAAACACTATAGAATTTTTAGTGTCACTTATGTGAGACAATGTATTGAAGTTAATAGCGTTGACCTAAAACAGACACAATTATTTCTCCAGAAAAGATGATTTATTCAAGATCAATGAGAGTTACATTTCTGGGTCTGCAGCCATGGGAAGCCACATAAGTCACCCCATCACAAGGGAAGGAGAATGCTTTTATAGTGGGGAAAAGGAAGTTGGGAAGGCTACAGATTGTCCGTGGCTTTCATTGGCTGAGTCCTTGCCAGGAAAAAAGAGGAGTTATTTATTTTTCCACTGCTAGGCTCTGCTACCCTAGAAGGGAGTGAAAGCTTCACCTTCTAGTGCTTTGACTCTAATTGAGATTTTTTATTCATTCGTTTTTTACAATAGAAAATAATTTTATTCTTCGGAAACACACACTGAAATGTTTAGTTGTGTCATGTCATCTACTTTCAAATGACTCACAAAAAAATTTACATGACTTCAATAATTATTTTAAAACTGCCCCAATTAGGTAAAAGGTATATAGATGCTAATTGTACTGTTCTTTCAACTTTATGAGTTTGCAGTTTTTCTAAATAAAATATCTGAAAAAGTGTACTATATGCAATTGTCCTAAAGGACAGATTCATGAGTCAGAGTGAAACAGGTCTATACTGCCCTATATAATTATAACGAACCTTTACAACCTAACAAGCTGCTGCCACAGGCATCATCTCCTATAAGCCTAATGTGAATGACCCTTATGTGGTAGGTTTTTTTTGTTTTTTTTTTTAAATCCAACTTTGCAGCAAAGGTGCAGGATTGACCAGCAGAGCTGCAGTTTTGGCCTGGGTTTAATTCTGATACTCTTAGGCTTTCCTCACTCCCTGTGGCCAGTGCAGTAATGAGCACCTGGCAGGTTCTTCTTGAACATTCATGTAGAATTTATTAGAAGTATTGTGTTAGATACTTCTCAAAGTTTTAGATTTTTTAGTAGATTTCATGACACCAGAAACTTGAGAATAACTTTTTTAATCAGGGAAGAGTTTTTTCTTCTTTTAAGCTTTCTTTAAATGGAATACACTTTAGTCACTACTTCCTCCTCCCCTCCCCAGCATTGGACTGGAAACAGATGGAGAAAGCAGGAATTGTGGCTCTTTAAAAGAGAGAGGTCTTTTAGCCCTGAGTGGGTCTCCCACATAAAGTTTCCTGGAAAACACTCTGTGATAGAAATTTGCTTAGTGGAGATTTGGGGGTATGTTCCTGTAGAAATGGCTTCCCATGTGGCTCAGTGGTAAAGAATCCACCTGCCAATGTTGGAGATACAGGGGATACAGGTTCAATCCTTGGGTGGGGATGATCCCCTGGAGGAGGAAATGGCAACCTGCTCCAATACTCTTGCCTGGGAAATCCCATGGACAGAAGGAGCCAGCAGGCTATGGTCCATGCAGTCACAGATAGCTGGACCCAACTGAGGACACATACACCTGTAGCAACAGGATCTGGCAAAAGGATCAGCTGAACTGTACATCACTTGTATCAGAGGCTTCAGCCAATGCCACGGAGAGCTCCAAAGCTAGAATGGAGTTTCAGAGACGTCCCAAATTGGAGCCAGGAGACTGGACTTCTGTATATCCATGTTAAGCAGCCCCTGGAGGTGGTCTGCCTCAGGAACCACTCTTTTCAGTCATGGGAAATTCTCTGGGAAGGACTGAATACTTTCAGTTGGGACTCCAGCAGGTGGTGTCTGGGTGGGCTGCAGAGCCCTTTTACAACCTGGGCCAGGATCCAGTCCAAGATTACAGAGTGTTTTTGTCTTATCTCTTTAGGCTTTCAATCTGGAAGAGTGTCTTAGCTTTTTTTTTTTATCTTTCTTTGTCATTTTTAAAGAGTTCAAACCAGTTATTTTGTAGAAATATTTCAGCTTGTCTAAACTTTCCTTATGATTAGAATTCAGATTATATTTTTTTGACTCCTGATTTCTTTCCTCTCTAAGCAGGTGCAGCACTTCCCTGCAGGTTACATTGTTACTTGGTCTAAGTATTGTCTGATGGTCAGAAGAGGAAAAGTGGGTAGATTCTAAAGAGGGAAGATGGACTCTGCATGATCTTCAAGCAAGAGAAGAACAATAACCCTTTAAAGAGAGGAGTAGTTCACTTCTGCAGGCCCAGAAATTCAGATAAGTCTGTTTTCAAGGTTCCCAAGTACATTGACCTCTTCTTCCTCATCCCAAATCTTAGGTTGCCACTCCTTTCCAATCATGGCCTTGACACTGGCATGGCAAATTTGTTGACTATTCTCTGGAACTTCACTACACTTATGCCTAAGTCCTGAGACTGATTCTCATCAGTTTCCGCCTTCCTGCCACAATAAATGAGAGTCTTTCTATGTGCTACAAAGGGAGGTCCTCAATTTCACATTTTGCCTAAGTTAATGCTTAATCATCCACATACATTCTCTATCTTATTGCAAAGCACAGTGGTACTCATCAAAAGCCATCTAATTCCATTGCTCTAATAATTACTTCTTTCTCCAGCTTTTCCAATGCCTGAGAAACTGCACCTGCCCATGGAGTCCTTCCTTTCATGTCCTCCAAGTGAAAGTCTTAACGGTTGCTCTGCTATAGAATGCCAGCGGCTCTCCCTGCTCCACCTGCCACCAGTGGTGACGTCCTCACCAACAGTCTTGGGTGATGCAATTCCAAATTCAATTCAGAGTCTATTTCCTCAGACAACTCACAGAACCAACTCTTTTAAGATTCACTGAGAAACAGACAACTCTGAGACAGAATTGTATGAAGGTGGTTTATTGGGGAACAGTCTCAGGAACTAACTCTGTAATAGAACAAAGTGAGCTGGATTGGATAGAGAGAGAACTTGAGCTCAAACACAACAATTCAGTCTCAGCCAATTGGCTCCACAGGGCCCATGGAGCTGGGCTGCTTGTAATCTGTGGATCTGTCATTACTACTTTTGGCAAAAGACTGTTGAATGGGATGTCCTTTTCTAGGCAATATTTCTCTACCTCGGGGATAAAATGGTGGGAAAACCAGACCTGGAAAATGGCTTGTGTAACCCAGTCTTTGGGGGACTCTTGCATTCAAGGGCTCTCGGGTTCTCTGAATGGTAACAAAGAGAGGTTTCACCTTCATATCACCGGAAGCTTTGTCACCAAACAACAGAAGTAGCCCATCCTTTGCCACTTTATAGGCTGGCATTAACTTTTACTCCTTACTGATGTAACTTTGGTCTGGCATCCTCTTCCATTACAGTCATGTCTTATCCACATAAAAAACCTATTTGTCTGGGTAGGAAATGGCTTTCCACTCCAGTTTTCTTGTCTGGAAAATCCCATGGACAGAGGAGTCTGGGAGACAGCAGTCCGTGGTGTTGGGAAGAGTCGTTCATGACTGAGCAACTGAGCACACACACATTCACAGGCCGTTCAGTGGTGAAGACGCTAAGCTTCCACTTGAGGGGGCACAGGTTTGATCCTTGGTTGGGGAAGTAAGACTGTGCTTGTTGCACAGTGCAGCCAAAAAATAGAGAGAAAAAATTAAAAAAGCAAGCAGGGAAGTTTTTGTAGTCCTGTCACATGCAAATGCAGATTTGTAGTGAGTTTTGGACCTAAATTACAGGGATATTTGAGAATTTTCCAGTGTCTTTCAGTGACAGAGCTAAGAATTCAGATGGTAGGAAGTCTGTGGATCTTGATAGATTTTCTAAGAAAATGGAATCAATAGCAATAAATGTGAGGGAAGGAAGGCTTTAAAGAGGAAATTAATGCTTTATTCCTTGCATGGTTTCAAATAAGTATCCATTTTGTGCATCTGTGTCTGATCAGGAGGAACAGTTGGCTCAGAACTGTTTCATACCCTTCTGTGATATCCTTGACATAGGTGGTCATACCTCACCCCCAGTTGGTCTTCATACGTGTAGTCTGTGTTCATGGCACCAGTTGCTGGGGAAAGAGGTGATGTTGTTATTTTGGAGTCACTGATTCCAGTCTTGGCTCGTTGGCTGCACATCATCAGAGAAGCCCATGAACCTCTCTGTGCCTTAGTTTCTTATCTCATGGAAGAGCTTGTTGCCTGACCCAGAGACCACCTTAAGGGCATTAGTGAGGACACATGAGATTAGGAAGGCTGGAGAATCCTGAGGACCAAATTTCTCAATGCCAACAATTTGCTGGAGTCATTTGGGACATTTTTAAACAATGTTGGTGTCCATACCTTCCTCCTTCCCCACCGCTGGCCCATTAAGTTAGAACCTCAGGCATCAGCATGCTTCGAGATGCCGCAAACCACTGCTTGAAAAGGAAGGACAGATACATTACTACTTTGGAAGAATCCAATAAAGTTTAGGAATTTAAAAAAAAATTCCTTTTGGAAGGCCAGGCATTTCTTTAAGGATGGCCAGATCCCGACGAGATACAATGAATTCTGTCCAATCAAGTTCTCTTTCTGCTCCACACTACGGCCTTTGGAACCTCAGCTGTGCTTTCATCTACTTAAATATTTTGTGAAGACTTGTTGTCAAATGTAACAAACATGAATTTATAAATCTGCTAAACATGCATTAAGGTTATGAATGAATTATTGAGAGGAAAGCCCCTTCCATCTCACTGGACTCCTGTGATGATCATAAACTCCATTTCCCCAGGGGAAAAAAAAAAACCTGCTAGATAAGTACATGTCTTTATCAATAATTTCTCAAAGCATTTCAGGAAATTCCCAGGCAGCTACAATATCTGCATATATATGATATATATGATAAACTGCCATATATGATAAACCCACAGCTAACATATACTCAATTGTGAAAAGCTGAAAGCAAGAATAAGACAAGAATGCCCACTCCTGCCACTTTTATTCAAAGTATTAGGATTTTATTCATAGCATTAGTTGTCCTGGCTGTAACAGTTAGACAACAAAAAGAATGAAATGTATCCAAATTGGGGAAAAGAAGTAAAACTGTCATTATTTGCAGATGGCATAATAATATATATAGAAATGATAAATATATATATATATAATATACAAAACTATTAGAACTAGTCAATGCATTCAGTAAAGCTGCAGGATACAATACAAAGAAATCTATTGCTTTTCCATACACTAATAATGAACTGTCAGAAAGAGAAAGAAAGAAGACAAACTCATTTAAAATTGCATCAAAAAGAATAAAATACCTAGGAATAAACAACCAAGGAAGTAAAAGACCTATACCCTGAAAAACTATAAAATATTCATGAAAGAATTTGAGAATGATATAAAGAAATAGAAAGATATCTCGTGTTCTTAGATTGGAAGAATGAATATTGTTAAAATGTCCATACCACCCAAAACAGTCTATAGATTTAACCTAGTTCCTATCAAAATACCAGTGGCACTTTTCACAGACCTAAAGCAAACGATCCTAAAATTTGGGTGGGATCACAAAAGACCCTGAATAGTCAACATAATTTTGAAAAAGAAGAAAAAAACTTGGAGGTATTACACTCTATGATTTCAAACTATGCAAAGCTATGGTAATCAAAACCATATGTTACTGGACAAAATTACAGACACAGAGATCAATGGAACAAAATAGAGAGCTCAAAAATAAACTCATCAACATCACTAATCATCAGGAAAATGCAGATCAAAGCCATAATCAGATATCAATTTATAGCTCTCAAAATGACTACAGGCACACCTCAGAGATATTGTAGGTTTAGTCTTAATCTACAGCAAAGAAGGCAAGAATACACGTGGGGAAGAGATAGTATCTTTAAAAAAAATGGTGCCAGGAAAGTTGGACAGCTACATAACAATAAAATAAATTGAGGCTATGTTCTTACCCCATATTCAAAGATTTAAATGAATTATATACTTAAACGTAAGGTCTGAAACCATAAAACTCCTAGAAGAAAACATAGTAGCATGCTCTTTGATATCAGTCTTAGCAATATTTTTCTGGATCCTCAGGCAAGGGCGACAAAAGCACAAATACACAAATGACAGTAAATTAAACCAAAAAGTTTTTGCACAATGAAAGAAACTGTCAACAAAATGTAAAGGCAGCCTACTGAATGGGAGAAGTTATTTGTAAATGGTATGTTTGGTAAGAGGTTAATAGCCAAATATACATTAAAAATTTGTATAACACATTAGCTAAAATACTAACACACTGATTAGAAAATGGACAGAGAACTTGAAGAAATATTTTTCCAAAGAAGACATACAGAGGGCCAATTAACTGTCTCCTTTGATACCTTCAGCAGTAGCAGGATGGAGCCTAATCTAGTCTTGGACCAAGCAGAGCTGGACTCATTTGTTTCAAGAGCCAACCCCTTCTTCCTCAATTTTAGCTTGCAAAGGGTAGTGCTTGCAGTACACACCTCTCAGATCTTTGATCTTATGTTGTCTTTGGAATAATCTTTATAGAAAATTCTAGTGATTAAATAGTCCAGGTTACTTGCACGTGGTTTTCCTTTCCACACCAATTTTTATCCTTTCTTTCATATGCAGCTGGGCTCTCATGGAGACCAAAGGATCTCTATTTTTAATAAGTCCAATACTTGAAAGGCATTACCTGCCAAAAGTTTCTAACTTACAGTGCATCACAATACCCTTTCAATGATGTAAAAAAGATCAAGTCCTATAACTCTGCAGTGAGCCTTGGCAGTACTTGGAGACAGCTAAAATAACTGCTGTCCTTAGAGGACTGCTTTTAAGAACAAGGAGGTCTCTACCCACTTCAGCCTAAGCAGGTAACACCAGTTACTGCCCAAACCTCTCTCTTCTCACTTAGTGGTTGCATTACTGAATAGCTGATTGCATTTTGAATGCTCTAGGGACAAGAGCTCACAATATAAAGAAACTTGGTGGCAAACCATTTTGTAAAGTGAAGAATTCTTTTGGAAACTGAATATTCATATCTCAATTTTGAATTATTTGAAGAGCCTTTTCTAGATAAACATATTTTTTCTTAGAAATGGGATATACCTATGTTAAGGCAACTGGCTCTTTATGATACAGGAAGAACAAAGTTTAAAACCTATTAACTAGATTGCCAGATTACTGATTCTTTCATTTATTTATTCATTCTGAAGTATGTAGTGAGCACTTCCTTGGATGGGGAACACTTTGCAAGACAGTGAGGTAGGAGGACAAGGAGAGGGAAGATAAAGACCATCAAAACAGCATGGTTCTGGGATTTCCCTGGTGGTTCTGTGTCTCAGACTCCACAGACCCAACACAGGGGGCCCGGGTTCAATCCCTGGTCAGAGAACTAGATCCTGCATGCCACAATTAAGACCTAGCACAATCAAATTTATTAATTGAAAAAATAAACATGGTTGCAACATCCAGGAGCTTACATAACTTTAGCTGAGAGGCAAGACATTGTATGAAGCTAGTATCTTACTCGTTGAAGAATCTCTAGAGCTTTATTCAAGGCCAGGCACAAAACTGCCACTCATTAAACGTTTTTTTAAATGATGAATAAATGAGTTCAGAAATCAATGAACCAATAAGAACCAAAGTGCATCATAGAATTAATCAAGGGCTCTGGGAATTCAGGGGCAGATAAGAGACCATTTGGAACTCAGAGTCCTAGTAAAAGATTGTCAAGGACCTGAAGAAGGCCCTGAAGGGTGGGTGGAATTTAGATTAGAAAAGGAGGAAGGAAACAACATTCAGGCAGCAAAATTCATGGTAGGATTTTGGGGGTTGGGTGCAGGAATGTGGAAGGGCAAGAGAGCAAGCGGGTAACCAACCTTCTTGAACTGGGAACCCTGGCTTCCTGAGGAAACAGAAGCAAGTAACTCAGTTACTCAAAACCATTTTCTAAATGTCCTCTTGTGACACACATGCTCAAAAGCAGCTGAGAGCAATTGCCTTGGCCACAGAGTAACTCTGCAGTCAGCGAGGCTACTGTCATGCTCCTAGCAAGGGCGGTCATAGGAATTCTGAGAAAGCAGGCCGCCCACACATCCCTTCTGTGCACTGTCAGATTACTAGGACCTGGCTTGCTCCAGGGGCCCAGCTTCCCCTGGTACAGAATACAGATCCCACACCTTCAAGGAAAGGGGACACCCAGGACTCTGGTGTTATGCAGTACATTTCAAAAGCAAATTGTTGCCATGTGTATACCGGATTATATGCCACTCCCTTCTATTTCCCAAAATTACCAGATAAACAACATCAGAAACTAGGGACCCTGACACTAATATCCTGCCTCTGCCCTTCTTTGGACAGATAAATTAAGTGATAATTTGCTGTGCCCTGCTGTGTTTAATTGCATCTGACTTTTTGCAGTCCCCATGGACTGTAGCCCACCAGGCTGCTCTGTCCATAGAATTCCCCAGACAAGAATACTGGAGTGGGTTGCCATGCCTCCTTCAGGGGATCTTCCCAACCCCAGGGATCAAACACAGGTCTTCCACTTTGCAGGCGGATTCTTAAGCACAGGGAAGCCCAAGAATACTGGAGTGGGTAGCCTATCCCTTCTCCAGAGGATCTTCCCAACCCAGGAATCAAACGAGGGTCTCCTGCACTGCAGATGGTTCTTTCCCAGCTGTTCTACCAGGGAAGCCTGATAACTTGCTATTTATTATGTATTAATGCTTAAGGTCCACAAGCTGATTAACTTACTAGGTAATTGCTGCTGGATCCATTTGACATCGTAAACCTTTGATTTAACAAATCTTATTTTTAACTCTTTCCTACCATAAAAGTTGGTGTCAGTTTTTACAAACTTTTTCTCAGTCTCGAAAAGCGCATCTCCAAGAGGAGAGCTTCTCCAATGTTTCCTATCAGGGAAAATGTCCTGAAGTAAATGTGACTTATCCATTCTTAAAGTCTTTCCCTTTAGAATTCTGAAAGAGGGGAGGAGNAAAAGTTGGTGTCAGTTTTTACAAACTTTTTCTCAGTCTCGAAAAGCGCATCTCCAAGAGGAGAGCTTCTCCAATGTTTCCTATCAGGGAAAATGTCCTGAAGTAAATGTGACTTATCCATTCTTAAAGTCTTTTCCTTTAGAATTCTGAAAGAGGGGAGGAGGGATGCAGCCCCTCAACTACCTAAAAGCTAACGTCAGAGGATTCTATTTCAGCAATTACTGAGCTTCAATTTTACATTGCCTTGTGTGACTCTGATTCGTATCTGACTTCATCTCTTCTACCACATAGCAGGAGAGCAAAACCACATACTTTTGGCTAAATGCTTTTTCCCAGTACCTGGTACAATGCCACGGGAAGGTAGTTGGTCATTAAATGTTTGCTGAGTAAATCAATGGATCAGAGGCCCTAGAGGAGAAGGCAGACAGGCTTTGGAATCAGGCAGATCTGGATTTTTGTTTACTGGCTGTGCTTAGTATATGTGTGTGTTTTAGTCACTCAGTCATGTCTGACTCTTTGAGACCCCAGGGACTGAGCCTTTGTCTATAGGTTTTCCCTGGCAAGAACACTGGACTGGGTTGTCATTTCATGCTCTAGGGGACCTTTCCGACCCGGGGATCAAACCTGCATCTCCTGCGTTACAAGTGGATTTTTACCCACTGAGCTACTAGGGACTATATGACCTTAAACATGTAATTTAACATCTTCTACAAATTCAGGATACCAATAAACAACTCTCAGTACTCTTATGAAGACCGAGTGAAATAACACATGTGAGATGTCTAGTTGATAATAGATGTGAGCTGAGGGCTAGTTTTTTCCCATCCCCTTTCTACCAAAGCATGATTGCTCTTTTTTAAAATTACTTCAGCTATTTTATTAATATTTCCCTTGCATTGCCAAAGAAACTTTAGAAAAAAACTTGTCTATATCTATTACCAAAAATATTGCTGGGAAGTTCAACCAGAGAAATCAAATCAATTTGGGGAGAATTGTCATCTTTACAATGTTGAGTCTTCCAGTCCAGGAACACAGTGTCTCTCTGGTCTTCGATTTCTTTCATTAGTGTTTTGCACTTTTCAGCATATAGAACCTGAACATGTCTTGTTAGATTTATACATAGTATTTTTTTCTTTCTTTTTTTTTTTTTGTGCTATTGTAAATAGTTGTGCTATAAATTTTTTTTGTACTTAAAGTATATTTATTTTTTTATGTGTTGACTTTGTATCTTACGATCTTGTTAAAAACAGTTATTAGTTTAAGACTTTATTTGTAGATTCCTTGAGATTTTCTACTGTCTCTGTAGGGCGGGCATTTGCAAATAAGGACAGTTTTCTTTCCTTCCAATCTGTATGCCTTTTATTTCATTTTCTTGCCTTATTGCACTTAAGACTTCTAGCAGCATGTTGAATAGAGAGGTAAGAGTAACATCCTGTTTTGTTCTTGATTTTAAGAAGAAATCAGCCTTTCACCATTAAGTATGATATTAGCTGTAGGTTTTTATGGATGTTTCTTATTAGGCTGAGAAATTTCCTTCATGACTTGTTAAGAAATATTACCATAAATGGGTAGAATTTATCAGGCTTTTTACTGCTATTATATTTTATAAAATTTTGATTTGATCCATAATATACAATACCAGAAAGTTGCCAAAATAAATCCTGAAGTCAGCATTTTGAATATCATGAATATTAACTTTGAGGAAGCTTGTTGAAATGTGCATCTCATATACATTTACCTTTGTTCACCTCCTGAACATCAGCATGATAAAAAATTCTATTATTAAATTTTAATTCCTAGGCCCTAGGGATCTATCCATAGTGATTTAGGTACCAAAATTAATTATTGAAAGTGACTAAAATCCTCCCAAGAAAGAGCCATGAAGATGCCCAAACCTTGACTCACTTCTAGGAACAGATCCTCAGAAATTAACTCAACTGCATCAAACATATAAAAGCTCAGCATGACCAAAATGTCCAATATTAGGGAGCTGGGTTTCATAAATTATAGCACATTCAGTTGTTCAAAGAATATTTGTTAAATGTCTACCAAGTGTCAGTTATCATCTTTGGTCCTAGAGATACAGCTGTGAACACAACATTCAAAGTTCTCTTTCCAATGGGGAAGACAGACATAAACAAGATACCTAAGTAAACATACAATATGGCAGATGGTGATGAGTATTTTGGAGAAAAATCAAGCATAGAACATGGATGAGGAGTGCAGGGAGTGAAGAGGATACTGTTTTAAATAGAGTAATAGGTGAGCCTCACTAAACACAAAAGAACATTAAATATTAGAATTAAGAATATTCTATAGCAGTGTAGAAACTTTTAATATATTGTATTAATTTTAACATAATATATTGTTAAATGAAAACCAAAAAATATGAAACAGAATGCCTGCTGTGTTTTCAAGTTTTTAAGTATATATGCTGTCTATGTTGTTGTTCAGTTGCTAAGTCATGCCCAACTTTTTTGCAACCCCATGGACTGCAGCATGCCAGGCTTCCCTGTCCTTCACTATCTCCTGGAGTTTGCTCAAACTCATGTCCATTCAGTTGATGATGCCATCTAATCATCTCATCCTCTGTCACCTCTTTCTCCTCCTGCCTTCAGTCTTTCCCAGGATCAGGGTTTTTTCCAATGAGTCATCTCTTCGAATCAGGTGGCCAAAGTAGCAGAGCTTCAGCTTCAGCATCAGTCCTTCCAAAGAATATTCAGGGTTGAGTTCCTTTAGGATTGACTGGTTGGATCTTCTTGCTGTCCAAGGGACTCTCAAGAGTCTTTTCCAGCACCACAGTTCAAAAGCATCAAGTCTTTGGCACTCAGCCTTCTTTATGACCCAACTCTCATATTCATACATGACTACTGGAAAAACCAGAGGTCTAACTGTGGTTTTTAGCTTAACCTTTGTTGGCGAAGTGATGTCTCTGCTTTTTAATACACTGTCTAGGTTTGTCATGGCTTTCCTTCCAAGGAGCAAACATTTTTTAATTTCATGGCTGCAGTCAGTATCCACAGTGATTTTGGAGCCCAAGAAAATAATATTCACATTTTTTGTCAGTCAGTCACTAAATCGTGTCTGACTCTTTTGTGATCCCATGGATTGTAGCCCACCACGCTCCTCTGTCCATAGAATTTTCCAGGCAAAAATATTGGAATGGGTTGCCATTTCCTCCTCCAGGCAATCTTCCCAATGCAAGGATACAGCCTGCTTCTCCTGCTTTCAGGGACACTCTTTACCACTGAGCCACCTGGGAAGCCCCACATATACACATATAAATGCATATATATGTGCATACATGAAATATAAAAATTTAAAATAGTTGTTTATGGGTGGTTTTAATACTATTATATAGCATTATTCAGTCTAAGCATATTGTATTTCAGTTTTTTTAAAAAAGAAAAAAGCTTAAGGTTTTATAGAATTAATGTGAGTTTGAAAGGTAGGATGATAGTATAGACAGAACTCATATTTGTTCTGCAAGAATTTTACTAAGGGCACATCAGAAGGAGAATCTTCTATTAAGGTAACTAAGAAATTATACATTTTAAAGGTGATAAAAGATATGTTGTTCATGGTGCCTCTAACAACAGCTGTGCAGTGTTGGCTGTGAGTTTGTAAATGATGGCAAGTTTAACATATGTTCATACCCAAGTCACTTTCTGATTTGGTGGGTGACTCTATTTTTTAAGATTAAACTAAAATGCACTGACATATCTATTGCAAGCTACATTTTCTTATGTGTTCAAGAGATGACAGCTAATCACACAGAATGTGATTTGGTACCCTATACACATGGTAGAGGCATTTTCTAAAGATGTAGAATGGCAAGGTCACCCTCCCAGACAAGGTCTTCTGATTATTCTGGAAGCTTAGGCTTAGACTCAAAGTGAGTTAACGTGTTCCTCTGAAAGGGTTTCTACCACATAGCCAAGTCACAGCCACCCAGGACTGATGTTCCCTGTGGTGCTGATTCAGAATTTCTAGGCACTGAGCAATCACTCCACCATCAAAGGCACACTTGGTGTTGTCTTGGTTAGGAGCACAAATGTCCTAAATATCTTGCATTCTTCTCCGGCATGTCACTTCTAGTGAACTGAAATCCCAGCAGTGATATTTTCTGAGTTTAAAAGAGAGCTCAATTGTTTTTGCTCAGATTCTCTCTTTCATTCTTTCTGCCTTCTTTTTTCTTTTTTAAAATAAACACACCAGTGCTGAAAGTAAAAACACACTTTGTAATGAACAGATTCTGTTGGATAGCCGAACTGTTCAAACAGGATCTTGTTTGAAACTTTTCAAGTTGCTTGAAAAACATAGAGGTGAAGTAAAGCAACCAGCTGGCCTGTGGACAGAAGTCAACAAGTTATACAAGGAAGAGAGCGAGGTATCACACTCTTTTTTCCTGGTTCTTTCTCCCTCCTGGTTACTGCTTCTTGTATATTATCCCAGCTTTGTTTTGGCTGATGGTCAGGGTGCCCCATGGTTGTTCCGATAGAGCATGGTGTTAAGACAACTGTTTCTGGAGCTAGGGAGTCTAACCATGGATCCTCAGAAGCTACTTTACTTCTCAGAATTTCAGTTTTCTTGTCAGTAATGTGTAGTGATAAACACTTAATAGGATTACTGGGAGGCTGATAGGAGTTAATACATGTTGGTGGTGGTGGTAGTTAGCTAAGTCATGTCTGACTCTTTCGTGACCCCATGGACTGTAGCCAGCCAAGCCCCTCTATCCATGCAATTTCCCAGGCAAGAATATTGGAGTGGGCTGCCATTTCCTTCTCCAGGGGACCCTCCCAATCCAGGGATTGAACCTGTATCTTCTGCATTGGCAGGCAGATTCTTTACCACTGAGCCACCAGGAAAGCTCCTTAATACGTGTTACTGTACACATAATACATGCTCATAAATAGAAACTCATATAGTCTCCTTTCTCCAACGTGATTTTTAGGTTAGAAAAGACACATGCCTCATTGACTCACATAACTCTCCAGAAAGATATCATAATCAGCAACGTACTTAGCTGGTGCCTAAGTCTGTTAAACTGCCGTTACAAGCTTCAGAGGCTGCTGCTGCTGCTGCTGCTGCTAAGTCGCTTCAGTCGTGTCCGACCCTGTGCGACCCCATAGCCGGCAGCCCATGAGGCTCCCCTATCCCTGGGATTCTCCAGGCAAGAACACTGGAGTGGGTTACCATTTCCTTCTCCAATGCATGAAAGTGAAAAGTGAAAGTGAAGTCGCTCAGTCGAGTCCGACTCTTAGCGATCCCATGGACTGCGGCCCAGCAGGCTCCTCCGTCCATGGGATTTTTCAGGCAACAGTGCTGGAGTGGGGTGCCATTGCCTTCTGAGTGGCTTGTAAACAATAGAAGTTTCTTTCTCATGTTTCTGGAGGCCGAAGTCAAAGATTGGGGTGCCAGCACGGTAGGGTTCGGATGAGACCCTCTTCCAAGTTTGTAGGCTGCAGACTTCTTGTATTCTCATATGGCAGAAAGAAAGCCAGGGAACACTCTGAGGTCTCCTTCATAAGAGCACTAGTTCCATTCACGAGGGCTCCATGCCCATGAGATAATTACCTCCCAAAGGCTCCCCCTCCAAATACCATCACACTGGGATTAGAGTTTCAATATATGACTTTCAGGGAGGACACAACTGTTCACACACAGTTTCACTCTAGCGAGGCAAAGAGTGACCACAAGTCACATGGGTCTCAGTACAATGTTCTCCTGCTACCCCGTGCTGATGCAAATTGGAGTCCCAGCTGTCTTTGTATATGCATAATATACACACCTTGTACAAAATTCACAAGGTACACCAAAGGGCTTTCTCCCACCTCTGTCCCCCCAGGCACTTAGTGTCCTCCCCGTTGTAGACTCTTTCTCAAGCGAATACTTAGATGCAGTGTTTTTCTATGGCAAGTCCTCTCCAGTACATAAGCAGATGCAAAATGAAATTTTAGACTAGAAACATTATATATTATATGTTTAAACTGGAGCCAGCATATGAACAGAAAAGAGTTCAGTGTAGATAATGAGATGGTTACAAAATCATTGGAAGTGTTGGAAGAGTAGGCTCTGGGGAAGGCCTCCAGGAAGCTTCTAGAACATCTTCACAAAACTGACCCATCATAAAAGCAGCTACCTGTGCCCTGATCAGGAAGTTGCTTCCAGACAACTGAGTTCAAGAACCTGGTCCCAAAGCTAACAGCACTGCCACTCCAGCTGCCTCTCTGCCCTCAAGAAGCTGGTGTTTGAAGACTAAACACAGCATTCAGCATTGCATCAACATGATTGCCTCTTACACCCTCAAAGCCGGAGATTGGACACTGGCATTCTGCTGCAGAAAGAAACATCACATTGCCTTAACCAGTTTTACCAGTAGAAAAAGGCAAAGAAGCAGAAATCAGCCCCTGTCTCGTTTTCATCTTCCAAATCTCACTCAATTACATCTGATTTGAGGATCCTAAAAGATGGAGAAGCTCTATACAGTCAATAAAAACAAGACCAGGAATCCAACCAGTCCATTCTGAAGGAGATCAACCCTGGGATTTCTTTGGAAGGAATGATGCTAAAGCTGAAACTCCAGTACTTTGGCCACCTCATGCGAAGAGTTGACTCATTGGAAAAGACTCTGATGCTGGGAGGGATTGAGGGCAGGAGGATAAGGGGACGACAGAGGATGAGATGGCTGGATGGCATCACGGACTCGATGGACGTGAGTCTGAGTGAACTCTGGGAGTTGGTGATGGACAGGGAGGCCTGGTGTGCTGCGATTCATGGGGTCGCAAAGAGTCTGACACAACTGAGCGACTGAACTGAACTGAACTGAACTCATTTCCAGAACTCTAGTTATGAGGGCATGTGGAAGATGCAGTGCTTAGCCTACACGCGGGTGCAGTAGGAAGATGCCTCAAGAAGCGTGACAAAGGAGGCTATGTCCCCAACTCACACAGTACTTTCTACTGTTAAAGAAAAGCATGCCTCTGTGTATTGGCTTATGCTTTCCATTTCTTTTTGCTTCTTTTAGAGTTTATTTCCTGGGGCTTCCCAGGTGGCTCAGTGGTAAAGAATCTGCCTGCCAATGGGGAAGACATAGGTGTGGTCCCTGATCCCGGAAGATCCCACGTGCTGCAGGGCAACTAAGTCAAGTGCCACAACTACTGAGCCTGAGCTCTAGAGTCTAGAAGTCACAACCACTGAGCCCACGTGCCGCAACAAATGAAGCTCGAGCATCCAAGAGCCCATGCTCAGCAACAAGAGAAGCCACCACAATGAGAAGCCCACGCAACACAATGAAGAGCAGCCCCTGCTCACCACGACTGAAGAAAGCCAGAAATAAACAGATAAATAAATAATTTTCTTAAGAGTCTATTTCCTTCCCTAAATAGTCTAGCAGAAGCTATGAATGCTTATTCTACTTTCAAGACAGACTTTGTAGTACTAGGTAGTCATGCCTGGGAAATGTGTATAAACTTGCAATAAGAAACTTCACTTTAATTTTTTTTTTCAGAATCTGATCCATCATGACTGCCATCCGGCTACGAGAATTTATTGACCGCCGTCCAGCAATCCCACCCAGGTAATGGTCTTCCAAATGCAGATACCTCCAGAGCTGCAGCATGGAAGACAGACTCCTGGGAGACTAGAATTATTTGCCCTGCTGCTTGCTCCCTGATTTAGAGATAACTGCTGCCAGAGGTTCTACTGAAGTTTCTTTGGGCTTAGAAAAAGCAGTTAAAAAAAAAAAAATCCTACATTTATGGAAGCATCCAAGCAAACTGGCAACTCCAAATTTTAGTATTTAGTTATTTTCCACACTGTTTAGTCATCAAAGATATGTCTTTTTGCTTCTAGAAATCACTGAAGGAGGAAGGGAAGGATGCTTTGTTCTTAAAAAGATGTTCTTTCTCTAAAAAAAAGTCCTATTTTAGAGAAAGTATAGTGCCTATCTATCCCTCCCTGAAACCCACATGCGGAGGAAGCAGGGTGTAGAGAAAGGGGTGGGTTTCAGAATTACTTGATTTCTGCCTCCCCACATGCCCTTGGCTTTCTGTGTGTGTGAGATTTTTGCCCACCACTGTCGGGCCTGTTTAATTGTGGTCTCATCTACTGGGGAAAATGGAGACAATCCTCCACTGGCTGCTGCCGCCTGGAACTAAATGGAGCCAAGTCAGAATCACTGGACCTGACTTAAGGCAGCCCATGGGAGCTGGAGGGTTGGGGTGGAACACAGAGCAGAAGGCACCGGACTGCTAACGTCCTCAGGCTGGGCTGCATCCAGCTCTCTTGGGCTCATCCATCAGAGAGGCACACTGTGCCCGCACTAGACTGGGGCCCCCACTCGCCACCTGAGTGCTCCCTGGGGGGCAGGTCTTTGTTTTGTGTCTCTCCTGCCTTGCAGCATAGTGGACCAGTCCATCAGCAGGTTTCTCAATTCTGCCTCTAGGGTCTGTCTCCACCGGAGTGTTTTGCTTCATCTCCACGGCCACAACCTGGTCCAGACCACCACTGCCTCTCCCCTGTTCCCCTACAACAAGGGTCCTCCTCCAATCCATTCTCCAGAGAGAACCCCACAAAACATAAATGGGATCAGAGCCTTCCTTTGCAGAAAACCATGCAATCTGGGACCTCTGTTGTGGCCCAGTGGTTGAGAACCCACCTTTCAATGCAGCGGACACAGATTTTATCCCTAGTCAGAGAACTAGGATCCCACATGGCTGCAGGTCAACTAAGTCTGAACTCCACAGCTAGGGATCCTAAGTGTCGCAACAAAGACCTAGCATAGTCAAAAAAATAAAACCAAACCCTGCAATTATTGCATTTTGCATGAAGCCTCAACACTTGCCAGGGCCTGCAGAGCCCTACATAAACAGACCCTGCTGGTCTCTCCAGCCTCCTCTTAACTCCAGCCCTGTGATCTTTCTTCTGTTGCTTCAGTAGCCCCGCACTCTTTCATGTCTCAGGATTTCGGGACATGTTCCTTTTCCCTGCATCATTGCCCTCTCGACTCACTGCTACCCTTCTTACTCGGTTCAGCCAGCCCGCTTTCACTCAGCCTGCCTCCACCGTTATCAGCTGCTCAGTGAGCAGAAGATGGTACCGTCCTGGCTGGGGGAGGTCTCCTTTCACCTATCTCATCACCTCTGTTAGTTCTCTTTCTCACAGCTTTTTTGGTTTCCTGTATGACTCCGATCATAACTTTCAATTATTTTCTGTTTCTTTATTTCCTGTCTAGATCACCCACTGGAATAATAGCTAACACTTATACAGCGCTTAATATGTGGCAGGCACTGTTCTAAGTGTATACTAACTCATTTAATCTTCACAGTGACTGGGGGGAAATTGAGGCAAGGACTGGTTAAGTGACTGTCCTGAGATTCCACAGTAGTGAACTACCAGAAGGAGGATTTGAACCCGCTGGTCCGGAGCCAACATCTGCGCTCTTGGTCACTGCCCTTGACATCTCCGGGTCAGCCCCCAGGGCGGGTCTTGTTTCAAAGGCCACTCTGCCTAGCAGACTGCCACAGTTGGCAGGACCTCTGTGCACCTTTGTTGGAAAACTGAAAATGAATGAATCAACGAGAAAAACTCATTCTGGCATGTGTTTGAGGTTTGGCCTCCTGGTGATTGACAGTATCCACAGAAGGTCTGCCCTCTGCTGCTCCTCTCTGTAGGCATTTACCCAATTAATTCATCCTTAAATGCCTAACCCTTGGGCTATAGTAGGGAAAACTGAATTACAAACCAGTAGGGGCACCTCATAAAGTTAAATATTAAGTGATTCACAAGTAGTGGTGACCACATACAATTCTCGTAAAAGAATTACATTAGATACAAATTATCTTAGCCTTGTTACTCAGGGGCAGGGCTGAGTATTGTGTTGACTTGTGGGGCCTAGAATGCTCCTGGAAAGATCACTTAGGTTGGATTAAATTCACTGTGGTGTGCAAAAGACAAAGAATTTGTTTTGGGCTTAGATGAACTTTAAAAACATCAACTGAAATGATCTCTGAGACATCAAGGGGCAGCTGTGAAGGTCAGATCATCCTGCCTTGAATGATAGATGGCAACACCAATGGGATACTTCAGTCACGGAGGACGTTCACACATGTCTTGTTGACTCTCATGAAGTCATTAATGGAGATAGCATCACCCCCACTTTATGTATTTTTATAATTTTTTAAAATGTCATTTATCTATTTGTTTATTATTGGCTGGCTGGGGGTTTGTTGCTATGCAGGCTTTTCTCTAGTTGTGGCAAGTGGGGGCTGCTTGCTGGTTGCGGTGCCCAGACTTCTCATTACCACGGCTGGTTTTGTTGCAGAGCATGGGCTCTAGGGCACGGGGGCTGCAGCAGTTGCGGCCCGAGGGCTCAGTCGTTGTGATTCCTGGGCTCCAGAGCACAGGCTCACTAGTTGTAGCACGCTTGGCTTCCCTGGTGGCTGAGAGGTTAAAGCATCTGCCTGCAATGTGGGAGATCTGGGTTCGATCCCTGGGTGGGGAAGATCCTCTGGAGAAGGAAATGGCAACCCACTCCAGTATTCTTGCCTGGAGAATCCCATGGAAGGAGGAGCCTGGTGGGCTACAGTCCACGGGGTCGCAAAGAGTCGGACATGACTGGGCGACTTCACTTTCACTTTAGTTGCTCTGCAGCGTGTGGGATCTCTCCAGATCAGGGACCACAGCTGTGCTTCCTGCATTGGCAAGTAGACTCTTTATGACGAGCCACCAGGGAAGCCCTCCCCACCCCCATTTTATTGATGAGGAAACTGAAGCTCCCTCTTCCTTGAGGAGATTTCTGAGGCCAGTAGAGTCTGGGGAATGAAAGCACGAGGATGTGGGAATGGTGGTCTCCCATCTTCTGTTCTTATCAGCTCCTGTCCTTAGCAAGAGACTTATTCCCCCTGAGCCTGTTTCCTGACTGGAGCAGCACTTAGCTCACTCTATATGATTAGGCCTGAGGAGCGTTTCCATACTTGATTATGAACTCTCAGGTGGAAAGACAGTGTTTCTCATCACTGTGGCCCTGGCATCTAGCACACTGCAGAGCCTGCAATAAGCACTTGTTTTATTGAGCCGAAAGCAGCCTCCAGTTGCCCTGCTGGGTCTATTTCTCTTCCTATTGCTTTGGTACAGGACGTCTACTTCCTGTCTGCCCACAGTGAATCACAGAGTTCACACAGAAGTAACGCCGAGCTCTTCTGAAAAAGAAGTCATCGTACAAACACATGGATGACTCTGGATGTGATACGGAGTTCAGAGAACGGGGTTTGACTCATGCCTCTGGCATTTATCAGCTGGGTGTTATTTAGAAAGCCCACTTAACCTCTGTGAGCCTTGGTCTCCTTTTCTGTAACAGGATGTTAACGATGTTTACCTAGCAACAGGACTATGAGAGTTAGATGAGATCATCTCTGCGAAGCTTTGTAACGATGAGGCCCAGCACAGACTCAGCGCCGCACCATCACAGTGGCCGGGGCCACCTCAGGCCCCAGAGGGATCCTCCCCTTTGGGTGTTGAGTTTTGCCTGCGGGGAAGCCCAGATCCTGCTCTGGTTACATTCACCCTCCCGGGAACAGGTTTGCTCTTGTCTAGACTAAGAGCCAAGCTGTCAAGGACTGGTAAATACTGTGTCCAGACTCCTGCTCCCACCCAGGGAGGAGAAAGGGCCTTTCTACAGCTGACTCAAGAATCTTACAAGCCAAGTCAATAAAGTGGGTCTGAGCAGAGTCCAGGGCAGGGCTCTGAAACCAGGTCTGGAGGCCAGCCCTGCTTTCCTACTCATGAATCGATTTTGTCCTCACACCCAGCCCCTCCTTGAGAGAGGCCAGGTACTGTGAAGCCTCTGGGAGGACTGACTGCCTGGCCAAGCCAGGCATTATCTCTTAGGAGATAAAAATTCTCTTCCAAACCGCTGACATGTTACCCCATTCATCTAGAGATTTCTCCTCTCTGAGGTGAACACCACGTGGGGGAACTTGGAAAGCCTACCCAAAAGTTGGAAGAAAAGCATACCACACCTTCACTCCTCAAAACTCTCCATGACCCCGCCCAGCCCTGCCTCCAACACCCACCTGCTTACACACCTTCCTACTCTCTCCACTTCAGAAGCTACCCGGAGAAGGACTTCCCTGGGGGTCTGGTAGTTAAGACTCTCCGCTTCCACTGCAGGGGCTGCAGGTGGGATCCCTGGTCACGGTACTAAGATCCCACATGCCACGTGTTGCAGCCAAAATTAAACAAATTAAGAAAATTAAAAAGCTACCCAGGGAGACTCCCGAGGGACTTGGGGTGGGCACGTTACCTGGTGCTGGTGAGGGGCTTCTCCAGTCTCAGACGGCTTCTACAGACCGCTTCCAGGAGCCGGGCTTAGGCTGCTCACCCGGACTCACGCCAGGGAGGAACCCAGAGTCAAAACACAGCCTAGTGCAAAGGGTATAGCAACCGTGAGAAATTAGTGTGGTTCTGGAACTCCAGGTGGATGCTTCACAGAGCATCCAGTGAGAAATTCTTCCCAAGGTGGGGCTTGGAAACTGGACAGGCACCTAAGAAAGCTGTGTCTCCCACTCCCATGCCCTCAGGAATGCCATTTGTTCCCTATTATTGTGCCAGTTCCTCTTTCTTCTTATGACCTAATCCCCTGCTGTTATTTACTGTTCAGGGCTCAGTCATATTATCCCAGCCACTGGGCAGGCCCAGACAGACTGTGGCTTTTCTGAAAATCAGAGCTCCCCGAGGTCCTGTTTGCATAGACAGGCAGACCCGCCCTGACAGCACTTGCTTTTTGCACCAGCTAGACAGCAGAATCCCCACTGGCCCCACACACCCCACTCTGATCACAACTGTCTGAGAGTTGGGTTCTATCATTCCCTCACCTGGAATCTCTTCCCTCTCCTACTGACTTGCTCAAACTCTAGACAGCCCTCCCTCTTTTGTGCCCCACTGACCCTTTATTCAGGTCATGATTTCAGCATATAAAGAGCGTGATGAGGACAAGGACTGCGTTTGAGTCAGCTTTGTATCTGCAGAACCCAGTACTGTGCAGGGCACATTGTTGTCATTATTCAGTCGCCTAGTCGTGTCCGACTCTTTGCAACCCCATGGGCTGCAGCACGCCAGCCTCCCGGTCCCTCACCTTCTCCCGAAGTTTGTCCAAGTTCATGTCCACTGCACGGTGATGCCATCCAGCCATCTCATCCTCTGACGCCCTCTTCTCCTTCTGCCCTCAGTCTTTCCCAGCATCACGGACTTTTCCAATGTGTCAGCTGTTTGCATCAGATGACCACAATACTGAAGCTTCAGCATCAGTCCTTCCAACAAGCATTCAGGATTGATTTCCCTTAAGACTGACTGGTCCAATCTCCTTGCTATCCAAGGGACTCTCAAGAGTCTTCTCCAGCACTACAGTTCGAAGGCATCAATTCTTTGTTGCTCTGCCTTCTTTACCACCCTGCTCTTACAACCATCCGTGACTACTGGGAAGACCATACCTTGACTATACGGACCTTTGTCGGCAGAATTATGTCTCTGCTTTTCAACACACTGTCTATGTTTGTCATAGCTTTCTTGCCAAGCAGCAATGTCTTCTGATTTCATGGCTCCAGTCACCATCCACAAAGATTTTATAGCCCAAGAAGAGGGTATCTGTCACTACTTTCACTGGTATTTGCCATGAAGAAATGGGGCCAGATGCCATGATCTTAGTTTTTTTAATATTTAGTTTTAAGCCAGCTCTTTCACTCTCATCCTTCACCATCATCAAGAAGCTCTTTAGTTTCTCTTTGCTTTCTGCCACTGGAGTGGTATCATCCACTTATCTGAGGTTGTTGATGTTTCTCCCGCCTATGTTGATTCCAGCTAACTCATCCAGGCCAGCATTTTTCACGATGAGCTCAGCATATAGGTTAAACAAACAGGGTGACAGCAGACAGCCTTGTCGTGCTCCTTTCTCAATATTGAACTAATCATTCGTTCCATACAGGGTTCTAACTGTTACTTCTTGACCTGCAGACAGCATTCTCAGGAGATAGGTAAGATGGTCTGGTATTTCTATCACCTCAAGACCTTTCCACAGTTCATAATGATCCACACAGTCAAAGGTTTTGGCATAGTTGATGAAACAGAGGTAGATGTTTTTCTGGAATTCCCTAGCTTTCTTTATGATTTGGCAAATGTTGGCAATTTGATCTCTGGTTCCTTTTCTTTTCTAAACCCAGCTTGGACATCAGGAAGTTCTTGGTTCACATAATGCTTGAGCCTGCTGCTGCTGCTGCTAAGTCGCTTCAATCGTGTCCGACTCTGTGCGACCCCGTAGACGGCAGCCCACCAGGCTCCCCCATCCCTGGGATTCTCCAGGCAAGAATACTGGAGTGGGTTGCCATTTCCTTCTCCAATGCATGAAAGTGGAAAGTGAAAGTGAAGTCGCTTAGTCGTGTCTGAATCTTAGCGACCCCATGGACTGCAGCCCACCAGGCTCCTCTGTCCATTGGATTTTCCAGGCAAGAGTACTGGGGTGGGGTGCCATTGCCTTCCCCCATGCTTAAGCCTAGAATATAAGATTTTAAGCATGACCTTACTAGCATGGGAGATGAGTGCAGTTGTGTGATGGTTAGCACATTCTTTGCTACCACCCTTCTTGGGAATTGAGATGAGGAATTGACCTTTTCCAGTCCTGTGGCCACTGCTGGGTCTTCCAGATTTGCTGACATATTGAATGCAACACCTTGATGGCATCATCCTCTAGGGTTTTGAATAGTTCTATTGGAATTCCGTTGCATCCACTGGATTTATTAACACTAGTGCTTCCTAAGGCCCACTTGACTTTGCTCTCCAGAAAGTCTGGCTCTGGGTGACTGACCACACCATTGTAGTAATCCGCTTCATTAAGATCTTTTTTTGTACAGTTCTTTCATGTACTCTTTCCATCTCTTCTTGATCTCTACAGCATCTACTAGGTCTCTGCCGTTTCTAGGTGAAATATTCCTTCGATATCTCCAATTTTCCTGAAGAGATCTCTAGTCTTTTTCCTTCTGCTGTTTTCTTCTAGTTCTATCCACTGTTCACTGAAGAAGGCCTTCTTGTCTCTGTGCTGTTCTTTGGAACTCTGCCTTTAGTTGGATATACCTTTTCCTTTCTCCCTTGCTTTTAGCTTCTCTTCTTTCTTCAGCTATTTGTAAAGCCTCCTCAGATAACCACTGTGCCTTCTTGCTTTTCTTTTTCTTTGGGATGGTTTTGTTGGCTGTAGTATACATTATGCATAGTTAATAAATTCTGGTCAAACTGGAGGCATAGCTTAAGTTTCCATTCATCATTCAGCACGTACTTGATGAGTTACTCCATGCAAAACTATGTACTACCTTCTACTGACTCTTCTTGAAATCTTACGGCACCTACTGTGTAAGAACCTGTGGAAGGTCCCCAAAGACCCCGCATACCACAAATTCTACAGTCGTTATCTCAAGCAGGGTCACTTTCCTGCGTTCTGTCTCCTGGTGAGTGGCAGCCTGCTTCCCAGTGTCTGAAGCCTTGTCTCGAGTCCTCCTTCTTTTTCATCCTCAGCCCTCTCTCCTAGCAGTCATCTTAGTCAGCCTCTGCTCCCCATGTGAACTTTCCACCACAGAGTTCAAAGCTTCTCTACGTCCCACATACATTACTATGATTACCTCCTGACCAATCTTTGTACTTCTGGTCAGATTGTCTTCAGATTTGTTTTCCACATTGCCACCAGCAGAATCTCTCTTCAACAAAAATTGCATTCATCATGGATTTTCTTTAAAATCCTACAAAGATTCCCTATTACCTGTATCAATGGTTCTCAGTTTTTTCAGATGACACACTCCCTTGGTTTATAATAAATATTTTGTAATGTCCCTGATACTCTCCTGAAATAAAATCCGTAAATAACAGAATACAACGACATATAATTTTAAGATGTCAGTATAATGCTGTAGGGCTTCTCTGGTGGCTCATTGGTGAAGAATCTACTTGCCAGTGCAGGATACACGGACTTGATCCCTGGGTTGGGAAGATCCTCTGGAGGAGAAAATGGGAACCCACTCCAGTATTCTTGCCTGGGAAATCCCATGGACAGAGGATCCTGGTAAGCTACAGCCCATGGGGTAAAAAAAGAGTTGGATACAACTTAACGACTAAACAACAACAACATAATGCTATAACTATCATCTAAAAGAAAAGTAATTAATTATAAAGAAGATGTATTTCAAAATGTGAGATCTGGGCACCATGAGCCCTCGGCTCCTCCTGAAACTGCTGTGTTTCAGCTGCATACACCCAGCTCATCTCATGCCCCAGATATCCCCCTCCTCTCCTCCTTACTCACTTAAACTTGTGCTTCCAAATATCCTCACAGCCCAATCCACCCAGGCAATGCTGGAACCCCTCCTCCAGGCTTACAAGTAATTTGTGCTTTGACCTTCACAGTGCTTCTTCATTTTTAGCCCCTATATATTTAACTATTAGACTTTCTTTTTAAATACTGTGAAAGTTCATAAAAATATCAAAAGTAGAAAAAAATAGTATAAAGAATCTCCATTTATCCATTTCCATCTTTCAATAATTATCAACATTTGCCCCACTGGCCTTATATATTCTCTTATTTTTTCCTTGATATTTTGAAACTAATACCTGACAAGTCAAATATTTCTTTATGAATCCTAAAAATTGGATAACAAAAGACACTCCTATCAAGAGATTCCAAGGGTTTTAGGACCTTTGTACCAGGAACTGAGGATAGAGACTAACTATTTTTTTTTACTATACCACAGCTGGTTTTCCTCTGTAAAGAGCTAATTATATTAATTCCTTTTGTCTCTCTCTCCTTCCTGTCCCCACTAGTATATTCATTGTTCACCAAGGGAAGGATCTCCGTGGTTATTACACTGGGCAGCTGGCAAGAGTCCATTATGATTATAGTGTGAAGAGATCTCCCAGGTAAGACACTTTCCTAAATCTTAAAGTACTAAAGTTAGACTAATAAATGAAAAACTGGGAATCACAATTTGCAATGATAATAATAGCAATAATAATTATTATTTAATGGATGGAAAAATTTGGAAGGAAATACACCAAACTGTTGACACTGGTTTTTCATGAATAGTGAGATTATTGATATTTGTATTTCATTTTTATCTTTTTCTTTATTTTCCAGATTTTCTATGATAAACATATACTACTTTTATAATTAGCAATAAATATAAAATTATTTAAATCATCAAAGGAATGTAAGAAATCCCATTAGTTTAACATTTTAACTCAATCAAATAACTTGATCTTCCTGACACTCATTTTCCTTCTGAATAAAATCACAAATTTGGCCTAACCAGTTTCTGCCTTTCTGCAGTGATTTTAACAGGAAGGGGGAAAAAGCAAGCACTTCAGTGCTATTGTCTAGTTTGGGGAGGCTGTTCAGTTCAGTTCCATTCAGTCACTCAGTCATGTCCGACTCTTTGCGACCCCATGAACCACAGCACACCAGGCCTCCCTGTCCATCACCAACTCCCAGAGTTCACTCAGACTCATGTCCATTGAGTCGGTGATGCCATCTAACCATCTCATCCTCTGTCATCCCCTTCTCCTTCTGCCCTCAATCTTTCCCAGAATCAGGGTCTTTTCAAATGAGTCAGCTCTTCATATCAGGTGGCCAAAGTATTGGAGTTTCAGCTTCAACATCAGTCCTTCCAATGAACACCCAGGACTGATTTCCTTTAGGATGGACTGGTTGGATCTCCTTGCAGTCCAAGGGTCTCTCCAAAGTCTTCTCCAACACCACAGTTCAAAAGCATCAATTCTTCTGCGCTCAGCTTTCTTTATAGTCCAACTCTCACATCCATACATGACTACTGGAAAAACCATAGCCTTGACTAGATGGACCTTTGTTGACAAAGTAATGTCTCTATTTTTTAATATGCTGTCTAGGTTGGTCATAACTTTCCTTCCAAGGAGTAAACGTCTTTTAATTTCATGGCTACAGTCACCATCTGCAGTGATTTTGGAGCCCAGAAAAATAAAGTCTGACACTGTTTCCACTGTTTCCCCATCTATTTCCCATGAAGTGATGGGACCAGATGCCATGATCTTCGTTTTCTGAATGTTGAGCTTTAAGCCAACTTTTTCGCTCTCCTCTTTCACTTTCATCAAGAGGCTTTTTAGTTCCTCTTCACTTTCTGCCATAAGGGTAGTGTCATCTGCATATCTGAGGTTTTTGATATTTCTCCCGGCAATCTTGCTTCCAGCTTGTGCTTCTTCCAGCCCAGTGTTTCTCATGATGTACTCTGCATATAAGTTAAATAAGCAGGGTGACAATATACAGCCTTGATGTACTCCTTTTCCTATTTGGAACCAGTCTGTTGTTCCATGTCCAGTTCTTACTGGTTGCTTCCTGACCTGCATACAGATTTCTCAGGAGGCAGGTCAGGTGGTCTGGTATTCCCACCTCTTTCAGAATTTTCCACAGTTTATTGTGATCCACACAGTCAAAGTCTTTGGCATAGTCAATAAAGCAGAAATAGATGTTTTTCTGGAACTCTCTTGCTTTTTCAATGATCCAGTTAGAAACATCAATTTGAATAAGTTTTGAAATATTTGATTTTAGCCAGTTTTCATCCTTTCTGAATATCAATATGCATATCTGTTAAATAAAATAATTGATGTAAAATTCCAGAACATAGTAAGCACTCAAAATATGATTGCTACTATTTTGAGTTCATCATCATAGTATATTTTAGAAACTGCCTTTCTTCTCTTAATTGCCTTTGATATAGTCAACTCCTGATTATTCTTCAAGTCAAGGAAAGGGAGCCATGGCAATGACAGAGTAGCACACAGACTCAACTTAATAGAGGATCAAACTGGAAGTAGCTTTAGCTTTTTAAACTCTGATTCTATTTGACAAATAAGATGTAGCCAGAGAAATGACACGTCTTGCCTGACATGTAGCTGGCTGGTATAAAAACTGAGTTGTGAATTGATCCACACTTTCTGATTCACAGTTCAAGCTTCTTTGTTCTAATTCAAATACATTCTTATATCAAAATATTGTTAGGAGCACGATCTCTGCCAGAGGATAAACAAGGAAGGAAACAGTTGAAATCCTCTTCCAGAAGCCAGCTCCACAGGGCACTCTCCACGTGTGCTCTGTGGACTCCGACCATTCCCTCGGCTACATTATCTGCCCCTCCTCTTACCACAGGACACTCAGGCAAAGGGAACATTGACTCTGACAAGACTTGAGCCTGCCTAAGATTAGTCTTAGGGGAGAAACTTAGTCAATGTTTTGTCAACCAATGACTTTATTAAACTTCTGGTTAAGAATAAGGAAAAGACAAGCAAAAACGAAACAAACAAACAAGACAGGAAATCATGCAATTATTAGGACCAGGCCTAACTTCTTTATACTCATAATTTAAACAGACACATGCCTATGGCTTACCTGCCCCAGATATATTCTCCCACCAATGTGATATTTTCAGAATTAGAGTCCCCCTTTTGAATAAAAGTCTTGTCTCCAGAATACCATCAGTATTCTTGAAAATGGAGATGATTCTGGTTCCATAGAAACATCCAGGGCAAAGTCAGAACAGGCTGCCAGTCTAGCAGGGGTGGGTGTAGGAGCACTCACCAGGATCCAGTTCGGGAGCCATCCATGGCTGTCAATGGCACAGAAGTGACCAGATGACAGTAACAGGCAGAACACAAACTCACAGGAGACTGACCCATTCATCAGAAGGCAAATGTTTTCCTTCACAGCAGGAGACAAGCTTTCATAGGAAAAGAAGTGCTCCCACCCACCATGTAAGGGACCCGCTTTCTAGGACCAAGAAACTTTTAACCACAAAACAAAAGCAGGTAGAGGTGGGAAGGGATTCTTGGTGCTTCTCCACGCCTGTCTTCAACAGAACATCTCCCGCCCATCCAGCATCGCTCCACTGTCCAGAACCACACACACAGTCAGAGTCTTGCTCTTTCTTTTCCTGAACTTCAGGCGGAGGCATCCCATTTCTGCTAACAAACTCTTCTCTTTAAAGAAGGCACATCACAATCAAGTTTTACCCAAGTATATAAACATAATGCATTATGATGAAATAATGTCAGTCACCCGTTTCAGTGTGATTAATCATGGTTATACAATCATGTAAGATGAGATCCTACTCAAAATGATTGGATTAGGATGTTCTTAAATAGTTCAGTTCAGTTGCTCAGTCGTGTTTTGAACTGTGATGTTGGAGAAGACTCTTGGGAGTCCCTTGGACTGCAGGGAGATCCAACCACTCCATTCTAAAGGAACAGTCTTTTGGACTCTGTGGGAGAGGGAGAGGGTGGGATGATTTGGGAGAATGGCATTGAAACATGTATAATATCATATAAGAGACAAATCACCAGTCTAGGTTCAATGCAGGGTGCAGGATGATTGGGGCTAGTTCACTGGGATGACTCGGAGGGATGGTGTTGGAGGGAGGTGGGAGGAGGGTTAGGGATTGGGAACACCTGTACACCCGTGGCGGATTCATGTTGATGTGTGGCAAAACCAATACAATATTGTAAAGTTAAAAAAAATAATAATAATAAATTTTAAAAATAAAGCAACTATACTTCAAAGAAAAATTTAAAAACAAACCAAAAATTAACCCTTTCTAGTTGAAAGGTGAAAAAAAGAGAATACCTCATTAATAAATTTTCATATGTATCACAAAAAAAAAAAAAAGGAAATCAGTCCTGGGTGTTCACTGAAAGGACTGATGCTAAAGCTGAAACTCCAATACTTTGGCCACCTCAGGCAAAGTGCTGACTCATTGGAAAAGATTCTGATGCTGGGAGGGATTGGGGGCAGGAGGAGAAGGGGACAACAGAGGATGAGATGGCTGGATTGCATCACCAGCTCGATGGACATGAGTTTGGGTAAACTCCGGGAGTTGGTGATGGACAGGGAGGCCTGGCGTGCTGTGATTCATGGGGTCGCAAAGAGTCGGACACGACTGAGTGACTGAACTGAACTGAATGATTAGTGATGTTGAGCACCATGATTAAAGCTTTCAACAAACTGGGCATAAAGGGAACATACTTCAACATAATAAATTCCACATATGACAAGCCCACAGCTCACATTATACTCATCTGGAGGTACAGGAAGGTTATAACCGGTTCAGGAAGGTTATAACCATAGTGGTTAGTCTGGTCAAAATAAAGCACTAGTACCTTGAGGGAACTAGATATGCATACAAAAATCACATTTCAAAAGGGCACTGGGAAGTAGCCATGCCTGAACAGGTCTAGAGGAAGTTTTGAGGCAGGTCACCTTCTGTGACCTGTGATTAGAAAGGAGGAGGGATGCTAAAGGGAAGAACAAGGGCCTGGAATCCTTGAACCGTCTACTGACAAGTTTGCTAGGGCTAACCCTGGAGTTACAGAGTCTTGTCAATACTATCTTGGTAGCCTTCGGGTCACTTTTACGGAATGGATTTCAGCTGATGAGAAAATGAAATACTTTTCTTCTACTGGGTGGGCATTTAGCAAGCTGTTTCTATTTTCGTTTAGACCTCTCATAGACTTGGAAATTCCATCTAAGAAGAAAAGTCAGTATCAGCCTCAATTAGACCAACAAACTCTCATTCGGTACATCTGTTTTCAAAGACGTTCAAAGCCTGCCGAACCATGGTATAAAGAAACCTCTTACCAAAGAGACTATTCTTTGCTATTTTACAAGATGGGTAAGTCAGATCAAGGGTTCTTATTGTCTGAGAGGAACTTTGCCTGGGCCACATTTGAGCATCTCCTGTGGGCTTGCTGTCTCAGGGAGCATGTCTGGGACCAGTCACATTGGCAGGGAGGGGTATTCACTTGTGTCTGCTGCAGGAAGAATTTAGAGAGCTGCCCCTGGGCTACATCCTGCTTTCCTAGCTCCTCGTACAGGAGACTTTAAGGCTGAAAATGCATAAATGTCCTTGGTAGAAAGCAAGCTCAAGTCTGACCACTCCTCGGAGCCCCTTGTCACTTGACAAATTTGTTATTGTGCCATACTGTTGAAGGATCTTCCTCCCCTCATTCTATTTTAAATGGATTTATGACAATTATTTAATACTTGCAGGTACGTTTCAAAAATTCTAAGTTCCCTCTGTAGTATTTCTCCATGCTGCAGCCCGTATGTGAGTGCTGAGGAGCCAAGGCCCCCCACAGATATGACCCTGGGGAGTACATGTGGATATGACCTTAAACTTGACTGTATTCCTGTAATCACTGACACTTTGGATTTTAGTCACAGTATCGATTGCTCTATTGACAGACTTTCTAAATGAGTAAACCCTAATACTTCTGGGGCTCTTACATGGTGGCAAGCATATATTTGGTCGTTCTAACAGCTCTCTGCAGTAAATGCTATTATTTCCCCCACTTTACAGCGACCAAGTTGCAGAGACAGCCCTAAGTCACAGAAAATAGGCGAAGCAAAACCCAGACCCAGGCCATGTCAGACACAGAATTCAGCCCTAGCCCAAGGTCTGTGCTGGACCTTTAAGATATTTTACCTCTGTCACAGCTGAGCATCACTTGAACTACTATCTATCTATTCAACAGTTTTCTTTAAAACAAGCCACTTTTTTTTCATCTTAAAATTAAAACTAACAAAACTAGTAGAAGTATGGTGAGAGGAATAGGATGGGGAATGGAAAGATCTGCCCCTCTTTTTTTCTCCCCTGAACAAAGAGCTGCAGCCTGGAGGGCACGCCAGAGCAGGGCTGAGACTCAGTCCCAAGGGGACAGGAAAAAATAGCAACTGGGAAGAGCGGGAACCCAGCAGAACCAGGCAGATCTTGGGAAGTGGAGCCAGGCATAGGGGTGGTGATGGATGAAGCTGGGACTGGGGCCAGAGAGTAACAGGGCGAGTTGGGATAAGAAGCTGCAAGCAGGCTAATCTGGGTTCTGGGAGGTGAGAGAAGTTTGGAGCCTGAGAAGAGAGGGAGCTGAGGGGATAGGGAGGAGGGTGAAGGCTGAGATAGGTCATTGGAGGAGGAGGTATGGAGTGGTAGGAATCAGGGGACCTTGGGAGGGTTATGTTAAAGTTGGCTTTGTGCGGAGGACGCCACCTGGGGCTGATTGGAAAAGAGAAGGGGTAGTTGGGAAGCATCAGTGGGGCTCCCATCCCTGTAGAAGCAGGTTTTGGAGGCTGACTGTGAAATCTATTTCCTTTGTATGAGGGAATCTAGGTGACTTCTAGTTTCCAAAGTGATAGTAAACACTTCTTTACCATTTCTCTACTATAAGGAAATCTTGCTAGACAGGCACAAGAGGTTTCTCTCTTGCTTATGTTAAAAGATAATTCCTAATTCTTTCGAAACCCATAGAATCAGGTGAATGTTTAGCAAAGAAAATACCCAGGCTAAGTGCCATGAGAGGAGCTAAAAGAAAGTCCAGACTATGATCTCAGCCTCAGGAAGCTCACAATCTAACTGGGAAGATGAGGCAATAATGAACCTATCAGAGTCTGCTGCTGCTACTGTTGAATCGCTAAGTCATATCTGACTCTTTGCAACCCCACGGACTTTAGCCCACCTGGCCTCTCTGTCCATGGGATTTTCCCAGCAAAAAGACTGGGGTGGGTTGCTATTTCCTTCTCCAGGGGATCTTCCTGACCCAGGGATCAAACCTGAGTCTCCTGCGTTAGCAGGCAGATTCTTTACCAGTGAGGCCCCTGGGGAAAAGTACCAAGTAGAGGAGCAGCAGCTGAAAGATGAGACCACTGGGGCCTGGAGCAGCCAGGAGAGCAGAATGCACCCGTGGGGACCTAAGCTTGATCTCGATGGATGAGACTTGCAGGTAGCAAAAGAAACAGAGGGACATACCAGAGGCAGTGGATGAGAAGAAGGGGGAGGTTTGTGGGGGGCAGGGGAGCAGAGCAGGGAGGAACCCCAAGAGGACCAGGCCTGATGGAGCAAGGTAGAACAGAAAGTGGGAAGCCAAATGCAGATTGGCAGAGTGGGCAAAAGTGCCTGGAACTGAAGAGGAGCTACAGGCGCCTGGAAAGTTGAATCTGCATAATCAGAGCCATTATAAGGTCAGAGTCAAGGGGGCAACCCAGTCAGCTTCAGAGGATGTTAGCTTAGCTTCCTCTGTCGGATGATTAGCTTAGCATCAGCCTGTCGGACTGCTTAGCATGGGCAGAAGCCACAGCCAGCAGGTGAGAAGAGCAGCTGGGAAGCAGTGGCAGATCCATGGATGGAGCAGTGCGAGGCAGTGAGCAGAATTCAGGCCTTAGAGTGCTACAGGCCTGGCACATTCTAGCTGTGTGGTGTTGGGCAGGACACTCGACTTTTCTGAACATTTCTGTCTATAAAATAGAGATTCAAAGTCTGCATTTTAGGGTAATTGCTAAAATTTAAAATATTTGTCATGTGCCCAAAGTGCACTAAGTGATTTACTCATACGTGTATCACACTCAGCGTTGCAATGAGTCGTATTGTCCCCACAAAGTAGGTATTTTTACCAACTCCGTTTAGCAGAAGAGGAAACAGAGACTTAGAGACCTAAAAACCTGTTCAAGCAAGCAGCTGCTAAGTCATCAGTCTAGGTCATGTGCAGAGATATTACACTCCCCAAACTTGCTCTTAAATTGAACTGAGGAAGTTTCATGGGAAATGGGAAGAAGACTCATATGGCAGAGCCTCAGGAGAGAGAGAAGACAGTACCGAATAAAGAATTCACAGGAGAGCAATTAAAGCTAACTGCATAGCGTCCCACTTGTACTGCAAGATTGTTAAAGCCTCTGATGGAAATATGGAAAATATGGCACTTGAAAGTGTGGCCTAGGATCATTTCTTGCTTAATGAGGTTTGAAGCCTGACCGATTCAAGAGATAATTTATGTCGAAATATTCAGGGCTCCATTTATCACTCACTGAGTGTATGTTAGTTTTCTATTGTGGAGTAACAAATCATTCCAAAACCCAGTGACCTAAAACATCAATAATGACTTTTATCAATACCTCTCATCATTTCAGTGGGTTAGGGTTTGAGAACTGCTCAGGTGAGCAATTCTTGCTCAGAGTCTCTCTCAAAGTAGCAGTCTATGACAGTGAAAGCTTCATCGTGTGAAGGCTCAATGGGGGCTGGAGGATCCACCCTCAAGGTGGTTCACTCATATAGTTGTCAAGTATGACGGCTCACATGGTTGTCACAGGCTGGTTGGGGACTGGGGTCTTGATGTCTTTCCATGCTGAGCATCCTGATGGTGTGACAGTTATCTTTCCCTAGAATGAGTAATCTGAGATGAAGGTGGGAACTGCAATGTCTTTTAAGGCTTAAACTTGAAGGTCACATTACAGTCAGCCCTGAAGTGGTGTGGGAGGGGTGGGACCCAAGGGCATGGATACCACCAGAGGACAAGAATCATCAGGATCCATCTTGGAAGCTGGCAGCCATAAGATGTTTCAGTTACTGGTTGAACACCCAGTACAAACTATCTGTCTGCTGGGAGTATGGGGACCAGGATAAACAAGACACCTGCCTTCATGGAGCTGACACGCTAATGGGGGATATGGAGCATGAGCTAAGTCACTTAAGTCACGTCTGACTCTTTGCTACCCAATGGACCGTAGCTGGCCAGGCTCCTCTGTCCATGGGATTCTCCAGGCAAGAATACTGGAGTGGGTTGCCGTGCCCTCCTCCAGGGGATCTTCCCCACCTAGGGATCGAACCCATTGTCTCTTACGTCTCCTGCATCAGCAGGCGGCATTTTTGTTTGTTTGTTTTACCACTGACACCACCTGGAAAGCCCATACGGAGCATAACCAAGTACATTTTAAAAAGAACTTTAGACTGTAGTAGTGCTGTTAGGGAAGTAAACAGAGATGAATGTAGCGAAGGGAGATTACTTTTAATACTACAGTCAGGGAATATCTGTATATAATTTTAGCCGAGCCCTGGAAAATAACAGTGAGTCATATAAACAGCAGTGAGCGCTAAAGCCTGAAAGTTGGAAAGGGCTTGCGTGTTTGAGGAACAGAAACGAGGCCACTGTAGTTCAGTGGGTAGTCAGTGAGGGTGAGAGTGGTAAGATGCTTGGACTCTATTCTGAGAACAATGGAAAGACTTGGAATAATTTTGAACAGAGGAGTAGCATATTATTTGGGTTTTAAAAAGATCAGTCGGCCTGCTGTTAGGACACTGGAGAGGAATAAGAGGGAGGGTCTGCAGACCAGTGAGGAAACTGTTTAGTAGTTGAGACCAGAGATGATGGTGGCTTGGACCACCAGGGAAGACAAAAATGAATAAATGGGTCCTGGAGATATTTTGGAGCTGACATCAGTTGAACTTGGTGATAGATCTGATGTGAAGCATATTTTCATTCCTTCATACATATTCCTTCAGTAACTAATTTGAGAGTATAGGCCAGTGTGAAAGGTTTTAGCAACACCATGTGAAGCAGAAATAGACCCAAAGTTTCTACATTCAAGGAGCTTCAATGGGGGAACCAGCACAGAAATAAGCATAAAATTTCACGGGCCATAAGTCTTATGAAGCAGTTTATGTGGTATTATAAGAGCATATAATGGTCAGAAAAATGAGTTGACAGCTGAAAGATGAGCTAAAAGTTAACTCAGCAAGAAATGGGAGAAGAGCTTCACTAGGCACAGTGTGTGCAAAGGCACTGTGGTAAGAGCATGGCATGGTTGAAGAACTAAAAAATAAATGTGTTGAAGCCCAGAAGTCAAGAAGGATGTGGCTAAAGAGATGACAAGGTCAGGGAGGGCTCGGGGACCTCCTTGGTGGTTCAGACTGTAACTCTGCACTCCCATGCAGGCGGCCTGGGTTCAGTCCCTGGTCAAGGAACTCAGTCTCACATGATGCAAGTAAGAGTGTGCATGCCTCTGCTGAAAATCCCACATGGCACAAGGAAGACTGAAGATCTCACTTGCTGCAAATAAGACCCAACGAAGCCAAATAGATAAATATTTTTAAAAAGAACAAGGAGAGCTTTATGAGACATTTTCAGGTTTGGGGCCTCTAGCTTGAGATTACTGGGAAAGTTTTGGAAAAGTTTTAAGGGGTTCATGCACAGTCACTTCAGTTGTGTCAAACTCTTTGCAACCTTGTGGACTGTAGCCCAACAGGCTCCCCTGACCATGGAATTCTTTAGAAAGAATACTGGAATGGGTTGCCATTTCCTTCTACAGGGAATTTTCCTGACCCAGGAATCAAACCTGCATTTCTTACGTCTCCTGCATTGGCAGGCAGGTTCTTTACCACTAGGGCCACCTGGGAAGCCCCCACATTTTAAGGGGGTGGAGGTGACACAGTTACAATTGCAGTTTGAAAAGATTACTCCAACCACGGAGAAGAAAAAGGGACAGGATGGGAAGTAGAATGGAGCCAAGATGGAATAAGAAGGGTCAGGAGATGATTGCAGGGGTTAGGCTGAAGGTTTTTAACTTCAGCTACATCACTTTTAAAAATCCAGATGCCGAGGATATACCCAATACCAATTAAGTCAGAATCTCCTGGTGGGAGGAAGAAGGTCCCAGGCATCAGGAATTTGTGAAACTCCCCAGATAATTCCTTTGTACAGCCAAGTTGGGAACCAGTGCTTCAGGCAGCTGATGATGGGAGGCAGTGAAACCAACCAGGGTGCTAAGGCCTTCCCCAAGCAATAGTAATTGACTAGAGTCCAGACGAGAAATTCAGGCAAGGTTTGTATTGGGGCTCCTGTGCTAGCTGCGGGAGGGAGAAAGAACAAGTAACAGGTTCCCTTGTTTGGTAGATGGTAGAGCTGGTTCCTTTTATGGGATGTGAGTAGAGGTGTGCTCAGGGATCGGGCTTATGTGTTTTGCCCACCTCTTTGGTGGTGGTGTGTGCAGTGGGCATGTGCAGAGCTAAAGCTCCCAAGACGCTCTTTTTGCTTCCAGCTCCTCAAAATTGGCAAGTTGGGATTTTTGCTCTTTTTGTATCTTGTTGTCCATAATTTCCCCCAACTGCCTGCATGCAGCTATTTTTAGTCCCTTTTCATTTCTTTGTACTAATATTTTGTTACTGGAGAAGTTTTCCCAGGTGTAAGCATTATAGCACTGCAGCAAAGGGTCCCAGGTGCCCAGACTGTCTAGCAGCAGCACAGAATGCATGCGTCCCTGTATGCTAAGTCACTTCAGTCGTGTCCGACTCTATGTGACGCCGTGGACCGTAGCCTGCCAGGCTCCTCTGCCCACAGAATTCTTCAGCAAGAATACTGGAGTAGGTTGCCATGCCCTCCTCCAGAGAATCTTCCCAACCCAAGGATTGAACCCATGCCACCTGCATTGGCAGAGGGGTTCTTTATCACTAGCACCACCTTAAAAGCAGAGGAACCAGAGATCAAATTGCCAACAGCCGCTAGATCATCAAAAAAGCAAGTGAGTTCCAGAAAAACATCTATTTCTGCTTTATTGACTATGCCAAATTCTTTGACTGTGTGGATCATAATAAACTGTGGAAAATTCTGAAAGAGACGGGAATACCAGCCCACCTGATCTGCTCCTTGAGAAATCTGTATGCAAGTCAGGAAGCAACAGTTAGAACTGGACACAAAACAAAGGACTGGTTCCAAATAGGAAAAGGAGTACATCAGGGCCATATATTTTCACCGTGCTTATTTAACTTATATGCAGAGTACATCATGAGAAATGTTGGGCTAGATGAAGCACAAGCTGGAATCAAGATTGTTGGGAGAAATATCAATAACCCCAGATATGCAGATGACACCACCCTTATGGCAGAAAGTGAAGAACTAAAGAGCCTCTTGATGAAAGTCAAAGAGGAGAGCAAAAAAGTTGGCTTAAAGCTCAACAGTCAGAAAACGAAGATCATGGCATCTGGTGCCATCACTTCATGGCAAGTAGATGGAGAAACAGTGGAAACAGTGTCAGATTTTATTTTTTGAGCTCCAAAATCACAGCAGATGGTGATTGCACCCATGAAATTAAAAGACGCTCACTCCTTGGAAGGAAAGTTATGACCAACCTAGACAGCATATTAAGAAGCAGAGACATTACTTTGCCAACAAAGGTCCATCTAGTCAAGGCTATGGTTTTTCCAGTGGTCATGTATGGATGTGAGAGTTGGACTGTGAAGAAAAGTGAGCGCCAAAGAATTGAGCTTTTGAATTGAGGTGTTGAAGAAGACTCTTAAATCCCTTGGACTGCAAGGAGGGCCAACCAGTCAATCCTAAAGGAGATCAGTCCTGGTGTTCATTGGAAGGACTGATGCTAAAGCTCAAACTCCAACACTTTGGCCACCTGATGAGAAGAGCTGACTCGTTTGAAAAGAACCTGATGTTGGGAAAGACTGAAGGCAGGAGGAAAAGGGGATGACAGAGGATGAGATGGTTGGATGGCATCACCGACTCAATGAACATGAGTTTGGGTAAACTATGGGAGTTGGTGATAGACAGGGAGGCCTGGCGTGCTGTAGTCCATGGGGTCACAAAGAGTTGAACACGACTGAGCGACTGAACTGAACCGAACCACCTTACATGGATTTGAGAGATACTTGCTGCTGCTGCTACTAAGTCGCTTCAGTTGTGTCCGATTCTGTGCAATCCCATAGACGGCAGCCCACAAAGCTCCCCCATCCCTGGGATTCTCCAGGCAAGAATACTGGAGTGGGTTGCTATTTCCTTCTCCAATGCGTGAAAGTGAAGTCGCTCAGTCGTGTCCAACTCATAGCGACCCCATGGACTGCAGCCCACCAGGCTCCTCCATCCATGGGGTTTTTACAGGCAAGAAGAGTACTGGAGTGGGGTGCCATAGTGGCAATTATTTTATAAACAATTATCAGGCAGGCAAAGGGCTGGTTTGCAAGAGACCTAACAGAGAATTATTACGAAGCTGAGCACTGATTGAATCGAGCTTTTGTTTAATTCAAGAAACTGACTCCTTGAAGGAGTATTTGGGGGAAGGCCTTTCACAGAATAAGAGAAAGTACTATTATAGTGTTTATCAAGGTGTAAGACTGTTTTTAAATCTTATCCATTTGACCAGTCTTTGTCATTAGACTTTGAAGGCCAAGTTCATGTCTAGATTAGCAATTTGCATTTCATGTTCAGTTCTTACCTCTTATTTGGGGACAACTGAAGAACAGATTACATACAGACCATGACAGATTATGGTTATTGACTAAGAAATTCCTCCTCAGTAGAAGTTCTTTCTCAGCACATAGGGGTCCATTTATCTGGGAAATATTTATTAAGCATTGACTATGTGCAAGACACAGTAGCACAGTAGAAGAGAAGATTCTGTTCTCAGGGAATTTATAGCCTGGGAGGGTGAGATGGCCCCTCAGATGAAAGTTGCCCTTGTTTTATGCACCTTGGTACCAAATAATTAAAAAACCTCATTCTTCCAAAATAAAATATATTCTTTTAGTAGCAGTGTGACACTTAGATTCTGACCTTCAGTTTTCTCACATGCAAAAAGGATAAAAATAGTATCTACCTAATAGAATTGAGATACCCATATAAATAATTTAGCATCGTGCCTGTACATAACATTAAGAAATCTCCAAAACTGTTATTACTAATGATCAAGAACAAACATGTGCCACAATAAATGTTTGTTTTTTAAAAAATAACTAATACACTGGAATGACATCTTTCACTGGGATTAATTTCTAAAACTAGAGCATAAAGTAATAATTATACATAATCAAGGTTATCCTTTAATAAAATTTCTTAATTGCCCAAAGTGATAATATTAAATAATACTAAATCATTAAATCATTTGGAATACATGGGATTCTTCAGCAAGTTGGTTAAATTTTCTCTGTGGTTCTTAACTAATTTTTCACTTCATTTTTCAGCAATGCATTTAAAAGCAGTCATCACACACAAATCCACATGAACAATAATTTGACTTTGTCAAATGATACAGAAGTCTAAAAAATCATTTCAGTTCTTTCCATAATATTCCCCACCCCCAAATTTGTACAGTATATTTCAGACTTGATAGCACCCACCGTCAGAAGGCATATATATGCACTAAGTGGAATAGCGGCTTCCCTGGTGGCTCAGAGGTTAAAGCATCTGCCCGTGATGCGGGAGACCCAGGTTCAATCCCTGGGTAGGTAAGATCCCCTGGAGAAGGAAATGGCAACCCACTCCAGTACTCTTGTCTGGAGAATCCCATGGACGGAGGAGCCTGGTAGGCTACAGTCCATGGGGTTGCAAAGAGTCAGACACGACTGAGCAACTTCACCTCACAAGAGGAATAGCAGGAGAAATCCCTCCCCACCCCACCCCCCGCCCCCAAATGTTGCTGTGTTCTTAAAACATTTACTCCCGAATTTTCCTGGTTAAATGTACCTAATCCAGCTCCATCATAATTCTCATAACAAAGATCACTAAGGCTATCAAGTAGGATTCCTAACACTTCTAAACATCATTAATATATTTCCCTGGAATACAATGTAATCCTTAAGAAGGTCAGAGTTATTATTTAATACAGTAGTAAGCTTTGAGAAGTCGTATGGTTACCAACTACGGACAGCATCACATTTAGTTAAATCTGATTTTTAAAATCTTCCAGAGATGGCATTTCCAGCTATATTTCCTGAGTAAATGAAATGTTATTCATTCTCAATATTAAGAAATGTTTTATTTCTTTAAATGCTATTGAAGTGCTATGGAAGGTGGAGAGAACAATGAAAAGATTAGGGACTTTGGGGCCTGATAATCCTGGGTCAAATGTGGGCTCCTCCTCTCACGAGCCCTATAAACTCGGCAAAGTTCATTAGTCTCTTTGAGGCAGTGATAGTATCAGTGGGCCTCTGAGGATCTGTGAATTTTAGGGTTAACCGTAAGTAAAACACCTAACAGGGGATAGCACCGTACCTGATAAAGTTTTTTACACTATCATGAAACATTCCAGTCTTTGGTCCATTAGGTATAGATGTAATGACTGCCGTATCCAACCCAAACTCCTTGAACCTATACCTTGAGATAAGCAGAACTGCTGGTGATTACAGACAAGGGAATATAAAACATGAGGGCACTCCAATGGGTCTGAATTTAGGGATGGTAACAACTACATTTTGATACAAACATGATACAAAGTGACCTATTAGGGCTTAAAGGGCAAAGCAGGTATCTAGAATTGGAATTTAAGAATACAAACTTATGCAATTTATTTCATTTTATTTACATTTTGGAATAATCTAATAACATGCCTCAATTAGAGATTGAACCACAAAAACAACCTTGTGATTAAGCCCTTTTTCCCCCACATCTTTTAAATATATTCCTTGTTTTAAACCTTATAAATCACTTTGTTATTGCACACAATTGCTGAAAAGACAGTGTGTTAAAACTGAGTAGTCTTAAAATAAACCATTAATTTGTTTTATTTTCCAGATTGGGACCAGAAATTAGCCACAGTTTCATCGAATCCTAGACCACTCAATTCACTGCCAGAGCACTTCTGTTGTGAAGGGAGGTGGCTTTGAAGGAAAGGTTTTTAAACTACAGTAACCATGGCATTTTGAACAAAACATTTGGCATTCTTAAGTGGCTCCTTTAGACTAAAATAATGGTTAACAGAAATACCTTTAAGTGTGTATCCTGATGGCTACAATCCTAAAAATATTTACACACTGCAAATTCTCTTCCAATCAGTTGGCCAGCCTAGGGCAGGGAATCAAGTCAGCCTTAAGAGTGTGTCATCTGCTTCTTAAGGCCCCGCTACCAGTCTTGTTGTTTATGTCACCAAACCATCTCACATTTAGTCCAGTGGTTACATGTGGGACCAGCTAAGGAGATAATTGCATTTGTTCAATAACTGTATCACTGTTAGGAAAAAAAAGAAGAAGAACCTAAAGATGTAGCCAAGGAGGAAGATTCCTGGCATCACAGACCCTGAAGGTGCTTTGGATGCAGAACCCGGTATGGCAGAGGACTACTGTGAGAGGATTAACTGAGTCTCCACACAGAACAATTAATATCCCTATATTGACAAGAAGAAAGCCTGACAACTAGGGATCAGCTCCCTAGGCAAAACGACAGAGGTTCTCTAAAGAAATGCTCCCAAAGAAAAGAATCTTCAACATTCTGTTCCTTAGGGACTCCCCAAGCATAGTAGTTGGTCCCCTACTCATCACCCCAACGTGAAGTCTATCAGTTAATAAACCACCCCCAAGAACAGTTAAATATACACATGTATATATGTATATATACACACACATGTATTAATATACATACATCTCCACTGCCTTAGTCTTAAGTTGTAAAATAATAAATCGGGTCCATCATCTAACTAAAATAAGCATGCCAGAGACAAAACGATAAACATTAGAGGTATTTTTCAAAGAAATATTTCACAGAACTTAAGACAAGAAACCTCCCAAACGAAAGCTTTGCTTATCTTTTGACTGGTTGTCAGTGGTCTATTTGTTGCAGTTTTTTGTGTTTTAGAGATACACGTTGACTTTTTCTAAACTTTTATTTTTCTCAGTTCTTTTTTAAAAATTTTGTTTATAGTGTTTTTAAAATTTTAATTTGGTCAAATCTCTACCTTTTTTTCTTTACGGTTTCCAAGTTTCCTGTTTTTCTTTAGAAGGCTCTAAGAGTATATATTTTCTGATATTACTTTTATTACTTAAAACTTTATAATGTTTATTCTATTATAAATTTCTATTCTATGTTGAGATTGTTTTGCTATCATTCTTTTTAATGTATTCTTTTCCCAGTGAAATGGAGTGCTTACATTACGTTCCCACATATGTTGCATCTATTTCTGGAATGTCTAGTCCACTTCCCTTACGTATCTGTTCTTTCCCATGTCAGTATCATGTACTTTGATTTTAGTAGCTTTATACTGCTTTAATATCTGGTGAGTAAAAACCTCCTCTCTCAACACATTCCTTTTTCAAAAATATCTTAGACACTCTTACATATTCATTTTTTTCACCTAAGCTTCAATAATTTTTGTCCAGTTACAAGGAACACCATGGTGATTCTGGTTGGAATGGCATTAAATTCATATACTCATTTGTGAAGGGAAGGCATCCCCATTTAACTGTATTAATATATCTAAACATATATACTAGGCAGGTCCTCTCCACACTGAAATAGCTTGTTCTGTCATTCATTTCTCTTCTACTAAGTTTTACAATTCAGAGTTTTGTTTCAGCGGTTGTTCCGTGCAGTCATTATGCCTCCTTAAGTATATACATATTAGCCTACAGTCCTCATATAAAACATGGTTTGGCTGTTCGGCTTTACCTTCCTCTGGTTTCTCTTGCCAGCCTCACCAGTCCCTTGCTATTCTGATCAGTTGCTCAAACTTTCCAATTATTTCGAGCCTCTGGGTCTTTGCATATTGACTACTTTGTACTCCAGCCACTTATCTTTTTGGTCTGTTTAAATGCTATTTCTACTAAAGGCCTTCTCTGACCTTTTCCAAATTTAGATTAGGTTCTCCTGCATAGCACTCCGGTACTTTTTCATCCTAGCATGTGTTTGTTTAGCATGCTCTCCCCACTACAATAAACTTTAGGAAGACTGTGTACTTACTTATCACATACCTAATACCTAGCATATATACTTGATCAAAAAAGATTATTTTAATAGTTGCCTATGATTTTAAAGACTTAAATGTATCTGAAGAACATATTCTCTCAACCAATTTAATTAGTAACAGCTCACTTTCTTTTTACTTTTTGGCTGCACTGCACAGCCTGTGGCATCTTAAGTTCCCTGACCAGGGATTGAACCTGCACCCACTGCCGCAGAAACGCAGAATCGCTGGACCACCAGGGAAGTCCGCAAACAGCTCACTGTATTTGCTTCTGGGTCATTACTAAAAACATGTTTTAATAATGTAAAGCTTATAGCCAAGATAATGGACTCTAAAAACTATCTAAACACACTTAGTAAAGATAAAATAGATACTTAGATCCTTTCAAAGATTCTGTTGCTGAGTTTTCCTCACTTTACCCCCACAGACTATAAAGGTAAAACTCTGTCTTATACGTACTAGTAGTATTACTATTATTTCTCTTATCAGAACAAAAACACAATACACAAAACATACTAGAAATAGTTGGTTCTTTTTAATCAGCTATTGATGGTATAATAAAATAAATTTAAGTGGCACCTAATTTAAACATTTAAAATAGTTCATTGAAGGATAATCTACAACGCAATATGTTAAGCCAAAAAGTCAAAATAACACCCCTTTTTTTTTTTTCAAGAAAGAAGAAATAAAGGCATGATCAAAATTATGACCAACAAGTTGGTTTCATTTGGACACTTATAGATGACTCTGTAGGCATATTGGCAGGCACGATGTTCTTATATCAACCCATTTGACTTTAGAAATAATGGTAAGAAAGCTATACATTTCAGAATTAATGTCTGAAATTAAAGAAAAATATCCACCAAATATCACAACAGATCTTTTAATGACTAAGTTTTTTAACACTACAATTGTTATTTTAGGGAACACTTTTTTTTTCTTTGAACATTTAGCTAAATGTTCAATATGTTAAATAATTTACACAAGAGAAATAAGTTTTGTGTTCTGTACAAATTAGAGGACTCATGAATATAATCCCTTCCTACCACCAAAGCTCAAATTTGCAATGGTCTCAGCAGAAAATAAACAGTTCACAATTTAAACAGAATTTATAGCATTACAAAAATTTACAGGACTCCTCTTATCATTTTCTTTCGAACAACAAAGGTTACAGTGACAGAAATGAATGATCAGAATGTAAAAATATTTGTACAAAACTGCATTAATTGTTCTTACCATTCAATAGAGGTAAAACCTATGAACACACAATAACAATAATGAAGAAAACTACACTGAAAGTAATTCTATTTTAGATTTCAAACAACACTGATTATATTATTACTAAACATTCAAAGAAAACGTGGCACCATGAGCAGCAGGAGCAACAAATGATTTGGCAATTATGCCAGCTAAGGAAGCTGACACTGGAAAACGCCAAAGTGTATCTCCACACCAGCCATCCATCTCAAAGACTGGAAACAACTGTAGGGCTTAAAACTCACTTCAATGTCTTTATTCTTGGAATTTGCAGATCATAAACGAAATATTTAAGAAAGTCCTTTCCCCGCCTCTCCAGGAGTGTTTCTTGCATCACTGGAAATCCTTAGAAAAGCTGAATCATAGATTCTCTGGATTTACCTACACCAATCCATTTAACTGGGAGGGAGAAAAAGAGGATAAGAATAGCATTAGTCCATGTATAATGTTCAATCTTTGGGATTAACAGATCCCCCACTTTTCTCAGTGTTACCATTTAACTTTCCCCCCCTGTCTTTTGCGATCTTTTTCCTCTAATAGCAGATTATGCCAATTTCTAAACAGAATGTGCAGTCAACATCCAGGACAGAGTAGTATGCTTTAAAATTTTCCTGTATTAATTGTACAATATTTACAACTGTTCAGTTCCTAGTGATTAGTAAAATACTGGCCCAAACCAGCAGAGACCTAAAGAACCTTTAATCAAATTCCTAAGTAACTGGAAAAGATAGGCATCTTTAATAAATGGATGACAGTAAGAGGACACTGAAGTGACACTGTAACATCCATATCTCACAAAAAGGAGAAATATCTGGAAGAGAACACTATTTAATTTGCACAGCCTGAGAATCTGGCTACTGTACCAGTCTAGGGGAATCTCTCCTCATCAGCACTACATGGGCAAACCTTTATGGCATTTTACAGATGTCATTGTTAAACTCATTGCTTTTTATATTTCAGAAGACGCTGACGAAGTACAATGAGCAAACATGCTTACAAGATTTAATATCAAGCTGGGAGACACAGCTAGCAATATGGAAAGCAAGATTCATGTTGGGAGATGAACCACAAATATAATCAACAATATAAAATCAGGTTAAGTGCATAACAGATTTTATACAGAGGATATTTTCCACTCTACCTTTTGTCTCTGAAATCTCCAACAGTACCAAAGGGAAAAAAGCAATGTTTTAAAAGACAGAGTTCACATAACTAGTTCATAGCCATGATTTAGTTATATCTAACTCCTTGGCCAGCTTATTTTTTTTTAAATAAAGAAGTTTTATTCTTTCGTTTTTTTCAAGTTGGATTTCCTATGTTCTGCATCTATTATTTCCTAAAATCTAGTCAAGAAACTTCACCAACTCTCAAGGGTAGCTTAACCTCAAGTGGAAAAGAAATCACAAACCAATTTTGATGGTGGTAAAGACACAAGGATTTATTATTAAGAGGGAGAAAGAAATAAGAATGAATGTCATAGGGCAAAAAGAAAAAAAAAGACTAACAAAGAATTAAAAACAGGGTCAAAAAGGGTGAGAGGTAATATATTGTCTTGAGGCATGTGAAGGATTACAGAAAGATATTTTATCTTTTCCTGGGCATCTGTGCAAATCATAAGCACTCTACAGAGGAATAATCTGTTTTTTATCCTATTTCAAAGATAGTTGAAATCAAAAGTAGAAAAAATAGTTGTTCATAAAGTATATTTACCCGGAATCTGAAGTTCATCTTCAATAAATCGAACATAGTTTTGTGCATTAATAGGTAGTTCCTTAAAAGTCCTTGCATTTGATATGTCTGTGTTCCATCCTGGGAGAGTCTTATACTGAACTTCAACTTTATTTAAGACTTCTTGGTTTGCTGAAAGTTAAAGAATAAATATATTTGCCCATGGTGTACACTGCCTATTGTCAAATGAGTTTTTAATACATCATAGGTTCACTATCTCTTACACTGGAGCCAAATAATGTTTTGATATTTATAATTTTTCAGAATTTAGGGAGGTAGAAAAGTACACTATCTAGTATTTCATAATCAAACATATTTTTGCAGCAATAGGATTATTCACCCTAAGTGGATAGTGTTATTAATTCTAACATCAGTTCAAGTCAGGTTTCGCTGTCAAATGAGTTTCGGTGCCAAACTTACAACTTTCCATTTTCAGAGCTTTTTAGACTTCCATACTATGGATTGGGGGCTATGGATCCGTATTACGGCAGCAATGTCACAGAAAGAAGGTTTGCATATGTGCTCTCACCTGGGAAATCCTCTACTGTTTTTGTGACTATATACAAAGACTTAGCAGAAAATTTTCTTCATTATCTCACCTAACCAGTTTCTCCGTATTCCCTAACAGAAGCCGAAAATGTACTAAAACAAGAACAGTGTCTTTGACTGGAGGTTGTATGGTGGATGCTATGGTACACTGTCCAGACTTCCTCTTCAGGAGTCACACGCTAATCCCCCAGCTATGGGAGTACTGCCTGCTGAGAACGCACAGTTCAGAATCTCCTCAGTGGTCTCCCTGGAGCAGCCCATACCAAGACGAATCAAAATGGGGATATGAAGGACCTGCCTATTTACCTTAACTTGGGACTACTCTGGAGGACTATTCTAGTCCCAGAGTTCCCCATGGGACCAACTGAGGGTTTTTCATGGAACTTCCTGGCAGTTCAACTTCTGCTTAATCCTGCTACTTCTCTCCCCCTCCCTTACAGACATTGTTGCTCAGAGCGCTTGCGAACAAACTACCTACACATACATCTCTGTAACACAGACTGTTTCCCAGGGAACCAAAGGTAAGACAATTGGTGCCAGGGGTGGTCTGAGGAAGAAGGCTCTAGAATGGGGTCTGGAAGCTGGATTGTTGCCAGCGGGCTGGCAATGAGGATGATTGCTAGTGGTAGAGAGAGTACAGCCTTTGGCATGTTCTAGTAGTGCAACTGTTCACAGAAGGTGAACTGGGATGTGTGGTGAGAGGTAAGGCACTGGCAATAGCTGACGTACTGAGAAATGAGCACAAGAAAATAGCTCTGGATGGATGCCATTCATGAACTGGACAAAGACAATCAAAGGTTAATGGAAACACCTAGAGAGAATCTCATTTCCTACAGCGGAGAGCAGGAAGAGCTGAGGATCAGGCTTAGATGGCAGGGTTCCGGAGAAAGCTGAACTCTCAAATCCAGCGAATCTGCTACGACAAGGCTAGATCCTGTTTGAGAAAAAAGTGGGACCCTGAGACTTTTGAGACATCTGGTTGAATCCTTCTACAGATTTGCTGATGGCCTGCAGAATGGCTGAGGCTTCCCCTGGCTTGAGGATGATGCAGAAGCCTCTCAGGGCCTCCTCTCCTGACATGCAAACATAAGTTGGCCAAGGAGTCATGGGGCCTGCTAAAGGAGGAGAGGAAATATATTCTGAAGGATCTGTGGGACTGAGCCAGTATTTACTAGTAGGAGCGAAAGGAGTATGTACAGATCTGGATCCTAAAGGTACAGGATGAAAGGATTCTGCAAGTGGTGGAATAAAAGTTTAATAAGAGAATATATGGAGACGCGAGTTCTCTATGATCCATGATACACTGAGAATGTATCATGTTAGGAATGTTTGTGGACATTTAGAGAAAGTGATGAACCACACTAAGTCGTACTGCTTGTGACAGACCATAGAAGAAGAAATCAAGAGACTCAGTGGGGCTTCTCCTTTTAGCCATGAAGGAGTATATGGTTCTAGATGAACTTTTCTAGCATAAATAACTGTAAAACTGGACAAAATACAAGACAACTCTTTTCAGGCAGTGGTCAATACGTAGCACAAACTGTGGTCTCTGAGAGGAAGAAAACTCAAGCAATTCCTGAAACTACTTAACTCTCTGCCAGGGACAATTTCTTGATCAAGCAAAGTTAGGACACTGGAGTCAGTAGGGAATGGTGGTCCCACTGACCTGAGAACATGGATATCAGATTTCAGGAAAGCTGAAGCAGCTAGAATCATCAAGGGCAAGCATCAGAGAGGAGAGAGCTACACAGAGAGGGTATTCCTCCCCCAGAAATGGGTGTGAAGGTACCATGGCTAAAGCTCAACCATACACACATGGTCCCATGGGAGGCTTACCAGATAGCAGTTTTCACATAGCTGAGTGGGACAAAGATTCTAGAGGTCAAGCAGTGCTGGTGAAAGGGAAGGGACAGGGTACATTGGACCTCCAGCACTGCCAGATCGGAAAGATCTCTTTACACCTTGTTAACTCTCCTGGCATCCAGCTGAGACAACAGAAAGGTTGTTTACTTGAAATCTATTATAGACTCTCCCTCACGCTGCCCACTCCCCAACCCCCCCACATCCACCCCTCAACAAGGCCTAAACCTAAGCTCTGCCAAGACCCACAGAGACAACTTGGAGACTGTCTCACACTAGGTTAGAGAGATTTGGGAAACACCTTGCATTCTCCATATACTATATGAACAAAGTATTAAAAAACCAAGCTATACAAGGTTCAGGATGACAAGCCAGTAATTCAACTGTCCCCTAAAACAAGAACCAATACTCTTCAGAGTACGATAACAGAATCCAAGTCTCTACAACATATTATGCACAATGTCCAATATTCAACCAAAAGTCATGAGACATAGACACAGTGATCCACAATCAAGGAAAAGAACAGTCAGAAGAAGCCAAACTGGAGATGGCCCACATGTCAGCTAACAAATAATGACTTTAAACATGCTTCTAAGAACTCACAGTTCTCAATTCCCAAGGACTGGTCAAAAACCTACCAGTCTACCAAGTTCCATTAAGCTAGTCAATATTTCTTCATTTGACATATTCTTAGTCTCCCAGGGTGACTAAACAATTTAACAGTTTCTATTTCTGGAAAATGGAAACATTTTTGGAACTTCCTGAGTAACTGAAGAACTCATATAACTAAAGATTTGCCTGAAGAGATTCACTGGCTCTAGTAGGAAATGTCCTTACATCCGTCTACTTTAGACACATAAGTCAGAAAAACATCATTCCTGTAGCTTGAAGGACACAGTGGGTTAATGTATTAAGAGCCTGTTTACCCTAACAACCAGGGCTCTTTTCTCCTATCTCACATTTCTCAAGGAATGCCTACAGAGAGGTTACTTTCAAGTAGGGAAGATAAGATTCAGGAGCAGCATAACTGGGCCCAGTGGTACCATGTCTCTTCTTTCCTATTTCAAGTGTGAATACAAGCTTGTCATGACACAGCACCCAAATCCATAGCAACTATGAAACAAATGCTAGTGAGTATACTTGTACTGTTCACAAAGGGCATTTCAAGTCTGTGGCTGTACATCATAAATTATACAGAAGAGTTTTAGAACTGCTCCGATACATACACCTAATAAAAGAGTACCTGGAAAATGAGGTATAATTTCACCATCTAATTTGTATGCAACTCCAACTTTGATTTCTGTAAACATGTCCAAAATATCCAATTTGGTAAGCGCCAACCTAATTTTGGAAGAAAAGGCGATGTCAACAACTTGATGAAGGAGTAAAGGAGAATTCATACAAAGCTAAAAGTTTCAAAGCAATTCTGAAAACTGGTTAGAATTATATTTTAAAGCATACCACACATAAAACACTACAGGGCAATATATGGATATATTTTCCTCTATTAAAAACAGTGACTTAACTGATCTATTAGTGAGTCACTTTTCTAATAAATGTAACAGATTTTCACTGATCGATAGATCCACATCCTCTCGCTCAGTTTCTCAGGATCAACTAATACATATCCAGAGAGGGCTGCCTGGAGTACATGATGCATTCTGTGGCTGACACAGCAAAACTGACTATTCCACGTGAATGACAAGATTCATGGACGATACACACACATATGCAATCAATCCTCATTTCTTCATTCTCCTTTAACACTACCCTTCTGGTCAGAAATTGTCAAAGGAGAGTGAAGATCTCTTCATAACACATCAAAATCTCCCAATAAATTGACTGGAAAACAGTTTTCTACGAAAATCTATAGAAATTAGATAAAACACTAGGTCCGAGATTCTTGTCCACAGATTATTTTTTTATCCTTTATTCTAATATTTGCTAAAAGTTAAGCCTAAATAATACAAACATGAATACATTTTTACATTTATTATATGTATGCAATATTAATAGCAACTTTTGCTGAGCATTTTTAGTGTGCCAGGCAGCATGCTATATACTCTCATCTAGATTTCAAAATACCCCTTTGATGTAGATAGCATTATTATTTAGATTTTAAAGATGATGAAAAAGGCACAGAAAGATTAACTTACCCAAAGTCACATAGCATAATGTATGGATCTGATATTTGAATCCAGAAGTCAGATGTCAATCAAGCCTATCCACTGAATCAGTTACGTTGCCTCCCCTCTGATATACATACTCTGTGTTGCTCCATCTATCTACCTACTCACCTTTCTACCTGCCTGTCTTACCTCCCTCTGAACTTATCTGCATGTAAGAGCATCAAGATTTTCTCTCCCAACCTTGGATGCCTAGGGAGAACAACTAGGCTTTCTCTCCTTATGCACCCCTCCCCTGTATTTTGGTCCACTTCTGAACTGCAATTTCATTTGGAGTCTAAAGAATGAAATTTTTGTATTAGTGCACTACTTCAAGTTTGCACTCCACAAAATTTAACCTGTAGTCATGAACTGTCATTTATGAAGTAAGTGTTTCTAAGAATACTCACGCAGTAAAGCCATTAATCATATGAGCATATTTGAGCAAAACAAGATCCAACCAGCCACATCTTCTTTTCCTTCCTGTCGTTACACCAAACTCTCTACCTCTTGTTTGTAATAATTCTCCAATTTCCTAAAGAACAGAAAATAAAACTTTAGGATTAGAATACCAATACCCTAAATCTAGTAGATCATATAACATGTTATAGATCATATAAAAAGGCATAAAGTTTCTTAGAGATAAACGTCTTTCAGAAAAAATAACTAAATTGGAAGGTATAATTTCACAGAGATAGATTTTATGTGAAGGAGGCATTATTTGAAATACATTTACTTTTGACTTTATTTTTTAACCACTATTTTAAGACCAACTTTTTTTTATATTATACAGATAACTTCTAAAAATTTAGATTAACATATATAAATAATGAATATTAAAAACTAAGCTGCTAATAAATATTTACTAAAATAGGTAAGTTAGTCCAATTTGTTCTAAGAACTGTAGTTTGATGACTTTCCTGAAAACCATAAGGCAAATTCCCATATAGTAGTTGCTACCACAATGTCTTTCGAAGAAAATTAAGATTGAAAACAATGCTCAAAGTTCTAAGCTACAGCCACTCCCTACAACCTAATTTTCCCATCTATCATCTATCTATTCCTTACTTTACACCTTTCTGATGAAAGCCATCATTTCATCATCACACATATTCTCACGGAATTACAACTAAAAGACTGCTTTGTCAGGTTTGAATTTCAGCCTTGTTTATCTGTGTGGCCTGGGGCAGTTCCTTCAGTTCTCCAGGCCCCAGTTTCCCCACATGTAGAATGGGGATGGTAACAGCACCCAGCTCCCTGAGTTGCTGTGAGGATACAAAGAGCTTCTAAGTTTACAGCAATTAAACAGTGGCTGGCCTGAGGTCACCACCAAGTAAACAGTGGGCTATGATTAGACACTGTCTGGAGATCACTTTCCTCAACCTTGACTCCTAATAAGCTCTTGGTGAAAGATATCTGTTATTTTTAAATTCTCCCTCCTCTACTATCTTAATCCCCTTCATAACTCACCTTCACTTGCCTGCAATTACAACCTTTAAGTGCCCACTAATCTCTCCCCTTTTGTTGTCAATCTGTTGCCACTAACAATAAAGGTATATGTAATTTTCTTTAAAGTTATGCTGATTAATCTTGCAAATTAAGTGAAATGCATAAAAGACAACAATTCATTAAGAAAAAAAGTATGATTTTTCATTTTCAAACTTTTGAATCAGATTTACTGAGAAACAGGCTTACATTGTCTTGCTCTGTAGGAAAGGCACCAATACCAACTCTAGTTGTATAAGCTTTCACAACTCCATACACTTCTCCAACGTTTTGAGGGGGCATACCCAAGCCAGTACACACACCTCCAACTGTACAGTTAGAAGAGGTCACAAAAGGATAAGTTCCTAAAAACAGAAACAGACAGTAAAATATAAAAAAAATGATAGATGTTATTTTTTTAAATTCTGCATTTATAATAGCCAGAACATGGAAACAACCTAGATGTCCATCAGCCGATGAATGGATAAGAAAGCTGTGGTACATATACACAATAGAATACTACTCAGCCATTAAAAAGAATTCATTTGAATCAGTTCTAATGAAATGGATGAAACTGGAACCTATTATACAGAGTGAAGTAAGCCAGAAAGAAAAACACCAATACAGTATACTGACACATATATATGGAATTTAGAAAGATGGCAGTGATGACCCTGTATGTGAGACAGCAAAAGAGACACAAATGTATAGAAAGGACTTTTGGACTCTGTGGGAGAGGGAGAGGGTGGGATGATTTGGGAGAATGGCATTGAAACATGTATACTATCATGTAAGAACGAAGCACAAGCCTATGTTCGATACAGGATACAGGATGCTTGGGGCTGGTGCACGGGGATGATCCAGAGAGATGATGTGGGGTGGGAGGTGGGAGGGGGATTCAGGATTGGGAGCTAATATACACCCATGGTGGATTCATGTCAATGTATGGCAAAACCAATACGGTATTGTAAAGTAAAATAAAGTAAAAATAAAATTAAAAAAAAATAAATAAATAAATTCTGCATTTGAGTATATTCTAGGTATTTGACAGACTTAAGGAACCGCTCTTTCAAAGCCTCGATGTTTTATTCCTGATTCTTTTTGTCTGTAGAGATAAAAACATAGGTGGTTAAGCTATAGCTGCAGTGCTATACTACAGACGCTCCTTGAGTACATGCAATTACTCGGTTCTGTCCAGTAGGTACTCACCTAATTTAATGCCAAAACTCTGGTGTTATCCTACTATGTAGATTTGTATTTTATACTTTCCTGTTAATTTAAAACAGGAGTAAATTTATTTTACTCCCTTGATACGGATACCCCAGCAGCCTGGAGTGACAAGAGTACACCAAGAATTCTGTGGTATTCCACAGTTTATGACATTTTGATCTCTCTTCAGGGAATAAACCCCAGAAATGACAAGAGTAATCAAAGGTGTACTTCCTACCCTCCCCAACCCTGACCCCAAGATCCTCTTTATACTTGAACTATCCCCTATGCTAATTAGACACTGCTTTCTTCCAGATTGGATAGGCATATTATGGTATCAAGAATATGTATCTACTGTACAGAAATACACTTTAATTGGCTTACTTGGAGTCAAAAGTCAATGAAATGTTAGTAACAACTGAGAACAGTCTTATACTGAGAGATCATGTTTAGCTTGAAAGGCCAACAAAGGCAGTAGTTTGAAGATGATAAGCATCAAATTTTTAAACTCAGAATCTCACATCCAGGGAGTTAATTAAGCAGATTTCCATAGATCTTAGGATGTGCATGCCTAGTAACAATGTATATTATTAGCTCTTGATAGTTTTTAAAAGGTTGAATTATAGGTTCTTTCACAGAATTCATCTAATCATCTTTCAGTTCCAAGGAAATACAGTCTGGAATTGCTATAAACCAAACAACAACAAAAATCCCATTGACCCAAAGAGTGATTTCATTTTTCTAATGAACTGCAACACAAAATATTCCCTTTCTTAAAAAAGGGTTAGGATAAGATAAACTTTCATCATTCCTGAATATACAAGCAAAAAGCCTTACTCTAAAATCCTTTAATGCTAACATTAATTATGCATATCCTAAGCAATTTAGGACTCAGTTATGCTCCCTGTAAACTGTATCTCACTTACCAAAATCAATATCTAGTAGTGCTGCATTTGCACCTTCTACCAAGATTTTCTTTGGTGGTCCATGGAGAGCTTCATACAGGAAATAAACTCCATCTCTCACCATTGGTTTAATCCTTTCCATATAACCCTATATACAAAGACAAAAACCAAGCTCAATGTATACTAATAAATTTACAATGTAAACTATCTGAGTAAAAATTACCCAACTTTTGACAATGAAAACTGACAACTGGAAAGGAGAAAGGAATTGGTGACAATGCTCACCCTATTGCAACATTTGGATTGGCTTTGGTCTCTTATGCTGATTCTCCAGAACCAGAAAAGAGACACTATTTGAAGAGAAGTAGTACTCTTGCCTGGAAAATCCCACGGACAGAGGAGCCTGGTGGGCTGCAGTCCATGGGGTCGCAACTGAGCAACTTCACTTTCACTTTTCTGCATTGGAGAAGGAAATGGCAACCCACTCTTGCCTGGAGAATCCCTGGGATGGGGGAGCCTGGTGGGCTGCCGTCTATGGGGTCGCACAGAGTCGGACACGACTGAAGCGACTTAGCAGCAGCAGCAGAGATACAATGAAACTCAAAGGTTCTACTTCAACCTCACTGCAAATAATGATAACAATCTTATGAACAGCCCAGTACTCATACTTCATATACCAGCTTTTAGGAAAATAAGAACTGAATATTGTGCTTTTATATTTTGTAGGTATTAAAAAAGCAGCACTTAATAGTCCATATAACCATAAGTGCATCAAAGTCTTTCTCAAAACGTTGTGAGGGCCACCAGTGACATTGCCAAGCAAGCAAGTATCAGTAATTGATTACTAATATTCTTTTCCCTCTGTATTCCATTACAGTAAAATACCTTAGCAGTATTACTAGGAATATCAATACTAACTCACAAACATGATAAAACTTTCTCAAAACATGTTTAAAGTATTAATAATACTGCTTAATTCTAGAGATTCAATTAAAAATATAACAAGAGCTCCCCCAAGGCCTATAGTATAACTGCAATAAAATTTAGTTTCAACCATGTTTAAATGTTTAGCGAAACCAGTATGGAAATTCCAAGATCCACTCATGAACTCACTGAGTATGTGAGTGATGGACCTATTGATGGACATATAATCCCCCTCTGGCTCTAGTCGCCAGTCTCATGCTTCTTCCTGTTTTAGTCCTTTATTTTTAATGTCTGAAATGACTGTACCATTCATCATGTTCCTTAAAGTCCTGGTTCAACATACAGCAGTCCCCCCACATATACTAGGGGAATATGTTCCAAGACCCCCAGGGGATATCTGAAACCACAGACAATACCAAACTCTACATACACTGTGTTTTCTATATCCATACACACCTTTGATAATATTTAAGTTATAAATGAGGCACAGCAAGAGATCAACAATAACCAATAATTAAATAGAACACTTATGTCAATATACTATAATAAAAATTACGTAAAACACTATTATACTTTTGCAACAGCAAAACGAGCACATATTTCTTTTTCCTTCTTTACAATTTCATGGATAGAAGACTGATCCTTACTGTAGACCTTAGCAACCACAGCGTATTTTTCTCTTTCCTTATTAAGTCAAGAACTTTCACTGTATGGTTTCTCTTTGGTGTATCCAAATTGCCAGCATTACTGCTCTTGTACCTTGGGGGCATTAGTAAGTTAAAAGGGTCACTTGAATATAAGCACTGTGATACCAGGACAGTCAATCTGGCAAGGGAAATGGCTAGTCAGCGACGAATGGGCAGGATGCACTGGACAAAGGGATGAGGGATATGTTGGGCAGGACGGAGCAGGACAGCAAGAGGCTTCATCACACTACTCAGAAGGCCTCAAATTCAAAACTTAAGAGCTGTCTCGCACTTGACCATAGGAAACTGAAACCACAAAAAGCAAAACCAAGGATAACGGGGGAAAACTGCTCAACACCTATTAAGAATCTTCTTACCTAACTCTGGTCATTATTATTCACATACTTTACATTCATATGTATAAAACAGAATTGAAAAGATACAGCTGTATATTAGATGTAAATATTTTCAAATTGCTACTAATAAATTTAAAATATTTGTTGCATGACAGAATGAAAACGAAGTGGCAGTCTATTCTAAGCAACAATCAATATACTGAAATCCAAATACCTAACATTCACAATGTCCCTTGAAGGTCACTTTTTCAGAAGAAATTCAGTGAGTAGGTAGACCTAAGGTCTGCTACAACTCTAAAATGACATATAAGGTATATAAATTCTTATTCAGTTCTGGAACTGATGTCATACTTATTCACAGGAAAGAAAGAGTAACAGTCAGCAGCTTGAAACTCCAAAGATTTTGGAGGAAGGGAAGGGTGGAGAGGATAGGCAACTTGATTACTGACTAACTCAGGCACCAACTGTGGTCCTAATCAATCACCTTCTATGTCTCTAAAGAGTAGAGTGCTTTAGAGCTGTCCCTTTAACAGACCCTTTGGGGTATCAGTCCTAAATGTGCTGGTCAGCTTTAAAAGTTATCATCTCTCATCTGTCCCTTAGTTGATCTATCCTCCAAATGCTTATGAGTGATTTTTACATAATACAAAGTTAGTCCTTTTTTTCTGCTCAAAATTATTGAGTAGCTAACCTTCCTATATTACTGCATATAACATCAACACAAGACTTATGATTTGGTTCTTACTTGGCTAATTTTTCGTGATCTTATTCACCGTAGCCTGTCAGGCTCCTTTTCAAGAACTTTATTCTTGCTCCCTGGTCCCCACTGGATGTTTTGTTAAAGCCACATCATGTAAAGTTACTCAAACATGCCACGTCCTTTTAGGCCTATATGCTTTTAGACTTAAAAACACAAATTCACTTTACCAGCTCTTACCTGTAATACTTTACACATATCTGTGTGACACTTATTAACCACATGTTCTTCAATCTTGTATTTTCAGTTGCTAATATAAAGATTGAATGAATGAAAGATCTAGATGCTATTTTGGCAAACAAGTTTTAAAAAGGACATTATAAATGTCAGAAAGCATTACCTTCAGTTTTTGTAATTCACCTTCAATGTCTATTTCCAAAGTAGGGTATATAGATTTGTACTGGTTAGCCAGAACTTTGAACCTGAGGAAAAACAGATAAATCAAGACCTTAGCTCTGTTTTAAAACATTCTGAATAATTTCATTCTATTCAAATGATTTCTGCAGTTAAGTGGTCTTAGTAACAATCCCCAAAATGAAGTTACACTCTGAGAAACAGAATCTAATTAAGGTCAGTCATATGAATAAGTGATACATTCAAAATATTTTTTACTGATAGGAATATCAACAATATAATTAAGGTGATGTGTGTAAGGGGCAGGAGGAGCAGGGAATGACTCAAATCTGTAACCACAAGACAAATCTGAATTAATTATATTATACTCTGTGAAAGATAAAAGGGAATGGTCTAAAATGATGCTTTTAGGAGAGTCAGCGGCAGACATTAGCAACTTGTCTCCAATATTCTCACTGGAGGTGCCCTAACAATACAGACAGACAAACTGCTGACTGAAAATGGATACAGCGAGTGATCTTTGATGCTGTTATTAGATGCAACCAACTAACTCATCACTGAGTCACCATATAGTTTACTGATGATTATTAGGTTTCCCATGGAGATTTTTCTACAGTGATTAAATGTCAAGGTGGCATTCCTATTTTTCAAGTTGAGCTTGATACATGTTAGTTCACAAGTACTTGATATCCTAATTATTTCTAGGTGAAAGGACACAACAGTGTCTTTGAACTTGAAAATCTGAGGATCAAGATCCTAGGATATGGAGACCCCACCATAGCACTGCCACATCCCCCCGGGAAACATGTCTATTTCTCAGTAAAGCATTCTAAATTCCAATCCTTAAATATAATTTTGGCTTTGTCTTTCTGGGGGTACTCATATGATATCGACATCATGTTATCTTCATGAAGTTAATCTCAAATTAAGGACCAATTCAAATGTAAATAAAAAATAACTTTAGTATTTCAAAAGAAACAAAAAAGCCAACCACCACAAATCAACTAGAATACAGATTTTTATCAATTTGCATATTGAGTTTTAAAACTTCTAAAAATCCATTTGCTCTTTCCATTTTGAAATACAAGATAGTTACCTCTCAGAGAAGCCATCAAAGTCAGAAACAAGATCGCACATCCTGAGTCCACTCCGAGCAGCTTTGGAAGAATAAACTGGGCCAATGCCCTTTTTTGTGGTACCCAAACTTAAAAATAGATCAAAACAAGCTTTGAGTTAGAAAAGAAAGATCCAGTTCTTAATGGTCAGCTGACCACAAAGAATTAAGTTACTGTGAGTGTTTTCTGTTTATGCTATTTCCTTTATGTTTATTTTCATGATCTTACTGATTTTCTCTGAAATCTAAACAGGATAGTCTAATAGCTATTTTTCTTAAACTTCTGGCCTGGAACTGAAACAAAAGAAGACTAGATATGCTTAAAACTGCACACACACACCCACCCAGAAAAACCCACAAAAAACAGAACATACTTTTTTCCTGCTTGTTCTTGTCTCTGTTGTTCCTGGATACCATCAGCTGCCTGATGAAAATCAAATACTGAAGGAGAAAAAACAAAATCAGCTGTTACTGACTCAAAAATAATGTAGGAAAGCAAAATGTATTTTGTTTTAAATTACTTAAGTTACAAATCCCTTCAGCCTAGCTTCTTTATGACAAATACAATCCTAACTGGTACATTATGAAAATATACCTGATCATTCATTCTTATTTATTGTAATCTATCATATTTTTTACAAATGAGTCCTTAAGACAGTAATTTTGGAATACTCTACCCTACAATTCTATAAAGCTCATTTTACTAAGATATTCTCTGCAAGTTTTGGACTCTAGAATAATTTGGGGGTTATGTTGATCATCTTCCTCTTCTCTTCCTCATAAGCTAATAGTGGAGATAATATTAAAAAAATCAAATCCCAGAGAAATCAGGAGAGAAAAAAAAAGAACAAATAGAAAACAAAGAGTAAATATAAATTCAACCATACCACTAATTATACTAAAAGTAAATAGTTCAGATACTCCAATTAAAAGGAACATTATCACAATGAATAAAAAGCAAAGTCCCAATATACTTGTTGACAATAAATGATAAATAGGTTAATAATATGTGCAAATAAATGCTCTTTGTATTTTAATATGGCTTATTTTCAAATAGAAGTAGCAAAGCCTCTTGAAATACTGCTTATTCATTTGATTAGCTAATTCTTCAGAAGTAGGTAATCTTAACCTAGTCCTTATCAGAAACAGAAAAAAAAAATTAATAATATTTCATGTACTTAAACTCAATTGTTACAATTCATCCTACTTAGTTTTCAATAAAATTAAAGATCAAATCATCTATTAAACACTTTCATATGTTTCTGATAAAAAGACAGTTATGTATAAATATACTGCATCCCCTTACCAATATGAGCTCTGTCAGATATGATAAGCCTTTTCTCCCAGCCTTCCAAACCTAGAAGGAAGGGAAGAACAGACATGCTTAATTGAACATTTGCATAATAATTTTTAAATCTTAATTTCCTTAGAAATACAATGTTTAAAAGTGTTTTTCACTGAAGTAATCATTTTAGTATCTTTTCTTCTGCATAGGAAATATATTTAACAAGAATTTTCTCATCTGTCATTATACAAACTCATTCACAAATTCTATCTTTCTAAATGTTTTGCTCTAAGCTGTTTCAAACTCAAGCCAGCCATAGCCACATAAAATACTTTTAAGCATCCAAAAACACAAATGGTACAAAATATCATTTTGTCAGCGGTGGGGAATGAGGAGCAGAGTATGGGGAGAATTTTGAGAAAAGGGAGTTAATTTGGGGAATAGTGCCCTTTCCCAAGACAATTACAAAAAATGTGATTAAACAAAATAATAAAATGTTCTCACTAATTCTTCCAAAGTACTATCAATTACTGTACTTTTCAGACTGAATTATAAGAAGATCTATGTATCTTTCCATTTAAGTGTAAGTGCCTGAGTGTAGGAGTCATGAGTTTTCATAACACGGGGTCTGGCGTCCAATAAATGTTCAAAGAAAATGACTGCTGAATGAAGAAATAAATGAATTTAAATATTTTTCTTTCAAGACACAACTTTAGGTTATATCTATTCTAAGGATTAGCCACCCAGCCCAGGTTATATGTATCCTAAGGATAAGCCACCAAATACTAATTTTGAAAATTAGTATTTCAATAGTAAAAATTAATTACTTTTGATAATATTCAAAGATTTGTTTTAAAAATATTCCTTATAAAGAAGATATTAAGCCTGCCCATAGTTGTTGACATGTAAACACGTATGTATTCTAAAGTTAGCTTAGGCAATATTACAAAGTAAATATTACAAAGAAATTCAGTAAGGTGGATTCAGCTGGGTTAGGTAGGGCAGAAGGACAAATAGGAGGGCAAAACTGTAAAGGGGGATGAAGAACAGCGGAGAGTAGCATGGGAACCTCAACCTGACCAATTAAAGAAAGCAGACACACAAACAGGTAAAATTTCAGGGAAGACTGCAGAGAGAGAAGCAAGACAGGATTCTTTCAAGTCAGATTTAGTTGTCAGGAACACTTACGGATGGATGGACTGCTACTTCTATGCATGAAAAGATAAACTTTAAAAATTTAATAGGACTTAGTATATTAAACATGAGTTAAGGGGGAAATTAATGATTTTTCTCAATTATGTTTTATTTGTACTGTCATAGTCCCCTCAAACCCTAGAAAAGCAGCCAAATTGAATGTAAACAGACTTCCAAAACTCCAGAAAACATAAGAGAAGGCAGGAAATCAAGTCTTTTATTTTTTAAGATGGAAGTGGATACACTGCATAGAAGCGTTTCCCTCACTTGGAGGGAGGGATCTAAACAACCCTCTTTTGTCCTGGGTTGTAGTAACCAAGGGACTTCCAGATCCTCTCGGAAATGAGGCTAATGGTGTCCAAAATGGGCTTCCTGAAACTGCCTTAAGCTAATTTTGGTTTGTGCATAAGAGGATGCTAGCAAGCACAAGTGACAAAATAAGCTTGTTTCCTAGAGTCGTGCCACCAACATATAGTAACTCTAGCTACCTAAAGATAAGGTTTGCAGACAACCAATGTGGAAAAAATCAGGACTTACACAATGAACTTACTATGCTTGTCTTTTGTTTAGAACACTCATTATAATGAATAAAATATAATAAAAATTTATTAAAATAAATAAAAATTATGACATAAAAATTATGTCCTACAATAACCTGCAATTTTAAAGTAGAAGATAAAAATGTGAAGTTTTTTCTGGAATGAGAGTCCCTTTAAAACTTTACCCCCGCCCACCCCCCAAAAAAAACAAATAACTGGTTACCAGACAAAGCAGACTCATTCTTTCATACCTTTTCCTTTTTGAACATTTTTTTCTGCTTCCTCAAACAATCCAGGTAGATGAATCACCACACCATTTCCTTAAAGAAAAAAAATACACACAAATAAATCCTAACTTTAAACATCTATATTTGTAATACATAATGATATTTAAACAAAGACATTTACAATAATCCTTATCTAGAATAGTAGAAGAGTGATACACTTTGATTAGCAGAACATTCTAATTTATCAGGGAGTTACCACAGAAATGAGTCCAAATCTTAAATAGTAGTAAAATGTAAATACACAATAGAACATAATACACTTAATATAAAACACTTAAAACGACATTCAATAAACTTTGAAATTTCTTTGAAATGAAGTGAAACTGTTATTTTGAAAGGAACCAGTTATATAGTTTTAGGCAAACTGAACCACATCACAGTCTTTCAACTTGGGGACTCAAACCAATTAGTGGCCATAAAATCAATTTACTGGGTTGTGATTAGCATTTTTAAAAATAAAAGACTAGAAGAGAAAATGTCAGATTGCATCTTATGTTACGAACATTCAGAATCCATCCATGAAACATAGACTTCTCGCTTTTCTTACTATGCTTCATAGTGCTTGGAAACCTGATTTGATGATCCAACAATTTGCTACACAGTTTTGAATGCCAATAAGAAATAAATGCAAAGTAATCATTCCAAAAAGTATTAGGGCTAAAAGATCTAAAAGCTGTGTTAAACGGTGAAAGTCAGGTATATTCCAGGAGGTACCACTGTCAGAATTAATAGGCAATCAATAAATCATTTGATTAGAGATTAAATAAGCTTAATGAAAAATAAACATTATTATCAACTGGGGGAAGAAAATCCCTAAGTTCAGTTTACATACTTACCAATGAATGCAGTAACATTCGGGTTAATTATTCCACTGGGTAAAAGGTGAAAATCATACTCCACAGAATCTACAACAACTGTATGGCCAGCATTATTTCCTCCCTGAAATACAAGATTGGGAAAACTAAACCTAACAATGAATATGACAAGCAATATTAACTCCTTCCAAAGTGAATTAATGATTTCCTACTAAAATGACAACATTACTTGAGGCAACCCAAGTATTTGCTGCGAATACTTATGCTCTAGAGGTTTACAACAGTTTGTCCATCCTCTCTCCTTTCCCTACTTGAGTGATTATTCCTAATAGGATCTAGAAATTGAAGAATTCAGATTTCTGGAAGACTGAAAGACATATCCCGTCTTAAAAAGAGAGAAAAAAATGAACAAAGTACAGGGAAGGATCAGCTTGCTACTCTGTTTCTGGCACTATGTGGAACATGTAGCAATCTACTTAATTATCCATGACACTGATCTTTAAAATATCCTTAAAATTGAAAAAGTAATCTATCCTAACTTGATAGAAATATTCATATAATTCTCACTGTCCTAAAAGTGTGACCAGCAACTCTGACCTAACATTATTATTCTTATATTGATTTATCAACTAGGATATCTCCTAAGCAATTCCCTCAACTATTAGTTATCCTGAAGACTAATTTCTAAATTTTAAAATCAGTCTTGTGAGCTTGGTTAGTGACCAATTCCTTGAATCTGCTTGTCTCTGGCTAAAGTAATACACTGGGTCAAAGAACTTCTAAAGCTGAGCATCATAGTACAAATCCACGGTGAAATTTCTACTCTATGAAACAAAATGTGAAACTGAATTATAAAAATCAGGAACAAATGAGACAGTATTAAGTGACCAGACAATTTTTCTAATTTCTAAGCTTAAAAAGCATGAGGAAAAGACATAAATCAATTTGATTATGTCTAAACGTCTACAGAACACTAACAATAATTTTAAAATAAACAACAAACTAGGACTATATCTGAACAAATAAAAAGTTTAACAACATCTTTGCAGGACATGACAGGTTTAACTTGATCACAAGCTACCAAATTTACATACTTTTACAGTCATCATGAATTTACAAAAATGCCAGAAAAATAGGCCCTGCAAAAAAAACTTCAACAAAGCAAATACTTATTTACAGTGTTTTACACTGTACAAAGAATTCCTTGCTTAAAGACTAGAGTTATGTCATGTATGTTTAAAAGAAAAAAAAAGACTTAGCAGTGGTAGCCTGTAGTCCACCAGATAACAGGTAGGTGACAAGACACAGGAAGACAGGAGCAGGGATTTAGGCAATACCTCCTTCACTTGATACCAGCAAAGGAACAGGTATTTTTTTTTACTATTTACTTATTTGTAGGCAACATCTGCATATGGCTACAAAAGGCATGGTAGGATGCACAGTAAAAAGTGAAGTTTCTGTACTCTGCTCTCCCCTTCCCTGCTACAAGACTGCTGTTTCCCCCTGCTTTTTGTGTCCTTCCCTAAGTAATTCTGCATATACAAACACATATTTGCATATTCCACCTATGCAAATAATAGCAAAGATATATACCTGGGCAAATTGCTTTTCTACTTAACAAATCTTAAAGCTCATTCTCTATAACCTTGCGAAGAGAAAAACCTCATCCTTTCAACAGCTTCACTGTATTCTTTTTTAAAAGGACACATATATTTATTAAACTGGTCCCACAGAAAGGCATTTGGGTTGTTTCCAACCTTTTGTCTTTATTAACAATGTTGCAATATACTTCCTGGTACATACTTTATTATTATTTTACCCTGGGCAAATTTATCACCAACCCTGACAGAATCCTAAAACATTACATAAACTAAAGAATATACTGAAAAACATATTGATCTTAGTCTTTCTTAAATAACCCACAGGACAATTCTTACTTGGTTTTTATGGCTTTTCTTTCATTCTATCCCTCATACCATTATTAGCCTTTTTATCACAACTTTCTGTGATTTAGGAAATTTCCCCCAAGTTTCAGGAAAAATATTTTCAGAGTATGAAAACTCATTAAAATTTCTTCAAATCTTACGAAAATGTTAATTTGTTATTATAACTATTTACTCTAGATGTGTATAAGAGACAGATAGTGCCCTTTCCCAAGACAATTACAAAAAATGTGATTAAACAAAATAATAAAATGTTCTCACTAATTCTTCCAAAGTACTATCAATTACTGTACTTTTCAGACTGAATTATAAGAAGATCTATGTATCTTTCCATTTAAGTGTAAGTGCCTGAGTGTAGGAGTCATGAGTTTTCATAAACTATCTACTTTGTAATTTTGATGTAGACTTTTAAAAGAAGTCTCTTTACACACAGTTGTTTTTAAAGATATACTAATATAGTCATTTAGATAAATAATTTTTAACTCAGTTGTTCTTGTGTTTAACAAAGCCTACTACTCTCTTAGATAATATCTTACTAAGACAGGACGTAATGATGGAAAGATAGTGGCTGATAGATTTGTTTGTTTGAGACAGGTCATTGTGATTGGTGATAAATGACTTTAGGGCAATATATATTCTTTGAGTTCTTCCAAGTTTACACACAGGTGGTGGTTCAGGTTGGAAAAGTTCAGCTGCAAAAGGCTTGAAATTACACTTTTGTGAACAGCTTGCTCAAACATTAACCAAGACTGTTCAATAATCAATGCCTTATTAAGGATTACTATATGGTTTAAATCCCACTTAAATTGTTTGAGTAGGAAAATATGGTTACATATGTTCAAGAATAACCCTAAATTGTCCTGCTGAGGAGTTAAGGGAGAAAATGTGTGTATTAGCTAGTATGTTTGGTCATTAGTGCCCTAAGAGGGTTGGGGTGTAAAAGCTTCTAATCTTGAAACACTTGCTGTGCAGAAGAGTCCTGAGGTGAACTGAGACAGAGCTACTCATAAGGCATTTTTTGACAAATCTATATATGATAAAACTTTTAGTATAGGGTCATTTCACAAAAAGCCTCAGATGAAGCTTCAAATTTCAACTGGCTATTTGGATGCCAACCTAAAATATGTATAAGTTTTGTGTGCAATATGCTTAGTCGCTCAGTCGTGTCCAACTCTTTGTGACCCCATGGACTGTAGCTCCTCTGTCCATGTGGATTCTACAGGCAAGAATACTGGAGTGGACTGCCATGCCCTCCTCCAGGGGATCTTCCCAATCCAGGTATCGAATCCAGGTCTCCTGCACTGCAGGCAGATTGTTTACCATCTGAGCCACCAAGGAAGCCCATGAATTGTGTGGAATATACAAAATTCTTCTTGGGAGCTGAGGAAATTGTTCTCAAACACAGGTCCAAGGAGGGGTCACATGTTAGCAGCAGACAGCAAAAACAAAGAGGTTTCAGTAGAACTACCATTGCCAGTCTCACCCAACCACCAACACCCATGACCACATTACCAGGGCAGACAGTCCTCCATCTGTATCCACAGGAGATTGGTGCCAGGACCCCCAGAGACACCAAAATCCACAAGTGTTTAAATACCTTGTATAGTGCAACATTTGCATGTAACTCATGCAAACCCTCAGGAATACTTTAAATCATCTCCAAATTACTTAATACCCAATACAACATAAATGCTATGTAAATAGTTGCCAGCACAGCAAATTCAAGTTTTGCTTTTTGGAACTTTATGGATTTTTTTTTTTTTCCCAATTTATTTTTGATTGACGGTTGAATCCTTGGATACAGAACCCATGGATACCGAGGGCCAACTGTACTCTAAACTGCAGACTCCCCCATTTGCGATGAACAACTTTTCACATGGGCAACTCTCTGCAGTATGTACCTAGATAAGTAGCAAGGATATATATGTTTAATTATGTTTAATGTTTCTCCTAACTAGCGCTGGCTAGGCCAGATAAATGATGGAAGATAAATAAATCTTTCATTCTACTTTTAACAGAAACCTCAAAGCAAATTTGGAAAAGTATCCTCCCAGATACAACATTAATCACATATTTATATTAATAGTTATATGTAAACTACCTCTTGTTGCTTTGCTAAATTCCCATAACACTTATGATCCCACTCATTCATGCAGCATTTAACAAATACTTCTAAATATCACAGCTGTATATTTTATACTACTTAACTAAAAAACAGAATGTGTTCAATTGTTATAGAAACAAGGAGCTGTGGAACAGTAATTAATGCTGTTCTGCAGATCAATCGTATCAATCGAGAAAATATTTCTTAATGAATCTTAGATATCTTCACTTTTGCACATTTTAAATTTTGAAATATACCATCTAACACCCCATTAAACAAACGAGTGGGGCTCAGAAGTGGCTGCATATTGTGTGGCAAGTCTCTTTGAGGAAAAACGAAAGTTTATGATGCCTTATATATTTTTCTTACATTAAATAACAAGAACAAATGTAAAATTCAGTGGGGATATAAGATGACAAATATAAACTCTTTAAATACAAGGGTTCAACACTTTGCTTCCCACAGCGACCAATAAAGTTCTAGACACTGTTAGTACTTATTTGATATGGACTAATTAATGAGATGGTTGATACAGTTGATACGGACTAATTAATGAGATGGTTAAGATAGCATCACCGATTCAATGGACATGAACTTGAACAAACCCCAGGAGATAGTGGAGGACAGGGAAGCCTAGTGTGCTTAGGGTCAAAAACAATTGGACAAGAGTTAGTAACTGAACAACAACAACAATGATAATTTTAGAAAAGTAAAACTCTACAATTCTTTGAAAATAAAGTCATTCTACCACCTCTTCAAAACAAAAGGAAACTAACAATATTAAAGTGAAGAATATTTAAAGGAAAAAATCCAGTCATCCAATCAGCACTCACCACAATCACAAAAACATCCTCTAATTTGGTGTTTATTTTACTGATTTTCTTTGACCATTATTCTTACATTAAGATTGAATGTAAATATTAAACAAGCTTCTTAATGACCAAAAAAAAAAAAAACCTGTACCTCACTGAAATAAATTAGAATATTACTATGATGGAGGTGAGGGAGAGCAGAACCAAAAATCTGTGTTCTCCAAGAGCAAAATTTCTTGTATATACTTTTAGGGTTTAAAAACCAATACAGCTAAGTCTCATTATTTTAATTATAGTTAAAATAATAAAAACCTATTTAACACCACACATTTTCCCTCCAGAAAAGCACCAAAGGTCTACAATATATTAGAAAACAACTTACAAATGAGAATAACCCTGAATTGTTTCCTCATTTCTTATCTTCCCATATGAAATGAACTGAAGGTCAGTTATACCTTCAGTACATTGAGTCCCTGCTGCCTCCCTTCCCCCTTATCATTTACTGTGTAAATCATAATGTGTAATCATCCCCTCTGGCCACAGTAATTGATCCAGAGGAGGAAACCTGATCCAGGCCTGAGCCAATCAATCTTCCCTCGGGAATCTGATTGTGAGAGATGTCTATCACCTAAGAGAGCATCCTAAAGAGAAAATCGGCCAGTTCTGCCTGCTGAGATCCAAGGAGCCGCCTAAGGCCAGGCCACTCCAAGGTTTAGCCATCTAGGTATTCCTTTAAACAGCCCCATTTTGCTTAAGACAGTCTCTTTTCCATTATTTGTAAAGAATCCAAATTATTCACAAAACAAAGTCACTGCAAGAGTGTATGTATACAGCCCATTCTATAAATTCACATCCTGCACTAGTAATAACTGAATATAAGATGATTAACTTATGTACACCTGAAACTAATACTGTGAATCAACTATACTTCAATTAAAAACTAATTTCTAAAAAAATTAATTTCTAAATTTTAATATCTATGCCGCCAAGAATAAACCTCTAAAACAAGGTACTAGAAGACAGGGATAATATAATATTATTTAGTTGTTTTGTAACTGTTCTCTTAAATATCATAAAAGTCATTATAAACTTAGGATTTTCCTCAAAGAGACTTGCCACACAATATGAAGCCACTTTGGGGCTCCACTGGTTGGCTTGTTTCTTGGGGTTTTAGACTGTATATTTCAAAATAAGAATATTTAGCTCTTTTATACTGTTTTCATGTACACTTTTTTCCCCAATTTGATTTTAAACTTAATAAAGTCAGATGACAAGCGTTTTAAATTTTCTTTCCACAGTTCCTCAGAACCAGAGGTTATCAAGCCCAACTCTATAATAAAAGTTTGGATCAGGAAATGTTGTTATATGTAAGTTTCTAAGAAGGTCCAAGAGAGGAAAGAAAAGAAAAAGGAAAGGAAAAGAAAAAAAACTTTTTTTTAGATTGGAATGAAATGACACTAGTCTGCAAAAGTGACTCCTGAGTCTTGACTTAGTTTGCTACTAGGTCTTCCTCTTTCCAAAATCACTCCAACTAAGTGAGTTTCTGCTGTGAGAGGAGATGCAAACAGTCAATGTTACAAGCCTGAAAGAATGGTATCTCTTTTCTATCTAATAGCAAGAGTGTTAAGGGCTAACAATTTCATGCACATAGCCCAGAGGCGTTACTCTGGCCACTTAGTTTGGCCTCCAAAATAGTCTGTGTCTTCTCTTTGTCCTTGTTCCTCTGAATACATGAATACTACACTGTAATCATAGAGCTCAAAATGAACATCAATCAAAAAAAAGTCAGAATAAACACTATGGATTACAGCAGAGAGTAGCAATGCCTCAGACCCATACCTTTGAACTATTCTAGCAACCAAAAAAGGGTTCCCACTTCATATCTAGTCTTCAAGCTCCTTAGAAACCTAACAGTCTTGTTGAGTTGGTGCTGATTACCTGCGCTGATTTTCTTGGTAAAGACCGTTCCGGCCCGTGTCCCGTTGTTGATTTCACTATTTGCCAATACTTAAACACAGCAATCCGCAGCAATAAAGGAATTATAAACAAGGATGACTGTTCTTTTATAAAAACACTCAAATAACTGCAATTAGCTTGTGATTCCAAAGTAGAGCAGGTTTAAGTTACCAGCAGTAAGCTGATCAAATTAAACTATTCAACAGTAACCAGACACACTAGCTAGGAAAACATATACAGGGTATCTGAATTTCTTTTTAGCAAAGACATCCAAGTGCACTGCTCAGTTATCTCTTAGAGGCTTAAGACATCTGCTTTACCTTACAGTATTACATTTACCTTCCAGTTTCATACACAGATAAGTGTCACATGGATGACAAAAACCTCAGGTACCTTGTATTTTGTACCTTAAATTACATTATAAAACTCACAAGGAAAATGGAAAAAGGAATAGACTTGGAGGATCTCAGGTTCCTGATTAAGAAGCTCCAGATTCTAGGTGCATGTGTGTGCTCTAATACACACACTTAACAAGGGTCAGAGATGACCAGTCATAGATAGAAGGATCAGACATGCAACCAAAAAAATGCATAAACCAATGTTATGCAGCTCTTTATAAATGCCAGATAAAAACTCTCCTAATCATTAAAACATTTATGTAGATATTTTCTTAAAACATACTGACATTGAACTGCAGGTTTCAAGTCAAAAAAATTTCTCTCATGAATAAAACCCTTCCTTTAAACGGGTTTTCAAAACATAATACAGACAAAAGACCCATTTTTAAAAATGTCACGGATCTCGCATTTTTTAAAGAGGAATTTTATTACACTGAATTAGGTATAATTAAAAGTTGGTTCAATGTAAAGAACCATCCATCTTGGAGCCAGAGAAGCCATGGGAACTGTCCTCTATTAACTGTCCCCCCCCCCTTTTTTTTAATTGAAGCATACAACAAACTGTGGGAAATTCTAAGAGAGATGGGACTAGCAGACCCCCTTACCTGCCTCCTGAGAAACCTGTATGCAGGTCAAGAAGCAACAGTTAGAACTGGACATGGAACAACAGACTGGTTCAAAACTGGGAAAGGAGTACATCAAGGCTGTATACTATCCCCCTGCTTATTTAACTTCTATGCAGAGTACATCATGCAAAATGCCGGGCTGGATGAATCACAAGCTGAAATCTTCAACCCTGAATATTCATTGGAAGGACTGATGCTGAAGCTAAGGCTCCAATACTTTGGCCACCTGAGGCTAAGAGCTGACTCACTGGAAAAGACCCTGATACTGGGAAAGATTGAGGGTGCAAGGAGTAGGGGGTGACAGAGGATGAGATGGTTGGATGGCATCATCGACTCAATGGACATGAGTTTGAGCAAACTCCTGGAGATAGTGAAGGACACGGAAGCCTGGTGTGCTGCAGTTAACGGGATCACAAAGAGTTGGACACGACTTAGCAAGTGAACAACAACACATAGTTGATTTACAATGTTGTGTTAGTTTCAGGTAGACAGTGAAGTGATTCATTATACACATATATACCTTTTTTTTTTCAGATTCTTTTCCCTTATAGGTTATTACAAAACATTGTGCTCCCTGTGCTATACAGACTTTACTGTCCTTTTCAAATGCTTTCCCCAGACAATACTGAATACCTCAACGTCCCTTTTTCAACTGATAAAAAGTACTCTAACATCACCAATCTTCACTTACTGTTACGTAGCTAATCCACATTAATCTTTGGTGTCAACACGGACTTAGTTCCCAAAACATACGTAGATTTGTATCCAATTACTGTTAAGTAAGCTATTAAATATATTATCAATTTACAAGTTCACTCTAGATTTGTTCTAGGCAACAATTTTTCCTAAAGATACTTAAAACTACCAAACTAATCCACCCTTTCTCACCAAAATTAAAGAAACAGAATAATATTGGTCAGATTACTGAAGATAATTTCATATAATTAAAAAATTTATGCCTCAAAAATAAAGATAATGCCATATTATCTATACTAATACAGTAAGCTTAAATAGTGAACAACTTTGAGATCTACTGCCCTCAGCAAAGAAAAACTGTTTAATAGAAACACATGGCAGTCAACTGAAATTTGTTGAGGAAATGCACAAAAATTATACAATTATCAGTTACCTATTTTCTCATAGATACAGGAGATAAAACTTTAAAGGAGTAAAGCCTTTGAACATAATAGTACAACATAAAAAAATACTAGCTAAAAATACTATGTAACAATTGTTAATCCCAGGAATGCTGGGATTCCACATTAAGCTCACATCAATAGTCAATTAAACTGCCCAGGAATATATTAAAAATAATAAGGCTTCCCCAGTGGCTCAGTGGCAAAGAATTCGCCTGCAATGCAGAAGACACAGGAGATGTGGGTTCAGTCCCTGGGTGGGGAAGATCCCCTGGAGGAGGGCATGGCAACCCACTCCAGTATCCTTGCCTGGAGAATCCCATGAACAGAGGAGCCTTGTGGGCTACTGCTCATAGGGTCACAGTCAGACACAACTGAAGCAACTGAGCACGTATTAAAATAATACAGGAAAGGGCTAAACTACGGAATTCAAAGACATTTCTAAGGGTGATCCAGGTCACACAATATATATTTGTTAAGTATTTACTTCCTCTCTGCCTCACATGGCTTCCCTAGTGGCTCAGATGGTAAAGAATCTGCCTGCAAGGCAGGAGACCTGGGTTCGATCCCCAGGTTGGAAAGGATCCCCTGAAGGAGGGCATGGCAACTCACTCCAGTATTCTTGCCTGGAGAATCCCATGCAGAGAGGAGCCTAGCGGGCTACAGTCCCTGGGGTCGCAAAGAGTCATACAACTGAGCGACTAAGCACACACTGCCTCATGTAGTACTGGGTGCTATGGACGGAAACAAAAAGGGAATGAGTCCGCTTTCTGAGAAACCTACACTCTAATAGTACTAAATCACTTCAGCTGTGTCCCACTCTGCATTGGCAGGTGGGTTCTTACCACTAGCGCCACCTGGAAAGCATTATATTAGGGAAAGCACAATAATCCAACCCAGGAAAGTCCCTGGGGAAGGAAATGGCAATCCACTCCAGCGCTCTTGCCTGGAAAATCCCATGGACGGAGGAGCCTGATAGGCTACAGTCCATGGGGTCGCAGAAAGTCGGACACGACTGAGCGACTTCACTTCACTTCACAATAATCCAAGAAAGTAAGATTTAACCAAGTACACCACACAGTGGTAATCACTTATGTACGATCTTGGAAAATACTATATATAGAAAACAATCCTGATATAAGACAAAGAAACAGCAATTGTTATAAAACTGGAAGAATGGCTTACCTTAAATGCTAATTCTCCACCAGCTTCAAAATTATGGAAGGTGGTTTAGAAGATAATTTTAGCTGTGTAAGGTCAAGGCATTAAAAAAACACTGAAGTTATTTTAAATTATCTCTCAACCTTTCTGAGTATTTCAAGGAGAAAGTCTCAGTTGCTGCTGGTACGTCTTTTGCATTTCTTCATCACTTGCTAATAGCTGGTTTCAGACCCTTCAGCAGATACCCACATCTAGCTACAAATATTTTTTTCATTGTGCTTAGTTTTATGGCCAATTTTACATACAGCATGTGAGAGGACATACTTTCCCTTTATAATTAATTTTACTTAGTATTTCCTCTTTATTAACATTAAAACCCTGGGGAAAAACACAAAGAAAGGAAATACTGTTCTAGCTACTCTGATCACAGGCAACTAACCTCATGCCTGTCATAGCCAAGACTACCAAGCTTTACTTTCACCAGAACAATAAACAAACCCATGGTTAAGGCCTGATATAAAGTACAATAGTCAAAATCTCTGTAGTTTCTATTCGACGAAATAAAGAAAATAGAGACTAATTTACTTTGAGGGAATTGGGGTAGGGGGACAGTAATAGACCTTCTAATAAAACTATTTTTGAGTTGCCAGGAAGGGGCCTTCCTATTCCCATATTTTAACCTTTTGAAAAACCCACACTAACATCCTTCTCCATCCCCACCCTGGCAATACTTTTCTAAGTAACAGTTGTCTACTAGACTATAAACACCTTGTGAGCACAAGCCCTACCTTTGTCAGCTAAAACTCTGGGGCTAAGTGGTCCCCTACAGATATTTACTATGTGATTGTTGGATGAATGAACTATGCCAGAAATTGGTCCTATACTTAATTCTTCTCTTTTTCTTACAAGACCTATTGAATTAAGTCATCCATCCATGCAAGTCCTATACACTTATTTAAGGATCTAAAGTATAAGTATCTAACAAGTTATAACTTCCTATAAGTCCCAAATCTAAAATGATGATGAAAACGTCACAAGCTTTGCACCTATTCTTTCCAAAAAGACATTTTATATTTAAAATAAATAGTTAAATGCAATGTCAGCTTTTCTTTTAAAAAACTGTTTTATTGGGAGAACTTCCTTATTTTATGATTCCACTAGAGACACATTATGTGTATACCACTTCTGGAGAAACACTATAAAGTCTGAGTTTATGGCATGAATATGACAAAATATACTGATTAAACTCTAGAAAGTGCATATTATTTTCAATAATACACAAAACTTAAATCATCAAACAGAGCAATTCAAGTACAAAATGTCCTTCCAAAAGCTGACTTTTCCCAGCTCTCTATACATCTTAAGAATTTCAACAGTCCATTACTATCAATTTTATAAGTCAGGAGAACTTCACTAAGAGATGTCAGCTCACTAGGACTGACCAAATAATATAGTTACCAAAGTGAATCACAACGGATATTCTTAAATCTCTTCATTATTTATCTACCAGCATTAACAAGACATAAGAATCCTTTGGGTTCTTAAAACACTAGAAGAATATAAATTTTTAAAATTATATAAGGAAGGTAGTAAGTCAAAATTTTACAGGTGAGTCAAGTCTGCCTAACAAGTTTGCTCATACATGTCTCCTCTATCTTCAGCTAACATTTTAAAGCCAAACTTGGCTCCTTCTCAATCATTTCTCTCCAGACTTTCCAAGGGCATCAGATCAGATCAGCCCATGACCTCCTTCAAGACTACTTTTTACAGTAACACGGTAATACCCTCTCCAACCAACAAGCAAGTTCTACTTCTTTTCAAAGTGGTTATTAAAATTGAGGATCTTTTAGAATAAATGCAAAGTGGTTACATCCCCCCAAACTTCTTACAATCTATATTTATTCTGTTATTTATGTTAGCTATTTCTGTATAAAAGAATATGCCTGCAATGCAGGAGACCCGGATTCGATTCTTGGGTTGGGAAGATCCCCTGGAGAAGGAAATGGCAACCCACTGGAGTATTCTTGCCTGGAGAATCCCATGGACAAAGGAGCCCAGTGGGATACAGTCCATGGGTTCGCAACAGTCAGACAGGACTTAGCAACTAAACCACAACCATTTCTGTATTAGGAAGATATCAGAAATGACAGTGAAGTAGATAAAGGGGTCTCAACCTCTCCTCCTGCCCAGAAAGAGTTAGGTATTCCCATACTTTGCCATAGCACAGCAATCTAGGATCTTAAGAGAAAAGGAAGGTGCTGGTCAGTCTTCTGGAGCAGCTCCTACAGCAGTGTGAGGCAACACCTTTAGGGGTGTCATGAAGTAACCTCCTATGTTACTTATGTGTGTAGCCAGAGAGGTGGAAGAATAGAAGACTTGGAAGGTAAGTGGTGGTAGTGTTAGTGGTAATACTAAGAAGCAATTGGTGCAACAGCGACCTTAACCCAGAAACGGGCAGGATGGATTTCCTCAAGCAAAAAACAAGATTTTCTCATTTAACGTACTTATGATTACTTTTTTCTGCCTGCCAAAATGGTATTCAACTTTAGGTAGAACACTTCTAATCAAGCAGGCCTACGAACTTGTTAGAATGCACACAGCATTATTATGCCATGTACACAGTTAATGAAGAAGAAACATTCTTGCAACCTAAACAGCAGTTAACTTCAGACATTACATTACCATTCGTTCTGAAAGGGCTTATTGCTCAACTATTTCGAATTTTGAAATTCGTAACACTTACCTATGAGCCTTTAGGAAGGCCTAGCCTCTTGGCCGCTTCAAAGCAAACGACAAATAGGAAGAAGGTTTATACTGAAAACCACGTGTCTCCCGGTAGGAAGTATATTATTACTATTCCAATTCCCCAAAGTTCACTCTAGGTGTGAGCGTTAACAATGTAAATGTTTCTAAATACTAGATTTGACACTTGTGGTGGTCTTTCATTTGCCTCACTCGTAAAAGAGCTGGGATGCCTACCTTTAGGACCAACAAGTAAAATTAGCCTTCCTTAGTATACCGGGTACCGAGTTAAAAACGGGGCCATTACACGGTTATAAACCGCCCTTAAGCCCAAAAGTGGGTTCTCCTGTCAACAAAGTGGACCCGAAGAGGCAAAGCTCGGCAAGCTCGGGCCTGCAGGTGGGGGAGTGGCGAGTCTGGCTTTCTGGGCGTTTCGGCCCACTCGGTATCCCCTGGGCGGATGGGTGATGACGGGGACGATTTTGCGGCCCCCTAGGGTCTCTGCCCGGAGTCGCCAGCAGGCCTCGGGCGGCAGCTCCTCAAACTCGAGCGGGCGCCCATCTCCACCCCGGCCCCAGTCCTGGGTTTGAGCACTGGTCCTCGGACCGAGCACCGCAACTCCCCAGGCATCGCGCATCTCAAAGGCTCCCAGAGTCAAGCCGCATTTTCCTCCTGAGCCATCTCGAGCCCGCAGCCCGAGACCCAGGTCAGGGGTCTCCGACCTCCCGCCATTTCTCCACGTCGCCGCAGCTCGTAGTAAGAGGAAAGAACCTCAAGGTGACACCTTATTTCGGACGGTGGATGCGAGTTCTGGGCCCGAGCTAAGGGGCCAGCTTCCCGTCAGAGCCCTGCCGCCTCACCTGGCAGCGGCACACGATGTCGGCGTCCTGCGCCAGCAGATCCACCACCTTCCCCTTGCCTTCATCGCCCCACTGCGCGCCGAGCACCACCGTCACCCGGTTCCCTCCAGGCCGCGCCCTGGGGCGACCGCAGTCGCCGTTGGGCAAGGAGGATGCCGCCGGGTTGGTCTCGGCAAACGCCATAGCTCCGGAGACACGAGGAGAGCCCGAAGGGGACGCGAGTAACCTGGAGTGCGCGAACTGAACTGCCCTACGGCCGCCAGCCACATGCGGAGGAAGAAGGAACTAGAGCCAGCCCGCCCTCGCCCCGCCTGCCGGGTCGCCACCCCCGCGCCAGGCCCGCCCCGCGCTCCCGCCGCCCTCTCGAGGGGCTCCAGGACCCCCCGGCGCACGCCGGACTTGGCAGCACCGCCCCAGGAAAAAGCGCCCCTTCCGCGGCCGGGCGCGACCCTCCAGTGCGAACTCCGAACGGAAAGGACAGGGGCGGGGCTTCGAGCGTGCTTCAACCTCAACGCCCCGCCCACCAGTCCTTTCTCGGGCATTTCAAACTGGAGAGGCGGGGAGGTAAGTGCCAGTGCGTCAGACTACAACTCCCGGCAGCGCTCTGGTCAAGGTGGTGTATTCCGGTGCTTTGGTGTCTGCCATCTGCACGTTTCAGTTTGTGAAAAATGTTTAAGTTGTTTCTTAATTTGCTTTTATTAAGGAATGAGATAGTCTATACAAAATACGAAGGGTGGAATTTCAAAATACAAATGGGATGAAATTGGAACATACTATAGATTTAGAATTGGGAAGTAAAGGTCTGAAAGTAAGAACAGAGATGCGAACGGGCATCAGAAAAGGGCAAACTCGAATGTAAAAGCAGTAATGTAGAGGTCATTAGGCCTGAAAATCTACAGAATACGAAGAATACGAAGAGTCCTGTACCTTCTTATTAGAATTAAATGCGGATGTCATTGTAGTGTATGCCAGAATACAGTAACAACCCTACGAGGTAGGTAATACTATCTTATCCTTATTTTACGGGATTTAAAAGTTAGTTAACTACCTCTAGTGAGGAGTGAACTGGTACCTAGATGATCAGTCCAGAGCCCAGGTCCTTTCTGTAGTGTTTAGTGTTTCAGTTGCCATTAAAGCTCATTTTAAACGGAATCAGGAAGCCCCAAAGGCGAAAGCTCTCATGCGGGTACCACTCCGAGCAGATTGCCTAACAAGGAAGAAGGAAGATAAGAATATTACTTTTCTTTTAGGATAAAGGAAGACATTTTTCACATAGGAATTTTATCTCCTGCTTTTAAAAAATGGAAGGCAGTTTCCTCCTTTGCCCCAGCAACAATGCTCTAACCTTTGAAATCTTTTTGTCACTTTAGTTAAATGAATCGTTAAATATTATTTTATAATGATTTGTGATCCAATTTAGTCACGTCCAAAATTTTTGATATTTTTGAAAAGCTTCCCCCAAATCAAGCTATAATTGAAATCTTTTTTGACCTTAAACTAACTTTGGGATTTTTTTGGAGGGCCCCTGGAGCATGTCAGAGGATCTGTTCTCTCTGTTCATAAAAAAGGAGATATTAAACTAATTGGACTTATTTGTGAAATTACATGTGAAGCACTGTCAAGTAAATAATACTAAGCTTCTTTACTTTTCCACATTTAAGGAAATTTTTCTCTTAAGCATCTGTCACAGTAGTTGTAAACAAAGATGAAATACTCATCTTTTCCTATCTGATCCCTTCAGAATTTGGGAACTCTTAAATATTCTTTTCCTGACAGTACTGTTAGTTATTTACATGAATTCAGTGAGAACCTGTTCTTATAACAGTATACAACAGGAAATATTAACTACATTGCCAAGGCTTTAACTGGAATGTCATATTTGAGAGAAATACATAGACCCAGATATGACCAATTTTAAGGAATTGCTTGGAAAAACTAAGCCTAGCACCTTGTTTGTAAGGTTCCAGCACAGTAATCTTAAAAAGAACTATGGTCAATCACTATTCTTGCTACATTTATGTAAATAATCAGGCCAAATATAATACAAACAAATTAGTTTTACTATGATTTTTTTGATAAAAGGGAGAAAATTATGGCGAGAGAAATTATGTTTGCACCTTTGTAGATATTAGATTCTTGTCCTGTTAGTTTTCTTTAAAGTTTTGTTATATACCTATAAGCTGGACTAGATCCTAAAGTCTTCTTTTTTCCTCAAATATCTGATTACAAATCTCCAAATTAACATTTCCAACTTTTTCCAACCCTTCTGGTTTGGAATCAATAAGAATAAAATTTGTGAATTTCCTTGGACACAAAGGTCCTTCTCACTACCCAGATGTGCCAAAACACCAGAAACTTGAACCCTGGGTAAATATCTCACAAGGAAATGGCGACCCACTCCAGTATTTCTGCCTGGGAAATCCCATGGACAGAGGAGCCTGGCAGGCTACAGTCCTTGGAATTGCAAGAGTCCAACACGACCTAGCGACTAAACAACAGTAAACCATCTCACAACTAAAGACCCCACCTGGCATCTCATCCTATAACAAGCTCTGAAGACCACTGAATCAAACTGACCAGGAACTGAAGTAGATAACAGCTGAAGGACACATCTTTTTTCCCAAGATGACTGGACCAGACTTGCGTAACTTTTTCCTCTATTATTATTGCCTTATCCTCTCCCTCTTCTTGGAAAGACAATGCTCTTGTCCACATTTTCAATCTACTACAAAAGGGGGAAACTTACCTAATTGTTGGGTTTGCCCCTAGAGACATCAATGTATTCACAACAGTGGTGACCCTTTCGTCCGTCCTGTAACACATTTTTTCACTTGTCCCAAGCACTATTGCTAATTTCACTCATCAATCACTTGACATCAGCTGCAGAGTAAAACATTTGAAGCTTCCCATTCATTCACCTCTTAAAAGAAGCCTACTTGACTCTGAGTCTGCCTCCATAGGGAGAGACTTTCTCTCTAGGTCAGAATAAGTTCCAATGAAAGCATGATTCAAACTCCATAACATTAGGAGAGCGAGTCAATTCCACAGCCAAAGCATAGCAGCCCAGCAGCGATCACCTGACTCATTAGCTAAAGTAATTTTGGAAAATTGCATATCCCCTCGTTACCTACTTGCTGAACAAGAAGGCATTTTTTTTCAGTAGCAAATACTACCTGTTACACATAGTTAAATGCCTCTGGAGAGATTAAAAACTCAATCATAAAGATCAGGAAACTACCCCATTGGTTACAATAAATTTCACCTGATGATCCTTAGGTTTTTTTTGTTTTTGTTTGTTTTAAACCTATTTAGTGTTACCTTTACATTTGGGCTCCTGGTTTAGAACCATAATACAAACTGAATTTATATTACTCTTAACTCTGCTTTGCATAATCATTTTTGTGCTCGTTAAACCTTTGTAAGAATGATATATACCCAGTGTAACTGAGCAGGGGTACTCACCTACTGGGGTAGATCTCACCCTTGCATGTCCTCCACTTGCCTTCCCTAAGTTCCAAAGAATAAATTTAATTATAGAAGTGAGAAAATGCACAAAGAAAGAAAAACAATCAAGTAAGACAAAATAGTAACTGTTTAGCCATAAAGTCAAGAATCTTTAGCTCCTCAAGGGCTATAGCTAATATTCTGAGCCATATCCCTTTGAGTTGTTCTGCAGCTAATGAAAGCCCCTCCAAGTGGATGAAGTTAGCTATATGTTGCTCATAAGCACATAGAAACCAAGCCAGTTGGGAACCAAAAGATTGATGATGTTGACTCCCAATTAGCTTACCATCAACCAATCAGAAGAATTTCCATGAGCTGAGCATGCACCCCACAACTCCCCTCCCTCAGCCTAGCTTTAAAGACCTTTCCCTGAAAGCCATCAGGAAGTTCAGATCTTTTAAGCACCAGCGAAATGGCAACCCACTCCAGTGTTCTTGCCTGGAGAATCCCAGGGATGGGGGAGCCTGGTGGGCTGCCGTCTATGGGGTCGCACAGAGTCAGACACAACTGAAGTGACTTAGCTGCCTGGACTCCTTGTTTGGTGCCCTGCAATAAGCATTACACTTTCCTCCACCACAATTGGGTGTCAGTTGATTAGCTTTATTGTGCATGGGTGAGTAGACCCAAGTTTCTAGGGTGGTAATAGCCTACCAATTCAAGATGATCTCCAGTGTTTATGGCCTTGATAAGATATAGACTTTAGATGGGAAATGCCTAATAGTTATCCCTCCTACTTTTCTTTGTTCCTCAAATGTGGCCTCAATGATTTTCAGTCTGCACTTTCCCTCCAACATGGGGCACAGCCACCATTAAAGCTCCTCCCTGGCACCGAGGACCAAAACCTCTTGATCTGGAAAACCTGACTCTTGGTCAAGCATGCTCTCAAAGGAAGATGGTGACCAAAGGGGGAAATATGAGAAGAAAGGAACCGTCATCTTCAATGGAGTCAGAAAGCCCTAAAGAGGGAGCTCTTACCCACCTGCCACTTGTTGCAATCTGCATAACCAGCAGCAAGAAGGAAGAAAAGAATGTTAATTTTTTTCTGGTATAAGGGAGGACATTGTTCACAGAGCAATTTTATCTCCTGCTTTTTTTTTTCTTTTTAAGATTTGTTTATTTTGGGGGGCGTGTCAAGTCTTAATGCAGCACCCAAGATCTTCATTGTGTCAAGTGGATTTTTTGTTGTGGTGTGTGTGGTCTTTAGTTGTGGTGATTAAGCTTAGTTGCTCCAAGGCATGTGGGATCTTAGTTCCCCTACCAGGGATCGAAACCACATCCTCTGCATTGCAAGGCAGTTCTTAATCCCTATCTCCTGCTCTTAAAAAAGGAAAGAAAATCCTTCCCTCACTCAGAAAAAATGCATTAACTCTCACTTGCATCCAATGAGAAACTGCCACAGCCTCTGACTCTGGCTCTTCTCCAATGAATGTTTGTTCAAAACAACTAGCAATTTTCTTCTAAAACCTAACAAAAGCAAAACCCTCTTTGTTCTCTAGACTTACCCATGATTCACCATAAACTTGCCTGTCCTGAATTGTAATTCTCTGCTATTACCAAATAAACTCATTTTGCTGGTAAAATAACTGACTTTTATTTTTGTGGTTGACAGGTGATGTAAAGAAAAGGAGAAGGAAAAGTTAGAAACAAAAGTATAGGGACTTTCCTGGTGGTCCAGTGGCTAAGATTCCATGCTGCCAGTGCAGGGGGCCAGAGGTTGATTCCTGGGCAGGGAACTAGATTCATATGCCACAACTAAAGAGCTTGTGTGCCACAGAAAAGATCAAAGATCCGACATGCCACAACTAAGACCTGGCGTGGCCAAATCAATAAATTTTTAAAATTACTATGGCAAAAGAAAAAAATTATTGTAGGACTTTCCTGGTGGTCTAGTAGTTAAGAATCCACCTGCCAATTCAGGGCCCAGGGGTTTACTCCCTGGTCTGGGAAAATTCCACATGCCCTGGGGCAACTAAGCTGTGTGTCACAACAACTGAAGCCCATGCACCTAAGTCCCGTGCTCCACAGCAAGAGAAGCCACTATGATGAGAAGCCCACACACCACGATGAGGAGGAGTCCCTGCTCACTGCAACTAGAGGAAGCTCATGGCAGCAACAAAGACCCAGCACAGTCAAATATAAAAAATAATAAATAATTTTCTGAATTACTATTAGAAAATCTTATCAGGCATTAAAAAAAAAAAATCTATGGAATTCCCTGGTGGTCTAGTGGTTGGGACTTGGTGCTTCCACTGCCAGGAGCCCTGGTTCAATCCCTAGTCAGGGCACTAATATCCTGCAGTCTGCAGGGTGCAGCCAAAACAAAGGGTTTCCCTGATAGCTCAGTTGGTAAAAAATCTGCCTACAATGCAGGAGACCCTAGTCCAATTCCTGGGTCGGTCGGGAAGATCCGCTGGAGAAGGGATAAGCAACCCACTCCAGTATTCTTGGGCTTCCCTGGTGGTTCAGCTGGTAAAGAATCTGCCCGCAATGCAGGAGATCTGGGCTCAATCCCTGGGTTGGAAAGATCTCCTGGAGAAGGGAAAGACTACCCACTCCAGTGTTCTTGCCTGGAGAATTTCATGGACTGTATATCCATGGGATTTGCAAAGAGTCACCAAAACAAACAAACGAAAGAAAAGTCTAAACTTGGAAGCAATTTAGATAAAAGAAATAAATATAAATACCTTGTAAAAGGACTAATTTTAATAGGTGTGATGTAAAGAAAAACATTTACATCAAGAAAGGAGGTTTTGTGATGTATGACAGAAATCAAGCCAGTATTGTAAAGCAATCATCAATCAATTAAAAATAGATAAATATTAAATAACAAATCTAATGAGAAAAAAAGAGAGAAGGGTTTGTGTAACTTCCACAAAATAACACTAAGGATGTCACTGTTTCAAATGTATTTATAATCCCTTGGTTAGGGATTATAAAAAAGTACAGTCTCTTCAATGGAGGGGTGGAAGGACTTTTGTAACTGGCTGACTCTGCTAGCAGGTGGAGTGGATGCCCAATGAGGAGAGGCAAGGAAGAGAAAATGGTCTTGAGTTCAGCTTTTTTAGTTTATGGCCAAGTAGCTTCATTTTCATCATTGGTATGCCCACCTTCAGCAGGACACAACATTTGAGTTGTTTCGTTTGGGGCAGTGACAGGCAATGAATAATCATGACTCAGCTTTGTACATACAAGGGTTTTCAAAGTACTTTCTTGAATATTCACTTTCATCTTTTCCCTTCACCAGAGGCATCCAGTTTAGAGCTGGCAACCTCATAAAACCCAAGGGTTGAGACCAAAGAACAATTTTCAGAGTTCCAAAGTTAACCTTTGCACCCTGGACTTAAACCTCTTTTGCCACCTGAGCATTAAGTTTAAAAATATTTCAGGATACAATTAGTCCCTTACATATGAACCTTCAGGTTGTGAACTTTCCAAGTTATGAACACACATTCCCATGTCTGATCACATAAGTTAGTTCACATATCTGGCATACATTGTCATGTACATGCAAATCCTCTGCGAGTGGTTCTGCTTTTGTATCCTTTACAGTACTGCATAGAGTACAGTAGACAGTATCTTTATTTCAAGTCCAGGATGTCCAGAAGCAAGAGTGAAAGCAGCAGTGATGTAGCTAGAACTGCTAGTAAACAGCTGTTGCATTCCCAGGTGGCACTAGTGGTAAAGACTACTCCTAGTGACCCCATGGACTGCACCCTTCCAGGCTCCTCCGTCCATGGGATTTGCCAGGCGAGAGTACTGGAGTGGGTTGCCATTGCCTTCTCCAGTGGTAAAGAACCTGCCTGCTAATGCAGGAGACATGATATGTCTGGGTCATCTTCCTGTCTTCCTGGGTCAGGAAGATCTCCTGGAGGAGGGCATGGCAACCCACTTCAGTTGCCACTCTTGCCTGGAGAATCCTCATGGACAAAGGAGCCTGGTGGGCTACAGTCCATGGGGTCACAAAGAGTCAGACACGACTGAAGCGATTTAACATGCACTGTACTTCTCAAGGTACCTTACTGTAATATTAAAAATGCTTTCTTTATTTTCAATGTTTGCTTTTTTTTTAACGTATTCTTTTGTGTAAAAAGTATTATAAACCTATTACATTACAGCCTGTCGTTTGGCATAGGGGAATAAGCCCCTACTCTGGACACTGGTCCTGGCCCACTGACCACGGATTTGTTAATTCAGATAACTGCTCCAAGGGTCACAAAAGAAGCAGAAAATTCACCCTACCTGTCACTGTCCTCACTGAGGTAGCTCCGATGATGGACAGACTCCCCAGACTTCTGTTCCTTCACCCCAAATTTGGCATAGGGGAATAAGCCCCTACTCTGGACACTGGTCCTGGCCCACTGACCACGGATTTGTTAATTCAGATAACTGCTCCAAGGGTCACAAAAGAAGCAGAAAATTCACCCTACCTGTCACTGTCCTCACTGAGGTAGCTCCGATGATGGACAGACTCCCCAGACTTCTGTTCCTTCACCCCAATCCACCCTAGACTTTCCCAGATGCAGAAGGGAGTCTTCTAGAATATTGGCAACAGTTTCACAGTTCAGTTTAGTTAGGAACAGTCCTCCAAAACAGCCCCAGAGCCTCCACAGGGGTTCAGGCCAGAGGTGGGGATCCTGAGATTCTGGGAGGCACTGGGGCCTGTGAACTCGCACAGCCCTTGGTGCAGATGAGCTTGTAAAGTGTTCTAACTCCAGAATCTCTGCCTCCATGAACCCACAGACCTGAACTCCATCTTCTGCCTCCTCAGGGTATGGAGGACGCAGAGTCCCGGCCCTGGAGACTCGTTCTCCTAGGGCTCCAGGGTGCCCCAACTTTGCATGTGGGGCTCTGCACCTTCCCAAATCACCCCAGCCAGCAAGACAGGGCAGTAGGCAGTGGGGTTTGGCTGCTTGGTATTGACTTTCTCTAGAAGATCTAGGCTTTAGCCACTTTTGTTCTCTTTTTTAATATATATATATATTTACAAATGCTTTATTCTTTTCTTCATTCGTCCTCTTTAATTAAAAAAAAAAAAAACAAAAACCCACACCAGTATTCTAAAAGCAGAAATGGCTCTGGAGGCAAGTAGTCCTGTCTGAGCATCCCCTACACCAGCCTCCCATCACACAGGCGGGGGGCACATCCTGACTTCACTCCCTTGTGATTGGCAGCCGAACAGTAGACTCTTGGAAGTTTCTATATTTGTTGAGTGCCAGTCATGCCAGAAGTGTTGCCTTGCCAGGTGCCCTATGGGGTAGACTCTCCTCGCTGTACCGATTTTGCAACTCCTTCCCCCCAACCCACACCTGCCAACAGCCCGGGTAACCAGAAGTCAAAGAAGATGCTCCTGAATCTTTGGGGGAGTCAGTTTCTTGCACCCTTCTCCAATCTCCCCTTCCCAAAAATTCGATCAGCTTTGTGGATCCCAATCCCACGTGGAAAAGCGTCCAGTCTTCAGTGGGGGTGTGCTCAGGGACCTCCCACCAACCCCCATCTCCCCCCACATTCCAGAATGAGCCAGGAGCAACTTTCCTTGAACCCTGGAGGTGAGGACTGTGGTGTGGGGAGCCCAGAGCTGGGTCCCAAACTGGCAAGGAGATTTTTACATTATGTGAATAGCAAGCAGGTTTTTATAGCATGCAAGTGGATGTGGGATCTTCCGGTCCTGCTGTGACTTGTCTCCAGTGGGCCAGAGATGTTGTGTGACTCCCAAAGCCATCAGACCTGTGATGTGCCAGGTTCTGGGTACTGGAGATCCAACAGTGAGCCACTGCCCTCCTAGAGGTGATTGCATTCTGGCTGGGCAGGCCTCGTTGATGCTGTAAGATCTGGGGGAAGCGCAGTCCGGGAGGGCACAGACTAAAGGGGAGAGAAGTGGTGTGTCTGGGGTTCTTTTCACCAGGAGGCTGCCACCTTTGTTCTCAAGCCCTGAGTAAATGAAGAGAAAATGAGGGCCTTGTGAAGGGTAAGAAGGCCTGAAAGGGCAGCCAGTAAAGGGAACTGGGTAATGCACTACTAGGCTTCAGCCTCAGGGGAGTAAAGATAAAGGGGTGCTCCCAGGAAAGGCTTCTGAAACCCCCCTCCCTTCTCAGATCATACCACTGCTCTGCTTCCCCCAACAGCAGGAGTGTGACTCTACCCCTGTGGGCCAGGCTGGGGTGCAGATGGGCAGTGCCTGCTAGGAACTCGATTGCCAGGAGCACAGATGGCACTATGCCCAGCAACTAGGGAGCTAGTAGTGACTCTTTCGACACCATCAGTGAGACAGGGCTGGCAAGCACTGGGGAGTTCCCCACTCCCAGCCCATATTTTTCACGATCCCCAAAATCTGCTGGGGGCACTGCTTAGGGGGAAAAAACCTCTTGTGCTGCAGGCAGTCACCCATCAAGAACAGCAATGAGGTTTGTTGCTTTGGTCGTCTTCCAGGAGGGGTCCTGGGGGCTTCCTGTGCTGAGGGGGAGATTAGTCAAAGAGCTCTGCCTGGGAAACTGCTAAATATTTGAGTCACCCTTTCCCTACCCTCAGGCTCTCAGAGATAACAATTAAGTTTAACTGAAAAGTGAAAGTCGCTCAGTGGGTTCCAACTCCTTGCAACCCCAAGGTCCATTCAGTCCATGGAATTCTCCAGGCCAGAATACTGCAGTTGGGTGGCCTTTCCCTTCTCCAGGGGATCTTCCCAACCCAGGCACCGAACTGAGTTCTACTCTCATTGCAGGCAGATTCTTTACCAGCTGAGCCACAAGGGAAGCCCAAGAATACTGGAGTGGGTAGCCTATCCCTTCTCCAGCGGATCTTCCCGACCCAGGAATCGAACCGGGGTCTCCTGCATTGCAGGCAAAATCTTTACCAACTGAGATATCAGGAAAGCCCTTAACTGAAATAGGTTCCTTAATAGGATGCGGACCTGTGTGAACTTGGCTGTTGTTGGCTCCCAGGGATTCTCTGCGTCTGGATTTCCTATTTCTTGTTCTTGACAACATCGCCCCTCCCCCGTCTTCCTAAAGACATGTTGTAGATATTAAAATGTGGATGGGGTTTTCTGCATTAGTCTGTGTTCTTCTGAATCAAAAGTCAAACGAGATTCCCCTAAACACACCTCTGATTCCTCACTAAGCAGAATGAAATGGCCATGATGGGACAGGACTGGAAAAGGGACCCCCTAACCTTCCCCCTCACAGTTCAGGTGTGTGCATGCTAAATTGCTTCAGTCATATCCGACTCTGGGAGACCCTAGGGACTGCAGCCCATCAGACTCCTCTGTCCATGGGATTCTCCAGGCAAGGATACTGGAGTGGGTAGCCATGCCTTCCTCCAGGAGATCTTTCCCACCCAGGGACTGAACCTGCGTCTTACATCTCCTGAATTGGCAGGTGGGTTCTTTACCAATAGGGCCACCTGGGACGCCTCATAGCTCAGGTTAAGACCGGGCTTTAGAAGCGGTTCTCGGGAGTGCTGTGTGCCTCTCATGCCCTGCTCTCCAGCTCTACCTGGGGGAACTCAGCAGAAGGGGTCCTAGGGCCCGTGTCCCCATGCGAGAGGAGACCTTTCCTCCCCACGGGGTGGGGTGAAACTGGCAGGTATTGCCGGCACTTCCTGAGCAGCTGATATCTGACAAGGAAGATGCTGTCAGCCGTGCTTCCAGAGGCCACTACACTGTGTGGAAGGAGATCCCTATCCCGCGCTGGACTGGATCCAAAAGCTGGTGAGCAGACCATGTGCCCTTGGTACCTGCAGATCAAAGCATTCTTAACAGTATTCTTGGAGTATATCCTGGATAATTCCATGGACAGAGGAGCTTGGCAGGCTACAGTTCATGGGGTCACAAAGAGTCAGACACGACTGCGTGACTGACACACACACAACCTCTTCTCTGGCCTGGAGTATGGACTTGTGTGGAGGAAAGGGGGACCACAGGCCTGAGGCTGGTGCTGGTTTCTCTGGCCTGTCTGTCCACTTGGCTTCCTCTAGGGGGAGCTGCATGTCCTGAGTGTGGATCTAGGGTTAAAGCCTGAGAAGCCTGCTCTGCCCTGAGTCTGTGGGCTCCGGCTTCCACCTTGCTGGTTCCTTGCTTTGCCAAGCCTGACGGTCTGATCCAAACCTGTTTTGATCTTTTATTCATCTCTAGCCCCAGCAGATGGAAGGAAGCTGCCTCAGCAGTTTGCCTTGTTGTTCTTAGATCCCTAAGCAGGGCTTTCCAGCTGGGAGAGGCTCCTGTTTAGCTCTAGCCACTCTTCCAGCTTACTCTAACCCTTGCCTGAGGCCAAGAATGCCAGGACTGAGGCCACCTAGGAGCCAGTACATTGTCACTGGCCTTCTAGACTACAGGGACTGTCCAGATATGCTTTCTGCTGCTCAGAGACAGAGGATTTGCTGGAGATCTGAAGAATGGGGTTCTGTGTGAAAGTAAAACGAAGTACTCACTAAGCTTAGAGCCTTCTTAAAAGGAGAATTTTTTTACTTACCAATTTACATAAGGCCTAATTCTTTTATCTTTAGCTTTAAAATAATGTATTATATATTTGTTGTTGTTCAGTTGCTTGGTCATGTCCAACTCTTTTTGACCCCATGGACTTCAGCTCCACCAACCTCAGTCCCATTCTCCTGCAACTAGGTGGCAAAGCTACAAAGCTGAGAGGGCTCAGCTCTCTGACTACAAATCCTGTGTCCACCTGACCCTCATCTCCCCTCTCCATACCCCCACCACTTCATACACACAGTACTGCCCTTCTAGGTCATCTGTCTCCCCAGAACTCCACGCCCCTTCTAAGTATTCGCTTCTCACATCTCTAGAGGTGAAGCAACAGAGCATGAGAGAACTTTCTGGAGTGATGGAAATTTCTATATTTTGATTGGTTTGATACTTCTATAGGTATATACATTTGTCAAATCATTCATTGTATATACAATAGTATGTATATACTTAAGTATAAATTATGCTTGAAAGTTTGTGTTTTGTGAAATTATGCTTGAAAGTTTTGTGTTTAAGTACAGAAGTGAATACAGTTGTAGTTAGGTCACAATAGTTTTGTAGACAGGAAATCATTCTGTCAAGAGAAGAGGGCTGGGGAGAGATGATAATGCCATCTGCATCCTTAATAGTCTTATTTCCTGATCTTCTATAGCTTTGAGGGGGACACTGGCTCTGTATCCTGCTGATGGATTGGCTTTCTGTTGCTATGACAAGAAATGCATGTTGGAGTTTGCTATCTGCACAGCCTCTCAAGTGTCCAAAGCAGTTGGTAACTCCATCCTTACCACCATTCCACCCTGAAGCACTTGGACTGTGTCTTCATGTAGACAATGAAGCCATCTATGGTATCTGTCACTGTAACCGGGACATCAAGTATCCGACCTACACCCGCCTCAACTGGCTCATTAGCCAGATTGTCCTTTGATTGCCTCCCTGCATTTGGATAGTGCCCTCATTGTGAACCTCACAGTGTCCAAGACCAATCTGGCGCCTACCCCCACATCCACTTTCCCTTGGTGACCCACTCACACGTTGTCTCAGCCGAGAAAGACCATCATGAGCGTCTCTTGGTGTCAGGGGTTACCAATGTCTGCTCCAAAGCCCCCAATCAGATGGTCAAGTGTGGCCCTCACCATGGCAAATAATGGCCTGTTCCACCATGGAGATGTGGTACCCAAGCATGTGAATGCTGCCGTTGCCACTCTGAAGACCAGGTGCATCATCTGGTTTCTGGGCTGATGTTCCATGTGTTTCAAGGCAAGGGGGGAAAGGGAGGGATTAGCATGCTTTCTATGTACCCACTGGGAGGTGCAATTCCTATAGAACTTCAGGCACTAGGGATGGGAGAATCAGGCAAATAACAGCCTTAGACGCTGTCTTTAACTTAATAGATCTCAACTTGTCTAGAACATCTGAAATAATTTTTGAAGTGCCAAAGAGCCTTTTAGACAAGAAGATCAATAAATTCTACTCTTAAAGGGGTCTCTAATAAGAAAGGAACTATTCGGGTCTAACCATATATAGTTTTAGAGATCAGTGCATTAGTCAGCCAAAGTGCATAGCAGTAGCTAAGGGCTAAACTGGATGGCCCTTTCCAGCTCAGCTCAGACTCAAGGAGACTTCTCTGTAATGTGTTTGAAAAGCCCTCAGCCAGGTAGGAGGGCATACTTGTGCTCTTGAAGAGGAGGGAATCCATGGGGCCAGGCTCTGCCTTTGGCAAACGTGAGCAGAACCAGCCCAGCCCCCACCAGAGGAGTAAGGCTCATTCCCTTGACCTGGTTTTACCCACTTTGATTTTCAGATATTCACCTCTAGCACATATAACTCAGAAATGTGCGTCTGCTTTTTTTAGGCTCCAGTGAGCCTTGGGGTTGCCTGGAAATGTTACTCATGGCCTTGCTTTGAGTTCAGGGAACTAGTTATTAGCATTAATCTAGGAGCTGATCCCCAACATCTGTGAGCCCTGCCTGATTGACGCCGAGGAGGGGTTTGCTGAGAGAATGGTGTCCTAGAGCCCATTAGTGGGTGCCTGGGCCCATGGCTTTGACCCCTACCATGGAGCTGCACGCATTTAATAGAGGCTATGGGCCTATGCGACTGTCAGTCTCCTGGTGATGGGTCTCTTTCTCTGGTTTCCCATTTCCCTCTATCATTGCAATTCCGAGTGTAGAGGTCTGGCAGTCTCCTATTTGGTTTTCCCCCACTGTTACTCAGTCCTTAGAGTCCCAAGAATACAAGGCCCTCAACCTACTTTATTGGATTGTCTTAATTCCTTCAAAGCTCTAACATTGGTATATGTCTTTCTTATTGCACCTCCTTCCTTCCATTTCAAGCAGCACAGGTCTCCCTAGTAATAACTGTTGATTTTAAAGCTGTTCCTGGCAGACTCTTAACCTCCTGGCTCTTCTAGGAGTCAAAGGGCTTGGGTTAGAGATAGAGTTAAGGAGGGGAAGGAGATTACAAAAATCTGCCTGGTGCCTCATGGATCTGGACCTGTATGCATTTGGCAAGTACGTCTAGCCTGCTCTTCTGTTCTTTTATTTTTTTTTTAACTTAAAAAAAAGTTATTTTCTTTCTTTTTTTAGTTTTTTTTTTTTCCCTTTCTTAGCTGATTTTTTCTGGAATTATAAACTCCTCTCCCTTTTCTTTGTGTTTTTTAAAAGATCTGAAAGAATCTTTGTTAAATCTATGCCTGGGCTCAGTTCCCTCCCTTACTCCCATCTCCAAGCCCCAGACAGAGTCATCTCAAAAGCTTTCTCACTTACTTGTCTGCCTGTGGACTGGGAAGATTTTAACACAGTCTCTGCACGGTAGCCTTAGAGTAGCCAGAGTTCTTACATAGTAGCTCAGGCTCCCAGAGAACGTGTTTCAAGAGAAACTAGCAAGAATGGCCTGGCCTTTTCTGACTTGGCCTGTCACTCCCACCACGTTCTGTTTTATCAAGGGAGTCATAGTGGCTGCCTGGGCTCAAGAGGAAAGGCATGGACTCTACCTCTTGGTGGAAGGACAGTCAAAGAATTTGTGGACATTTTAAAACCACCACAGGTACTTACGGGCGGTGGCAGGGGGGAATTATGAATAAGTTAACAGGTTTTCTCTCTATTGTAATAGTTTTTATTATCATGTAGTATAGCATGCTTGTAAAGTTTTCTATGATTACAATGTATTTTTACAAAGAGAAAAATAATTTATTTTTAAAAGGGTACTGTTAACTGTTCTTGAAAAACCAAAGAGGTTTCCACTAAGACATCCGTAGCATGTTACTGCGTTGTGGTTTTTAACACAGTTCTGAGGAGCCATTTCAGGATTAGGAAGATCAGTGCATTAGTCAGCCAAAGTGCATAGCAGTAGCTAAGGGCTAAACTGGATGGCCCTTTCCAGCTCAGCTCAGATTCAAGGAGACTTCTCTGTAATGTGTTTGAAAAGCCCTCAGCCAGGTAGGAGGGCATACTTGTGCTCTGGAAGAGGAGGGAATCCATGGGGCCAGGCTCTGCCTTTGTCAAGCCTGAGCAGAACCAGCCCAGCCCCCACCAGGGGAGTAAAGCTCATTCTCTTGACCTGGTTTTACCCACTTTGATTTTCAGATATTCAGCTCTAGCACATATAACTCAGAAATGTGCGTCTGCTTTTTTTAGGCTCCAGTGAGCCTTGGGGCTGCCTGGAAATGTTACTCATGGCCTTGCTTTGAGTTCAGGGAACTAGTTATTAGCATTAATCTAGGAGCTGATCCCCAACATCTGTGAGCCCTGCTTGATTGACCCTGAGGAGGGGTTTGCTGAGAGAATGGTGTCCTAGAGCCCATTAGTGGGTGCCTGGGCCCATGGCTTTGGCCCCTACCATGGAGCTGCACGCATTTAATAGAGGCTATGGGCCTGTGCGACTGTCAGTCTCCTGGTGATGGGTCTCTTTCTCTGGTTTCCCATTTCCCTCTATCATTGCAATTCCGAGTGTAGAGGTCTGGCAGTCTCCTATTTGGTTTTCCCCCACTGTTACTCAGTCCTTAGAGTCCCAAGAATACAAGGCCCTAACCTACTTTATTGGGTTGTCTTAATTCCTTCAAAGCTCTAACATTGGTATATGTCTTTCTTATTGCACCTCCTTCCTTTCATTTCAAGCAGCACAGGTCTCCCTAGTAATAACTGTTGACTTTAAAGCTGTTCCTGGCAGACTCTTAACCTCCTGGCTCCTCTAGGACTCAAAGGGCTTGGGTTAGAGATGGAGTTAAGGAAGGGAAGGAGATTACAAAAATCTGCCTGGTGCCTCATGGATCTGAATCTGTATGCATTTGGCAAGTACGTCTAGCCTGCTCTTCTGTTCTTTTCTTTAACTTAAAAAAAAAGTTATTTTCTTTCTTTTTTTAGGTTTTTTTTTCCCCTTTCTTAGCCGATTTTTCTGGAATTATAAACTCCTCTCCCTTTTCTTTGTGTTTTTTAAAAGATCTGAAAGAATCTTTGTTAAATCTATGCCTGGGCTCAGCTCCCTCCCTTACTCCCATCTCCAAGCCCCAGACAGAGTCATCTCAAAAGCTTTCTCACTTACTTGTCTGCCTGTGGACTGGAAAGATTTTAACATAGTCTCTGCACAGTAGCCTTAGAGTAGCCAGAGTTCTTACATAGTAGCTCAGGCTCCCAGAGAAAGTGTTTCAAGAGAAACTAGCAAGAATGGCCTGGCCTTTTCTGACTTGGCCTGTCACTCCCACCACGTTCTGTTTTATCAAGGGAGTCATAGTGGCTGCCTGGGCTCAAGGGGAAAGGCATGGACTCTACCTCTTGGTGGAAGGACAGTCAAAGAATTTGTGGACATTTTAAAACCACCACAGGTACTTACGGGTGGTGGCAGGGGGGAATTATGAATAAGTTAACAGGTTTTCTCTCTATTGTAATAGTTTTTATTATCATGTAGTATAGCATGCTTGTAAAGTTTTCTATGATTACAATGTATTTTTACAAAGAGAAAAATAATTTATTTTTAAAAGGGTACTGTTAACTGTTCTTGAAAAACCAAAGAGGTTTCCACTAAGACATCCGTAGCATGTTACTGCGTTGTGGTTTTTAACACAGTTCTGAGGAGCCATTTCAGGATTAGGTTGGGGTCCTAAAAACCAAGATAATCAGTCAGTCAGTTCAGTCGCTCAGTTGTGTCTGACTCTTTGAAGTCTCTGCACAGTAGCCTTAGAGTAGCCAGAGTTCTTACATAGTAGCTCAGGCTCCCAGAGAAAGTGTTTCAAGAGAAACTAGCAAGAATGGCCTGGCCTTTTCTGACTTGGCCTGTCACTCCCACCACGTTCTGTTTTATCAAGGGAGTCATAGTGGCTGCCTGGGCTCAAGAGGAAAGGCATGGACTCTACCTCTTGGTGGAAGGACAGTCAAAGAATTTGTGGACATTTTAAAACCACCACAGGTACTTACGGGCGGTGGCAGGGGGGAATTATGAATAAGTTAACAGGTTTTCTCTCTATTGTAATAGTTTTTATTATCATGTAGTATAGCATGCTTGTAAAGTTTTCTATGATTACAATGTATTTTTACAAAGAGAAAAATAATTTATTTTTAAAAGGGTACTGTTAACTGTTCTTGAAAAACCAAAGAGGTTTCCACTAAGACATCCGTAGCATGTTACTGCGTTGTGGTTTTTAACACAGTTCTGAGGAGCCATTTCAGGATTAGGTTGGGGTCCTAAAAACCAAGATAATCAGTCAGTCAGTTCAGTCGCTCAGTTGTGTCTGACTCTTTGGGACTTCATGAACTGCAGCACACCAGGCTTCCCTGTCCATCACCAACTCCCAGAGCTTGCTCAAACTCTGTACATCCAACCATCTCATCCTCTGTCATCCCCTTCTCCTCCCACCTTCAATCTTTCCCAGCAGCAGGGCCTTTTCAAATAAATCAGTTCTTCTCATCAGGTGGCCAAAGTATTGGAGTTTTAGCTTCAGCATCAGTCCTTCCAACGAATATTCAGGACTGATTTCCTTTAGGATTGACTGGTTGGATCTCATTGAAGTCCAAGTGACTCTCAAGAGTCTTCTCCAACACCACAGTTCAAAAGCATCAATTCTTCGGTGCTCAGCTTTCTTTATAGTCCAACTCTCACACCCATACATGACTACTGGAAAAACCATAGCTTTGACTAGACGGACTTTTGTTGGCAAAGTAATATCTGCTTTTTAATATGCTGTCTAGGTTGGTCATAGCTTTTCTTCCAAGGAGCAAGCGTCTTTTAATTTTGTGGCAGCAGTCACTATCTGCAGTGATTCTGGAGCCCAAGAAAATAAAGTCATTAGTCAGGTGAGACTGCAAAAGTCGTGTTTTGCACTGTACCTGGGAACAGTACAAGGGAAGCTGGTGTTCCTTTGTTGGATGCTTCTGGAGGGCAAATGCTTAAGTAATTTTTGAGTTTTTATCCTTATATTTTACTCTGCTTACATTTAGTTTAGATATGACTTCACACCTACCATATAGGGGATACGCCAGAAATATTTTTAGGGAAACATGTCCACTGAAAGTTACAGTTGATAGTGAAATTCAGGTTTCCTGGTTCCTGAGTTTTGATTTTTATTTGTTTTTGCCTCTGCCTACTCCCATTTTCAATTAGGGTAAAACAAATCATTAGAGACTCATTTAACCATCAGTTGAAGCAAAAAAAAAAAAAACAAAAAAAACAAAACCTGACTGAAATGACAATAAAACAGGCAGAGAGACTATCATATTTTTTTATGTCCTCAGATGACATTTCAGGGGACACAGCAAAGGATAGTGTTCAGATATATGTTTTATTAAGCCAAGTGCTGGTAGGATGGGGAGTGGATATGTCGTAGATTAGTGCTCTCTCCCTGTCAGCAATACCCACCTCTGTCAGGGACACCCTGTAGACGACAGTATGCCCAAGAGTTCAGAAGTGCAAACTCCAAGGAATTTAACACACGCTAGCAGCTGGTGGCGCTAGTGGTGGCTACCTAGTGGCGTTGGGTAAACCTGCCTGCCAATGGAGGAGACATAAGAGACGCTGGTTCAGTCCATGTTTCGGGAAGACCCCCTGGAGAAGAGCATAGCAACCCGCTCCAGTATTCCTGCCTGGAGAATCCCGTGGACAGAGGAACCTGGAGGGTTACAGTCCATGGTCACAAAGAGTTGTGTATGACTGAAGCAGCATGCGTGCACAGCGGTTCTCATGGGTATGCCTGGTAACACTTGGGGAGAGGCTTATTCATCCTGACCGAAGCATTTACCTTTTTTGGACCTATGTCAATCCAATTTTTTTTAATTAAAAAAAAAAATTACTTTTATTCTGACTGCCAATGCCAGACTAGCACATTGAGGCCATCCTGTTAGAGTTTGAGGATGCGTTAGCAGTGCATCATGAAGTGGGAAAGAGTAAGTATATTGGCAGCAGCCCCAATGATGAAGAGTAGCGTGATACCAAAACTTGCTGGCATTGTATTTTGTAGTATTCTGGGGGCAGTTAAATGCATATGAGCCAACCATTTGGAAGAAATTAAAGGTATCGTGTGTGTGTGTGTGTGTGTGTGATTAGTGGGTGCAAGGATCCTAGGATAACATTCCAAATTCTAGAACAACATTTTCCTTTTTAATGTGCCTTTTATAAGACAAATCCAGCATATTCACAATAGTGATGGAATGGAGCAAAGCCAGATATCTTGTATTTATTCTTTTAACAAATACTTGAGTTCTCATTTTGTGTCAGTTGCTGTTCCAGGCACTGGGAATATAGTAATGAACAGGAAAGGTAAGTTCCAGGGCCTTACTTTTTAGTGGAGGAAATGGTAAAGAACTAAGCCAATAAACAAGAAGATTATTTCCAAGAATATTGAGTAAAATAAGGGAGTATCATAAGGAAACTTATAGGATGAAGAATATGCTTATAATCTTGATTATAGTAATGCTTTATTGGTATACATAGATGCCAAAACAAAATGGATAAAATTGTACACTGTAAGTATGTGCAGCATATGTATTCATTATGCCTCAGTAAAGCCATTTTAAAAAATAAAAATACAACAGGCAGTGTGGGAAGCTAATTCAGATTGTTTGTTGGGGAAACCCTCCTAGGAGGTTACATTTGCACAGAATATCAGATGGAGCTGACCTCACCAAGAACTGAGGGTCGAGCAGATTTACCTTGCTTGAAGAAGCCAAGAAGGCCAGTGTGGCTGGGGCAGAATGAGCCAGGGGGAGATTAGGAACAGTTAGGGCCTTATGGACCACATTAAGGAAAACTATGAAGCCCACGTTACCAGAGCAAGCAGTCATAGCTCCTCTTTCATCTCTTAAGAATCAGGGCATGGACCAGAGGCAACACGGGAGCCTCTCAGCATCCTTGTCTTTAATTTAATGATAGGGTTCCTTTTTAATGATAGGGTTCCTTGATTTATTCTTATTCCAAGAAACTGCTAGGGAACAGTGGAAAGTATAAGTAGAATGAGGATGATCATATGACTGGGCCAGTTCAGTTTTTGTATTCTTGATATTCTCTTCACTGCAGCTTTTCCTGCCTTCCATGAGAAAGAAGTCAGCTCCGGCTAATGGCAGCAGTCCTGATGGCAACCTCCGCAGGAACACTGGCTGGTTGATGACACATTCATCTTTCAGAATACGGATTTCACTAAGGTTGTGGGCAACAGGTTTCTGGTCTGTGTAGACTGTGAAATTGAACCAGTTGGCTGCCATTGCCTCGATGACAAGAACAGTTTCTATGTATCCCTGGAATGGGTTTCCCATGACTAATCAAGAAGAAGAGCATCAGCTCCACACTCATCTGTAAAAGCTGCTCCCTGCGAGAACTGGCATTTAACTGGTATAACTCTTCAGCCGCTGCCTTTTCTGTGTTACTATAAATTATGAGTATCAAGATGTCCGGCTGAACACACAGAGGGCTGATTCTGCTTCTTTAAAGCCTCAAGTGCATGCCTCTTGCTTAGTTTGCTTTGCATCACAACATTTCCCAATTTCTCTCCCACCTCCTCAGTTTTGGGACCTATTCTCCTGCCTAAGATTCTGCCTGGGCTCTCTTTCACCCGGGAGCGCCCTTGTTTCTTTCTCTAGAACAGCAACAGTCAACCTTTTAGCCACAGTGACATATGAAAAATGATGCTCGGGTGCTAATAGTTGAAACTCCACCTTTTTCTCTCTCACTTAAGAAAGCATCTGAGTGTCTGAGAATGACTCTTTCATGTGGCTGACTTTATCTACAGTAATTTATTCTTTTTAAAAGTAAAGCATTAACAAACTTCAGTATGTAACTGCTAATCAGAAACATATTACCTACCATAGCAGTATGTAACTGCTAATCAGAAACATAACTGCTAATCAGAACATCATGTTCAAGAGCCTCTACTCCAGGTTGACAGTAACTTTTTATTGTGAAGATGAGCATGTGAAGATGTGGAGATTTTCTTCCCATCAAATCTTTTTTTAAAATTTTATTAAAAAAAAAATGTTTTGGCTGTGCTGGGTCTTTGTTGTTGCAAGCAGGCTTTCTCTTGTGGCAAGTGGGGGCTGCTCTTTGTTGAAGTGTTTGGGCTGCTTACTGGGGTGGCCTCCTTTATTGTGGAGCGGGCTCTGGGGGGAATGGGCTTCAATAGGTGCAAGCCCGGGCTGTAGAGCATAGGCTCAGTAGTTGTGGTGCATGGGCTTAGCTGCCACATGGCATGTGGGATCTTTCAGGCCCAGGGATCAAACCTGTCTTCTGTATTGGCAGATGGATTCTTTACCACTGAGCCACCAGTGAAGCCCTTAAATCTTGATATGGCTTCTCTTTAGGCTAGCTCCTTACTGCCATATCCTGTAAGTTGAGAATCAAAATTTCAACCCTATCTGGCAGCAACCCCAAGGAAAATTCAGTCCTGGTCGCTTTTCCAGGATTTCTTGTAATCAGAGTAGAGGGTGTGGGATATAGAAGGGATAGGTGTTTGCCATATTATATATACATAAGTTTGTCTTATCCAGACAAGTAACTCTTCATTTGCTCTTAGGAAAGACTCCTTTAATGGATAGTGTCATCATTTACTGAGCCTACCAACAATGGTCCTCTCTGAGTTTTGGTTCAATTGGAATCTCTGTATCAATTCAGAGTACAAACTTTCTGTCAAATGCCTCTCTTTATAGCTGTTGGGTTGCTCTAACTGTTTGATGTTCGCATCAGTTTGAGGTTCAATATCATTTTCAGTTGTTCTGTCTTTTCTTTTCTGAAATGACTCACCATCTTAGAGGGAATCTATATAATCAGGTTTCAGGTATCCTTCCATCATCCCTACCTCTAAGATTCAAGAAACCTAGAGAAAGGAGGACTAATAGAGAGCTTACGATCTGTGGTCCATTCCTTGCATCTGTTTTCTGGTTGCTTTCTCCTTCCTCTCCACAGAACTTACACTAAAGACTCCCCAATTAAAATATGGGCCTTTTGCAACAAAACCATTCCCCTGGAAAGGTGACTTCCTTCCTCAATCAGGCACAAATATCTCTAGTAGAAAATGAGAGAGCTGTTGTCCTTAATTATGGTATTTGCAGGAAAACAAACAAACTGAGATTTATCCAGGTCAGAAGAAGCAAGACCAAGTAGATGCCTCTAGGGGCACATGGTTTCTCATATCACAAGTCAAAACCTAAGCAAAGCATATTTTTAAATTAGAATTTGACTTTTCCTTCCTTTTTAAAAAACACAGAGGTAAATACACATTCATTTGAGGTGAGGTGAAGTCGCTCAGTCGTGTCCGACTCTTTGCGACCCCGTGGACTGTAACCTACTAGGCTTCTCCGCCCATGGGATTCTCCAGGCAAGAATACTGGAGTGGATTGCCATTTCCTTCTCCATGAGTATAAATATAAAATGGGTAAAGATATATTTTTAATCATTCACATTTCCACCATCCAGAAACTGCCAATGGCAACATGATATATATTCTTCTCAATGTTTTTGTATATGTACTGTATATAAACATGTATGATCTTTTAAAACAAATATAAGATCACACTCTTTTATAACTTGCATTTTCCATTTAACAAAATACTGACTTGCCATGTCCGTAGACGGATGGACTTCTCTGGTGGTTCAGATGGTAAAGAATCTGCCTGCAGTGCAGGAGACCCAGGTTTGATCCCTGGGTCAGGAAGATCCCCTGAAGAAGGGAATGGCAATCCACTCCAGTATTCTTGGNACACTCTTTTATAACTTGCATTTTCCATTTAACAAAATACTGACTTGCCATGTCCGTAGACGGATGGACTTCTCTGGTGGTTCAGATGGTAAAGAATCTGCCTGCAGTGCAGGAGACCCAGGTTTGATCCCTGGGTCAGGAAGATCCCCTGAAGAAGGGAATGGCAATCCACTCCAGTATTCTTGGCTGAAGAATTCTATGGACAGAGGAGCCCGGTAGGCTACAGTCCAGAGGTGACAAAGAGTTGGACACGACCGATAGACTAACACGTTTCATGTCTGTAGATATCCATTTGTTTTCAATATTTCATTGTATTTCTGTACTATAATTTATTTAAACAATCCACTATTAGATTGTCTCCAGTTTCTAATAAACAATGTGATATCACATGCAATGTTAGAGCTAAATCTGTTTAAAGTGAAGTCACTCAGTTGTGTCTGACTCTTTGGGACCCCATGGACTGCCTACCAGGTTCCTCCATCCATGGGATTTTCCAAGGAAAGATACTGGAGTGGGTTGCCATTTCACTCTTAATTGTTTCCTAAGCTACATCATTAAAAGTGAGTTGCAGGGTATGCACATTTTCAAGGCTTTGCTGTATTGACACATATTCCTCCAAAACCACTGTGCTAATTTATTCTCCTCCATCTCTGAACCTTTCCTAACACTGTGCATTCATTATGACTAAAAGAATATTTTTCCACTTTGATTTAAAAAATAGCATCTCACTGTTTAATTGGATTTATTTTATTTCTAATGAAAAGTTGTATACTTGTTAGTCATTATATTTTTAAAAATTACTAAACATTATTATCCAGTAGCCAAAAATACAAAGTTGTTATTCTGCTTTTTCAGTTTTATATGAGAGAAATAAAGGCATTTAAGCAGTGGAAATTAGATTCTTGCAAGTCCCAAAGAAGAGTATATAATCTGGAAAAGCAGAAGAGAGCTGAAAGCTGGAACTTAGGGTTTATCTTGAGATCTGTCAACTAATTAATTAGTCACTTAGTTCTGCTATAAAGTGAGACTGTCATCTCTTCATTCCCCTCACATACAATAGCCTCTCAATAAAAATGTGTGAATCAGTTAACTGCTATTTGCTGTAGGTAGATAGAGGTAACCCATGCTTGCTGCTTGTAAGTATAAAAGCCTGCAGTTCCTATTGAGGACAGCAACTGATTTTTCCAAGGCCTGATTGTTTCTACAAAATTCTTTTTTTTTTTTTAAACAGGGAATCAAAGATGAACAATGGTGTACTGACGTTTTACATATTGTTACCATGCTGTGTATGAATGAGGCTACTCAGGTAAATCTAACATATAACTAATAAGACTTCTGCTCTTGTAATAATGGATAGGAAAATTGGGCTGACCGTCCCACTTAAGGCAACTAGAAAGGGTGGAAAATATTTTAAAAATCCAAAGGCATCAGAGAGGACATGAGTATTTTTTTAAGAATTAATAGGCCAGGATCACTGAGAAGATGGAGGCCCTAGGAGGTGGACTTCATGTTTTGGGCCACTGCACTCATCAAACTTGATGAGTTTCCTGCACTCATCAAACCTGAAGGAAGCACTTCAGAGGCTGATGGGTATTTTGACAGCCTTTCATAAGTAGGGGACAGAGCCTGTCTAAGGGGACTAGACCTGGTGAATGCCCCTCACTTTGGTTTGAAGCCCTCTACACCCCAGGAATAGGGGTGAACCAGAAGTAGGAAAGAGAAAGGCTTTCCTAGGGGATTGCAGCTCAGCTTCCAATTATCCCAATCACTGCAAATGGTGACTGCAGCCATGAAATTAAAAGACGCTTGCTCCTTGGAAGAAAAGCTATGACCAACCTAGACAGCATATTAAAAAGCAGAAACATTACTTTACCTACAAAGGTCCATCTAGTCAAAGCTATGGTTTTTCCAGTAGTCATGTATGGATGATTGAGTTGGACTATAAAGAAAGCTAACTGATGCCTTTGAACTGTGGTGTTGGAGAAGACTCTTGAGAGTCCCTTGGACTGCAAGGAGATTCAACCAGTCCATCCTAAAGGAAATCAGTCCTAAATATTCATTGGAAGGACTGATGCTGAAGCTGAAACTACAATACTTTGGCCACCTGATGCAAAGAACCGACTCATTTGAAAAGGCCTGATGGTGAGAAAGACTGAAGGTGGGAGGAGCAGGGGACAACAGAGGATGAGATGGTTGGGTGGCATCACCGACACAATGGACATGAGTTTGAGTAAGCTCTGGGAGTTGGTGATGGACAGGGAAGCCTGACATGCTGCAGTCCATAGGGTCGCAAAGTGTTGGACATGACTGAGTGACTGAACTGAACTGATCCTAGAGGGGGGATCAGTTCCTCAAACCCTTGGCATAAGCGATCAAAAACCCTCTCTACATGAAAATATCATCCTAAACTTGAAATTGTTTCCACAAACAATTTCGCTACTGTAATATCTTGACTACACTAAAATATAATTAAGCACACGAAACAAGGAAAAACCAGAAAAAAGACAATGGGAACAGTCCCATAGAGGATGGTGACATTGAAGTTTTCAGACATAGACTATAAAGTAACTCCTTTTTCTGTTCAAGGAGATATACATGGTTTGGAAATTTCAGCAGATACTTGAACATATGAAAAAACAAGTGAATTCTAGAATTTTTAAAAAAATCCAATAACCAAAATTAAGAATTCAATGGAAAGAATAACTAACAGATATATAAGACTGCAACCCCAAAGCTTATACAACATTACTGATAAAAATTAAAAGAAAATAAATTTATCAAATTTATTGGGCCATAAAACTGCAGTCCACAGACAAAATCCATTCAAAACAACTTCTAATTTATTGAGATTCAGGAGTCTGCAAGCCAAGAGACTTGGCTTTAAAAGGTTCTCACCTTGCGACCCCATAGACTGCAGCCTGCCAGGCTCCTCTGCCCATGGGATTTTCCAGGCAGTAGTACTGGAGTGGATTGCCATTTCCTTCTCCAGGGAATCTTCCCAACCCAGGGCTCGAACCCGGGTCTCCCGCATTGTAGACAGAGGCTTTACCCTCTGAGCCACCAGGGAAGTCCTACATAATAGCCTCAGTTTTTCCTCTAAGAGACAAAGCCTGAAATACGTATTATCTGGTCTTTTAGGAAAAAAGTTTGCCTACTACTGGCTAATATTGTAAAGATGTCAACTTTTCTCCAAATTGAGATATAAATTTAATAAAATGTCAATAAAACCCCAACTTTTAAATTTTTTTTGCAAAGTTAAACAAACTGATTCTAAAAGTTATATGAAAATGCAAAGGACTAAGAATAGCCAAAGAAATCATGGAGACAAACAAGAGGGGAGAATTCTTCTATTAGATAGATATCACAGCTTGTCACATGGATAGATGAAAGACTAACAGAACAAAATAGCTCAGAAATAGGCCCACGTATATGGATGCTTGATTCATGACAAAAGTGGGAGTAATGATTTTGGCATAAGGAGGGCTTATGCAATGCTGATAATGTTCCACTTTTAAAAAATTTGCATAGCAATTATGTAACAAATTATTAAGTATCGTACACATCTTTTGTGCACTTTCCTGAATATATGTTTTTATAATAAAGTGGATTTTAGAAAAATGTAACCAATGAATGATCCTATTAAAAAAAAACTTATCTTCCTAAACATTAGATTCTTAGATCCTTCAAAATTAGATTACATTTCTTGTCTATTATCTACTAAACCTGTATACATTTAAAAATTAAACCCTTGATTCTGCTTGCTCACCTCCAAGGAAGGTAAGTTCTGTAAGTGTAGGGACCAAGAATATTCTGTTTACTATTACATGTTTTATGCCTGGCTCAATGTCTGCCGCATTTTAATAGTTTGATAAATACTTGTTAAGGGAATTCAAACTTCACTGGATGTTATGCTATTTTAAGGAGACTAATTAAAAGTATTCATGAAAATTTTTTAAATGGTTAAAGATTAGAGTAAATTATATTTCTGATGCAGGAATAGTGAGTTAGAAATTAGGTACTGCACTTTTTTCTAATGCTGTTTGACAAAGACATGAAAACAGATGTGGTACAAGATCATGCAGAGGGTACATCAATGTGGCCATGATTTTTGGCTAAGTCCTCTGAGGGTAAGAAAGTAAAGGTGTTAACATCAGTGGTGCCAATCTTTCAGTTGTGATCAAGGATTCCTGAATGTGTCTAAATGTCAGAATTTAGGTTAAGTGACAGAAGTGTCCACTAAATTCACTTCATGTCTGTTGAAATGTATTTTGCTTCATATGGAAACAATGTTATCCATGAGTAGTTTGTAACCTATGACATAAACTATATGAACCCCAAACAGGAGATTATGACAAACAATTCTAATTTGATATGCTAGGAATATGTCCTCTGCCACAATTAGTGCAGGGTCCCTAATGACCCCAGACAATCTATTTCAGAATAGGGGCCAGCATGGAACTGTGACCTGGGGAACTAGTGAGGATATGAAATGTGGGCTGGAGACTTACGGCTGTAAGGAGGTGAGGGGGGATTGATCAGTTCTCACAGGTTTATACATTATCTTTTCCTCCCACATTGTCCGAACAAGCTCTGGTATGAGATGTGAAATAGGGGTTGGGTGGCTATGGGAGTTCCGTTTTAGGGAGAAGTTGCCCCAGTCAAAGGGGAGGTAAAGTTCAAGATAAAACAATAGGGCTTTCAACAGAAAATGAGCTCACCCAACTATAATAAGGGCAACTATAATAAGGCAACCACCAATTGTAAGTAATCAGTCATTTGAAAGCAGGTACGGCCTGTACAGCCTTGGCACTGGCTCAAGAATGAGTAGCTGAGGCATGGTCCTGGTGTCTCTCTACCTTGATTCTTTACTGCTGCAAGAACAAGATATTCTTGTTCCCACGATTTTTGTTCCACTCCATCTTATTTTGTGTGCTCCCCCCCACCTCACTCCTCTTGCCCAGCAATTCCATGTCATTTAATTGCTGTGTGGTGGGGAAAATCGTATATATATTGAAAGGATGCAGACTTACCAGATTCCTTAGATCGCTTCAAAATTAGAGTTAACCATGGACCTTTCCTTCTGAACTTGGATGTGTCTACAACAGTGCTGGAGTTGAGATATGAAAATAAATGGGGGTGTGTATGAAAACAAATAAAGGAAATGTCATCTTAAATGGAGTCAGGAAGTCTTGAAAAGGGAGCTCTCACCCACTTGCCACTTATTGCAGTCTGCATAACCAGCAGCAAGAAGGAAGATAAGAATATTACTTTTCTTCTGGTATAAGAGAAGATATTTTTCACAGAGCAATTTTATCTCTTGCTTTTAAGAAAAAGGAAGGAAGACCGCTCCCTGACCTACTGGCGATGCACTACCACTTACACCCAAAGAGAAACTGCAGAACATCCGACCCTGGCTCTTCTCCAGCGAACGTTTGTTCAAAACAACTCAAGCATTTCCTCCTAAAACCTAATAAAAGCAGGTTCCTTCTCCTTTGTTCTCCAAATTTGTCTATGATTCACCAAAGTTTGCCTGTCCCGAACTGCAATTCTCTGCTATTCCCAAACAAACCCATTTTGCTGATTAAATAATTGGCTGCTTCATTTTTGTGTTTGACGATATCTGCTGCTGATCAAATGCTCTTTCAACTGCAACACATATTAACTATGACATCTAGTTCTGACATAAATTTGCTTCGCAAGAAACTGGGAATAAAATCGCATAAAATGTAATCTCTCTCAAATCATTTGTATATAGACAATCCCACTCTCTAATAGTCCCTGGAACAAATTTTACAACTTTTATTCAGTGATTCATTAAGTCAGTAAACACTGAGAATCTACTAGAAAAGAGGATTATGCTGGGCACGATAAAATAAAGACGACTAAAGATACAGCTGTCGTCCTCAAGGACGTAAATTATTTGGGGGTACAAGTAAACAGATAGATTATAACACTATGTGATAGCTTTGTTGTTGATTTTGGCTACAAGATTGCAAATCCCTTTGCAAATCAGAATGCTATCCTATTTCTTTGTACTCAAGTGCTTGAGGTAGTGTTGGGCATAAAACAGATGTTCAATAAGCACACGTTACTATTCATTTCTGTTCAATTTTAAAATCACTTATCGAGTGCCTGCTTCCTGGAACAGAGAGGGTACTGGTAGATATGTAATAGCTATCGCAGGCATTATATGCTGTCACAATGACGATTTGGGCTAACCGATACACTAGCTTAAAAGTTTCACCTTCATCCAATCAATTCACATTTTCCTAAGTGGCTATGCTACTTCATTCCATAAAAACACAATCTTGCTTTTCCTAAAATCTGATTTACATTTTCTCCTCCAGCAGCTAACCGGGAGCCTCGGCCTCGGCGTGCGCTTGCACGCATGCGCACACGCTAGCGCCTGGCGAAGAGCCCCGCCCGCGAGCACCTCCAGCCACCGGCATCCGTGGCCCGGCTGCTGGGTAGCGGCGAGCCGGCGCCATGTCCGCCTCGGGAGTGGCGGTGGTGGTGTCCTGGCTGAGCTGTTGCGGCTCGGCCCTGTGGAGGTAGAGAGACGCCAGTCGCGGGAGGGGGCGTCCCTGGGTGGGCAGGCGGGGCCATATCCCTGCGCCTTAGCGGCCCGGGGCTGGGGCTCCGGTGGACCGCAGCCTGGATCCGCAGTTCTCCTGGCGCCGACGCCGGCTCCCCGCCGCCCGTTCAGTGTTTCCAGTGAATGAGGGCGGGAAACGAGGGCACGCAATTGGAGAAGGGAATGGCAACCTAATGGCAACCACTTCAGTCTTCTTGCCTGGGAAATCCCATGGACAGAGGAGCCTGATGGGTTATAGTCCGGTTCAGTTCAGTTCAGTTCAGTCGCTCAGCCGTGTCCGACTCTTTGCGACCCCGTGAATCGCAGCACGCCAGGCCTCCCTGTCCATCACCAGCTCCTGGAGTTCACTCAGACTCATTTCCATCGAGTCAGTGATGCCATCCAGCCATCTCATCCTCTGTCGTCCCCTTCTCCTCCTGCCCCCAATTCCTCGCAGCATCAGAGTCTTTTCCAATGAGTCAACTCTTCGCATGAGGTGGCCAAAGTACTGGAGTTTCAGCTTTAGCATCATTCCCTCCAAAGAAATCCCAGGGCTGATCTCCTTCAGAATTGACTGGTTGGATCTCCTTGCAGTCCAAGGGACCCTCAAGAGTCTTCTCCAACACCACAGTTCAAAAGCATCAATTCTGTGGCGCTCAGCCTTCTTCACAGTCCAACTCTCACATCCATACATGACCACTGGAAAAACCATAGCCTTGATTAGATAGACCTTAGTTGGCAAAGTAATGTCTCTGCTTTTGAATATGCTCTCTAGGTTGGTCATAACTTTTCTTCCAAGGAGTAAGGGTCTTTTAATTTCATGGCTGCAGTCACCATCTGCAGTGATTTTGGAGCCCCCAAAAATAAAGTCTGACACTGTTTCCACTGTTTTCCCATCTATTTCCCATAAGTGATGGGACCAGATGCCATGATCTTCGTTTTCTGAATGTTGAGCTTTAAGCCACCTTTTTCGCTCTCCTCTTTCACTTTCATCAAGAGGCTTTTAAGCTCCTCTTCACTTTCTGCCATAAGGGTGGTGTCATCTGCATATCTGAGGTTATTGATATTTCTCCCGGCAATCTTGACTTCAACTTGTGGCGTACTCCTTTTCCTATTTGGAACCAGTCTGTTGTTCCATGTCCAGTTCTAACTGTTGCTTCCTGACCTGCATACAGGTTTCTCAAGAGGCAGGTCAGGTGGTCTGGTATTCCTATATCTTGAAGAATTTTCCAC
>SJYT01035683.1:279986-351662 GCA_006410635.1 Cephalophus harveyi
GCTGGACTGGAAGAAACACAAGCTGGAATCAAGATTGCCGGGAGAAATATCAATAACCTCAGATATGCAGATGACACCACCCTTATGGCAGAAAGTGAAGAGGAGCTAAAAGGCCTCTTGATGAAAGTGAAAGAGGAGAGTGAAAAAGTTGGCTTAAAGCTCAACATTCAGAAAACGAAGATCATGGCATCTGGTCCCATCACTTCATGGGAAATAGATGGGGAAACAGTGGAAACAGTGCCAGACTTTATTTTTTTGGGCTCCAAAATCACTGCTGATGGTGACTGCAGCCATGAAATTAGAAGACGCTTACTCCTTGGAAGAAAAGTTATGTCCAACCTAGATAGCATTTTCAAAAGCAGAGACATTACTTTGCCGACTAAGGTCCGTCTAGTCAAGGCTATGGTTTTTCCTGTGGTCATGTATGGATGTGAGAGTTGGACTGTGAAGAAGGCTGATCGCCGAAGAATTGATGCTTTTGAAGTGTGGTGTTGGAGAAGACTCTTGAGAGTCCCTTGGACTGCAAGAAGATCCAACCAGTCCATTCTGAAGGAGATCAACCCTGGGATTTCTTTGGAAGGAATGATGCTAAAGCTGAAACTCCAGTACTTTGGCCATCTCATGCGAAGAGTTGACTCATTGGAAAAGACTCTGATGCTGGGAGGGATTGGGGGCAGGAGGAGAAGGGGACGACCGAGGATGAGATGGCTGGATGGCATCACTGACTCGATGGATGTGAGTCTGAGTGAACTCCGAGAGATGGTGATGGACAGGGAGGCCTGGCATGCTGCGATTCATGGGGTCGCAAAGAGTCGGACACGACTGAGCGACTGAACTGAACTGAACTGATGGTCGGGTTAATGGCAACCTCCAAGAGAGTTTACATCAAAAGGGACCTTCCCAGACAACTGCTGCCAGTCCCATCCCTGTGGTGAGTCCTTGCCGACCCATGACTCCGCAGGAGACCCTTCAACAGTAGCAGGTAGTTTTGGGTTAGTTTTCTGTGGAGTCACCTGCTCCTTTCCTTTGAATCTTGGTGCACACAAGGTTTTTTTTTATGCCCTCCAAGCCTGGAGACTCTTGTTTCCTCCAGTCCTGTGGAAGTCTTGTAATCAAATTCTGCTGGCCTTCAAGTCAGATTCCCTGAGGATTCCCAGTCCCTTTGTCAGGTTCCCAGGCTGGGAAGCCTAACACAGTGTTCCAAACCTTCATAGCAATGGGAGAACTTCTTTGGTATTGTTGTTCTCCAGTTTGTGGGTACCCAGCAGGTATGAGATTTGATTTTATCGTGATTGTGGCCCTCCTACCATCTGGCTGTATCTTCTTTGTCTTTGGACGTGGGATGTCTTTTTTTGGTAGGTTCCAGCATCCTCCTGTTGATGGTTGTTCAACAACTAGTTGTGATTTTGGTTCTCTCACAGAAGGAGATGAGCGCATGTCCTTCTATGCCACCATCTGGAACTGGAAGTTCTCTTTCATTAATTCTTAAGCCAGCCTTTTGAGACAGGGGGAGACATGGGAGACTAAACCTTTTCAATAAGTGAGGCAAAGCAGAGGACATAGGGGACAGAGATCTGTTCCAGGAGGGTCCTGCTTGGTTGTTGTTCAGTTGCTCAGTCATGTCCAACTCTTTGTGACCCCATGGACTGCAGCATGCCAGGCTTCCCTGTCATTCATAGTCTCCCAGAGTTTGCTCAAACTCATTCAACACCTAGTGATGCCACCCAACAGTCCATCCTCTGTCATCCCCTTCTCCTCTTGCCTTCAATCTTTTCCAGCCTCAGGGTCTTTTCCAGTGAGTTGGCTCTGTACAAATGAGGTTACTTCTGAATAAAATATATTATTAGAAGCAATTTTACTTTTTTTTTTTAGTGTGGCCACCAGAAAAATTTCAATTATGTAGGTGACTCACATTGTATTTTTATTGTCTATATTTCATATAGACAGAAATGAAAGTACCCTGAATAATAGAAATGATAATCACTAGAACTCACAAAAATTTGCTCTTTACTTCAGTGTTTCAAATAAGAAATACTGGTTTGTTTTTTTTTTCAATCTGTATTCACATTATTTGAACTCAGTTTATAGGTGAAGGAGTTAGAGCCAATATTCTTCAACAGTTTTTATTCTAAAACAAAAACAAGATGCAAAAATATTTACTCCTCACTATTGTGTCTTCAGATATCAAGTAACCTTGAACACACCTTGAGTTGGGGGTTGATGTCACTGATGACCCCAGTTTTAGCTCTGACTACACTTTCTAAGAAGGAACATGAGCAGAAATGTAAAGCTCACGGCAGCCCACAAGGGTTAGGCTTGCTCTAACCATATATTGTGGTTTAGTCATTCGATTGTGTCTGACTCTTTACAACCCCATGGATTGTAGCCCACCAGGCTGCTCTGTTCATGCGATTTCCTAGGCAAGAATACTGGAGTGAGTTGCCATTTCCTTCTCCAGGGGATCTTCCCAGTCCAGGGATCAAGTGCTTGTCTCCTGCATTGGCAGACAAATTCTTTACTGATGACCACCAGGGGCGCTCTTGACCATGTATTAAAATCCCTTTTATTTGGAGGAGACGTAGTTTTAATATTCACGTTTGACATTACTCCAGGGGATCTTCCCAGTCCAGGGATCAAGTGCTTGTCTCCTGCATTGGCAGACAAATTCTTTACTGATGACCACCAGGGGCGCTCTTGACCATGTATTAAAATCCCTTTTATTTGGAGGAGACGTAGTTTTAATATTCACGTTTGACATTTTCCTCTGCAGGTATTACAGTAACAGCCAAAACTACGACATTTTTAGTACCAGAAGTATTGTAAGTGTTTAATTTTTTTGAACTATAGTTAAGTATTAATATTTTTGACTTCACAGCAGAGAGCAAAGTTAATCATACTCAGGTGCATGGTGCAGTGTCATTCTTTTATTTCCTCATCCTGTTTATCTTCCTAATATATTTCCCTTCTCCAATAAATATCCTGAAACATGTATGTAGCAAAAAATAGGTAGTGTTGTTTCAAGTGTTTTTGTAATTTAACATTCACAAAATGGTGTTATGATACAGATAGGATGACCATATAATATATTGTCTCAACTACTGAGAATGAAAGATAGTGCTATTAATAGTTATGCTGGGACAACAGGTATAAATTAGGAGTGTTTAGACAAACCAGGATGCCTGATCATCCAGCTATAGATTTCATTCTCTACATTACTTTTTAAATTCAATACTATGTCTAGTTCATTTCTTAAGACTGCCCGATTACTAGTGTGTGTATTTCATTTACCTATCCCTTCAACCAATGATGGATGAATGGCTTCTTACCACTACAAACAGAATTGTGATGAATGCCCTTCTACATGTCATTTTATGAATCTGTGCAATAATTTTTTTAGCTGTGATTGCTAGGACATAGGGAAACAGACACCTAATTTAACTAAATTCTGTAAGATTTTTTCCAAACTGGCAATCACAATTATATTCTTACCCAGTGAGCATCTCCACCAATGTTTGGTACTATAGATTTTCCCTTTTTTCACCAATCTCGTGACCACATCCTAGTAGTTTATGCTGTCGTTATTTTCAATTCTCTGATGAGTAGTGATTTTTGAACTTTTTTTTCCATATTTATGCAGGGCTCTCCTTCTCTGAACAGTCTGCTCACTTTGCTCATTTTCCATTTAATTTTCTCCTCCTTTTTAGCATACAGAGTGTTATCTGCATTGTACTCTATATATTAGTCAAATGTTGATTTTAAATGTTTTGGTTATCATTTCGTAGCCTCTTATCTACTCATCTAACCATTGACTTTGTCCACAGATACATAATTTTGTTTAAAAGGATGACTTTTGTCAAGTCATCTGCTCCTTTGTTTAACCTTAAAATTTATACTTTTCTGGGGACTTCCCTTTCAGTCCAGTGATTGGGACTTTGCCTTCCAATGCAGAGGGGGTGGGGAGGGGTGTGGTTTCGTTCCCTGGTTGGGGAGCTGTGATCCCACATACCTTGTGATCAAAACACCAGAACAGAAACAGTACTGTAACAAGTTCAATGAAGACTTTAAAGATGATCCACATCAAAGAAAAAATCTTAAAAGAAAAAAAGTTTAATACTTTTTTAGAATTTTAAGAAAAAATTTTGTCTACCTAGAGTTGCAAAGATTTTTATCCTACATTTTCTATTATATGCTTTATATTATTACCTTTCAGATAAAGATCATAAATAATATCTGGAGTCTAACTTGTATATAAGATAAGATAGATTTTTACATTACTTTCTCCATAGAATGAAACAGCATGTATTAAAACAATTTATTGTTTCTGTATTATTTTTTGGTATCATCTTTGCTCTATATATTTTGTTGTTGTTAAGTTGGTCTGCTGTTGCTGCTGCTAAGTCGCTTCAGTCGTGTCCGACTCTGTGCGACCCCATAGACGGCAGCCTACCAGGCTCCACCATCCCTGGGATTCTCCAGGCAAGAATACTGGAGTGGGTTGCCATTTCCTTCTCCAATGCATGTCACGTCCAATTCTTTGCAACCCCATGGAGTGCAGCATACCAGGCTTCCCTGTCCTTCGCTATCTCTCCCAGAGCTTGCTCAAACTCATGTCCAGCAAGTCAGTGATGCCATCCAACCATCTTGTCCTCTGTCTTCCCTTTTCCCTCTTGCTCTCAAACTTCCCTGCATCAGGGTCTCTTCTAATGAGTTAGTTCTTTGCATCAGGTAGCCAAAGTATTGGAGCTTCAGCTTCAGCATCAGTCTTTCCAATGAATACTCAGGGTTGATTTCCTTAAGGATTGACTGGTTTGATCTCCTTGCAGTCCAATGGACTCTCAAGAATCTTCTCTAGCACCGCAATTCAAAAGCATCAATTTTTTGGTGCTCAGCCTTCTTTAAGATCCAACTCTCATGTCCCTATATGACTACTGGAAAAACCATAACTTGGACTATATGGATCTAGCTTGGACTCTATGGACCTTTGCTGGCAAAGTGATGTCTCCACTTTTTAATATACTGTCTAGTTTTGTCACAGCTTTTCTTCCAAGGAGCAGGCATCTTTTAATTTCATGGCTGCAGTCACTGTCCACAGTGATTTTGGCGCCCAAGAAAATAAAGTCTGTCACTGTTTCCAATTTTCCCCCACCTATTTGGCGTGAAGTGATGGGACTAGATGCCATGATCTTCGTTTTTTTGAATGTTGAGTTTTAAGCCAGCTTTTCACTCTCTTCTTTCACTTTCTTCAAGAGGCTCTTTAGTTCCTCTTCACTTTCTGCCATAAGGGTGGTGTCATCTGCATATCGGAGGTTATTAATATTTCTCCCTGCAATTTTGTTTCCAGCTTGTGCTTCATCCAGCCCAGGGTTTCTCATGATGTACTCTGCATATAAGTTAAATAAGCAGGGTGACAATATCCAGCCTTGATGTACTCCATTCCTAGTTTTGAACCAGCCTGTTGTTCCATGTCTGGTTCTAACTGTTGCTTCTTGACCTGCATACAGGTTTCCCAGGAGGTAGATAAGGTGGTCTGGTATTCCTGTCTCTCTTTAAGAATATTCCACAGTTTATTGTGATCCACACAAAGGCTTTAGCATAGTCAGTGAAGCAGAAATAGATGTTTGTTTTTTTTTTTAAATTCCTTTGCTTTTTCTATGATCCAGCAGATATTGGCAATTTGGTCTCTGGTTCTTCTCCCTTTTCTAAATCCAGCTTCTACATCTGGAAGTTCTCAGTTCACGTACCGTTGAAGCTTAGCTTGAAGGATTTTGAGCATTACTTTGCTAGCATGTGGAATTGTGTCATCGTTTGAACATTCTTTGGCATTGCCTTTCTTTGGGGTTGGAATGAAAACTGACTTTTTCCAGTCCTGTGGCCACTGCTGAGTTTTCCAAATTTGCTGACATATTGAGTGCAACACTTTCACAGCATCATTTTTTAGGATTTGAACTAGCTCAGCTTGAATTCCATCACCTCCATTAGCTTTGTTCCTAGTAGTACTTCCTAAGGCCCATTTGACTTCACACTTCAGGATCTCTGGCTCTAGATGAATGATCACATCATCATAGTTATCCGGGTCTTAAGACCTTTTTGGTACAGTTCTTCTGTGTATTCTTGCCACCTCTTCTTAATCCCTTATGCTTCTGTTAGGTACATACTGTTTGTCCTTTATTGTGCCCGTCTTTGCATGAAATGTTCCTTGGTATCTATCATTTTCTTGAAGCAATCTCTAGTCTTTGCCATTCTATTCTTTTCCTCAATTTCTTTGCATTGTTCACTTAAGAAGGCTTTCTTATCTCTCTTTGCTGTTCTTTGGAACTCTGCATTCAGATGGTATATCTTTCCTTTCCTCCTTTGCCTTTTGTTTCTCTTCTTTTCTCAGCTATTCTATATATGGATACGTTAATTTCTGAACTTTCTTATTTCCTATTGATATATTTGATGTATCCTGTCTGCCACATATTTCATGTAGTTGGAGTTTCAATTCTCTATGCTATGCTAAGTCACTTCAGTCGTGTCCGACTCTGTGCGACCCCATAGATAGCAGCCCACCAGGCTCCACCGTCCTTGGGATTCTTCAGGCAAGAACACTGGAGTGGGTTGCCATTTCCTTCTCCAACGTGTGAAAGTGAAAACTGAAAGTGAAGTCACTCAGTCGTGTCCGACTCTTAGTGACCCCATGGACTGCAGCAAACCAGGCTCCTCCATCCATGGGATTTTCCAGGCAAGAGTACTGGAGTGGGGTGCCATTGCCTTCTCCGTTCAATTCTCTATAGTCTTCCCTTGAATTAACACAAGACAGTATGTGTATCATTCTACTCTAGATAAACAATTCTGTAGTGTCCATTTTTGGTCTGCTGTGATTAGGGCTGCTCTAAACATTCTTATACCTATCTTCTGGTTAACATATGCATGTGTTTCTGCTGGGTATATACCTAAGAGTGGAATAAATCATAGGGCAAGTGCGTATGTTCAGCTTTAGTAGATGGTGCCAAAAGATTTTACAAAGTAATTTCTCAGTTTACATTTATATTCTATCGACATATATTGTTGTATTTACATTATTCAAAATCAGGCAAAAGGAATCTATGAAAACTATGTCTTCTTTTCTAAAAATACTTATTTTATATTGAAGTAGAATTGATGAACACTGTTGCATTAATTTCAGGTGTACAGCAAAGTGATTCAGTTACACATATACATGTATCTATTCTTTTTCAAATTCTTTTCCTATTTAAATTATTAAAACTTTATTTTCTTATAAAACATGCAGTTACCTCAAATTTATCTATTTCTTTATAATCTTTACATGCCATTTGAATTTCTACTTGTAACTATTTTATTTCTCTAATATTAGATCTTTATTGAACTTTTCCTATTTAAATTATTAAAACTTTATTTTCTTATAAAACATGCAGTTACCTCAAATTTATCTATTTCTTTATAATCTTTACATGCCATTTGAATTTCTACTTGTAACTATTTTATTTCTCTAATATTATTTGTTTATGTACTTCATCTTTTTTCTTGAACAGCTTTGTTATATGATTGACCATTTTATTAGTCTTTTTAAAAAAGTTATCCCTTTCCTCTCTACTGTTCCTTTATCACTTTTATGTAGGTGACAGAAATGTTTCATTTTTAACTGATGACTGGTCACCAAAACAATGCAGTTATGTCATTTCAGAAATGCAGATTAGGAGCCAGAGTTCGATTATCAGAGAAGAAGGCTGATAAAAGTCAAGAGAGTAAATGATAAAACCAGTGGTATTATGCTTGCTTAAAAGCCATATTTACAGAAAGAAAGAAAATAAAGCGTATATGAGATACTTTGGGGATTAAATATTCCATGAATCTTCTTGATGGAAAACATTTTGAAAAGCCCATTTCCATCTATTTGCTCTTCCTGGAGGTTCAATTTGCAGCAGTCCCTCAAGACAATATATATTTGCACATTTTAAAATCTACTGCCTGAGGATCTGGATGCTAATCAACATAAATCTAAGTGCTGATAGATTCTCCCCCTTGGGGTCACTGATAAATCTTGGCATATCCTTAACTACTAAGAACTGTTAAAGTAAAATAGGTTGCTTCGACATTCACAAAGAGAGATAACCAAGGGTTTAGAGGACAGACCCAGGGAGAAGACTGGTGTTGGCTTCATGGAGACAGCCTGAAGGGGCTGGAGTGTGGTATAGCTGCAACTGGGCTGTTTACAGAAGAATCCAGGGCTGCCATAGAAGCAAAACTCCATTGTTAGATTGTGCATGAAGGGAGAAGCAGATCGCCATAGCAGTTTTTTCCTCTGAGCACCCAGCCTTCACCTCCACGCAACAGCCCCTCCTCACCCCCTCCCCTCACCTCCATGGGTTCCGGGAGTGGAGTGCATGCTCCATCCACCACCCTAAAAGCTCCTGCCTTGCAGAATCCCACTCCCTGGCCGCTGCCAGGGTGGGCTTGCAAGCGCCAGCCACCCATCTATTTGCCATGAAATGATGGGACCAGATGCCATGATCTTAGTTTTCTGAATGTTGAGTTTTAACTTTTTCACTCTCCTAATTCCCGGATAATTAATATTATTAATTCCTAGAATATATATTCGGAGAAGGCAATGACACCCCACTTCAGTACTCTTGCCTGGAAAATCCCATGGATGGAGGAGCCTGGAAGGCTGCAGTCCATGGGGTCGCTGAGGGTCAGACACAACTGAGCGACTTTACTTTCACTTTTCACTTTCATGCATTGGAGAAAGAAATGGCAACCCACTCGTGTTCTTGCCGGGAGAATCCCAGGGGCAGGGGGCCTGGTGGGCTGCCTTCTATGGGGTCGCACAGAGTTGGACATGACTGAAGTGACTTAGCAGCAGCAGCAGAATATATATTATTAATTTCTGGAATATATTAATTCCTGGAATATAATTAATTCCTGGAAGAATTAATGTTATTCAAATGTCCAAACTGCCCAAAGCAATCTACATTTAAATGATACTCCTATCAAAATTCCACTGGTATTTTTCACATAAATAAACAATTGTAAAATTTGTATGAAACCAAAAAGGATTCCAAACAGCCAAAGAAACCTTAAGAAAGAATAAAGCTAGAGGACATCACATTTCCTGATTAATATTACAAAGCCATAGTAATAAAAACTGTGTGGTATTGGCATAAAAACAGATATAGATCAATCGAACCGAACAGACTCCAGAAATAAGCCCATGAATGTATAGCCAAATAATTTACAATAAAATATCCAAGATTATAAAAAAGGGAAAGAACAATCTCTTTAAAAAATGGTGCTGGGACATCTGGACAGCCACGTGCAAAGAATGAAACTAGACAATTATTTTATACCATACACAAAAGTTAGCTTAAAATGGATTAAAGACTTGAAGGCAAGACCTGAAATAATAAAACTTCCATAAAAAAAATAGGCAAGTAAACTCCTTGATATATGTCTTGGTGATGATTTTTTTGATTTGACACCAAAAGTAAAGGCAACAAAAATAAACAAATGAAACAATATTAAACCAAAACGCTTCTGCACAAAAAGGAAACCATCAACAAAACGAGAAGGCAGCCTACTGAATGGCAAATCATATATATAATAAGGGGTTAATATAGAAAATAAGGTCATACAACTCAATACCAAAAACAAACAATTTCATTTAAAAATGGGCAGAGTATCTGAATTTACAGTTTTTCCAAAGACATACAGATGACCAATAGGTACATGAAAAGGTGCTCAACATCTCTAATACTCAGGGAAATGCAAGTCAAAACCACAATGAGATATCACCTTGCACTTATTAGAATGGCTATTATCAGAAAGCCAAGAAATAACAAGTGTTGCAAGGATGTGGAGAAAAGGAAAATCGTGTTCACTGTTACTGAGAATGCAAATTTAGTGCACTACTATGAAAAAACATTACAGAGGTTTCTCAAAAAATTAAAATTGAACTACTGTATGATCCAGTGATTTTATTCCTAGGTATTTATCCAAATAAAACACTAACTTGGAAGAGATATATCCCCATGTCCATTGTAGTATTATTTACAATAATCAAGATATGGAAACAACCTAAGCCCCTCATCACTGGATGAACTGATAAAGAAAATGTGTATATACACAGTGAAATACTACTAAGTCATAATATAATGAAATGTTGACATTTATGACCTTGAGGGAATTATGATAAGTGAAATAAATCAAAGACAAATACTATATGATTTCACTTATATGTAGAATCAGTTTTTGAAACAGCTCATATACACAAAAAACAAAGTGATGGTTGCCAGAGGTGGGGCTTGAGGGAGTGTGAAATTGGTGAAGCAGGGGTCAAATGGTACAAACTTCCAGTTATAAAATAGGCCATGGGAATGTAATGTACAGAATAGTGATTATAGTTAGCAATACTGTATTGCATATTTTAAGTAAAATCTGATGCTGTAAAGAGCAGTATTGCATAGGAACCTGGAAGATTAGGTCCATGAGTCAAGGCAAATTGGAAGTGGTCAAACAGGAGATGGCAAACCTGAACATCAACATTTTAGGAATAAGTGAACTAAAATGGGCTGGAATGGGTGAATTTAACTCAGATGACCATTATATCTACTACTGTGGGCAAGAATCCCTTAGAAGAAATGGAGTAGCCATCATAGTCAACAAAAGAGTCCAAAATGCAGTACTTGGATGCAATCTCAAAAATGACAGAATGATCTCTGTTCATTTCCAAGGCCAACCATTCAATATCACAGTAATCCAAGTCTACACCCCTACCAGTAATACTGAAGAAGCTGAAGTTGAACAGTTGCATGAAGACCTACAAAACTTTCTAGAACTAAACCCCAAAAGATGTCCTTTTCATTATAGGGACTGGAATGCAAAAGTAGGAAGTCAAGAGATACCTGGAATAACAGGAAAATTTGGCCTTGAAGTACAAAACGAAGCAGGTCAAAGGCTAACAGAATTTTGCCAAGAGAACGCAATGGTCATAGCAAACACCCTCTTCCAACAGCACAAGACTCTACACATGGACATCACCATATGGTCAGTACTGAAATCAGATTGATTATATTCTTTGCAGCAAAGATGGAGAAGCTCTATACAGTCAGCAAAACAAGACTGGGAGCTGACTGTGGCTCAGATCATGAAACAATGGAAACAGTAAGAGACTTTATTTTGGGGGGCTCCAAAGTCACTGTAGATGGTGACTGCAGCCATGAAAATAAAAGATGCTTGCTCCTTTGAAGAAAAGCTATGACCAATATAGACAGTATATTAATAAGCAGAGACATTACTTTGCCAACAAAGATCCATCTAGTGAAATCTATGGTTTTTCCAGCAGTCGTGTATGAATGTGAGAGGTTGCTATAAAGAAAGCTGAGGGGTGAAGAATTGATGCTTTTGAACTATGGTGTTGGAGAAGACTCCTGAGAGTCTCTTGGACTGCAAGGAGATGCAACCAGTCCATCCTAAAGGAAATCAGTCCTGAATACTCATTGGAAGGACTGATGCTGAAGCTGAAACTCTAATACTTTGGCTACCTGATGCGAAGAACTGACCTATTGGAAAAGACCCTGATGATGGGAAGAATTGAAGGCAGGGGAAGGCATGACAGGATGAGATGGTTGGATGGCATCACTGACTCTAAGGACATGAGTTGAGCAAGCTCTAGGAGCTGGTGATGGATAGGGAAGCCTGGAGTGTTGCAGTCCATGGGGTCACAAAGAGTTGGTCACAACTGACTGACTGAACTGACTGATCTCTATTTGTATATGACATGACCTTCTAAATAGAAAGCTCTAAGAAATCCATTTAAAAAACTATTAAAACTACCAACTGAGTGTTATTTTGTGTGAAATATCACAGGGAACTTCAAGAGAACCAGAACAGGCAAAACAATCTTGAAAAAGAACAAGAAATCTTATTGGAAGACTCACAATTCCTGACTTCAAAGGTTACTACAAAACTTCTGCAATTGAGACCGTGTTGGATAGATTTGTGGGATAGAAGAGTCCAAAAATTAAAACCTCATTGATTTTTTACAACTACTTCAAGAAAATTTCATGGAAAAATAATGGAAAATTCCATTTATTTTCAACAAATATTTCTGGGGCAGTGAGGTATCTACATGAAAAGAATGAAGATGGCCTCCTGCCTCAGACTCCACTTAAAGTGGAGATAAGACCTTATTATAACAGTTAAAACTATAAAAATCATTGAAAAAATCATATGGAGAAATCCTCATGATCTTGGATTAGATAATAGTTTAGATACGACATCAAAAGCACAAGGAACAAAAGGAAAAACTTAAATTGGACATCATCAAAATTAAAACCTGTAGTGCTGCTAAAGACACCACGATGAAAGTGAAGACAGGAAAAAATTTTCGCAAATTAAATATCTGATAAGGGACCTGTACCAAGAATATTGTAATATATGAAGAACTATTATCATTCAATAATAAAAAGACAAACCTAATATAACTATTCTTTTCCCGTTGTTTTGCTCTTCAACTTCACCGACTCCAATTATACAAGTGTTGGATTTTTTATTTTTTTGTTTGCCTTCCATATCAGTTTCCATATCAATCATTTTCTCTCCAGTTCTTTACTTCTTTCATTGATATTCTCTGGTTGCTTTTCTGTCTTTCTTCAATGCCTTTTATTCAGTTTTTGTTCAAACATAATCTCCCGTTATTTTAATTTAGTCCTCAGTTCCTTTATAGTTATCTATTTCATTTCCTAGTTCAGTCAACTCATTTCAGTTTGTGGTTCATTTCTGTCCCTAGTTTGTGAATTTATAATTCATAATTTTTCATTCTCACCATTAAATACTTGTTTGAGAATATTTAGTTCAGAATGTTAGTTTGCAGTTTTCTTCTGCTTTGTGTGTGTGTGTGTTTTTAAGGCAGTTTTATTAACCGAAATGTTTTTATTTTCATTTTCTGTCCTCATATAGACAGCTTATATCTATGAATTACATGGACAGGTTAGCAGCTTGGTTTAAGAGACTTCTAATTAAGTTTACTTTCTTAGCTCATTGTAGCAAAGTGCAGTTTCTTTAATTGATGGCTTCTTATTGAGGGTGCTGTGTTTACTTTGAGGTTTGTTTGTTTTAGTTCTTAATATCCTACACTTCTCTTTCTTGCTTCTCTTTCCCTTCACCACTCACTTTCCACAGAGTGTCTCTCCTTTATCTTCTCTCTCAGAAAGGCATCATGAGGCTCCTACCTCAACTCTCACACACTTTTAATTCTTTTCCTCATAATCAGTACTCTGATCTTCCAGGAGTCTTTTTGCAGTGTTTTTCTTTTCTTTCTTTCTTTTTTTTTTTTACACTGCACTTTCTTTGGTTGATTTAAATTCAGTCTTAAACTTTTGTTCCTCTTTTCTGCAGTTTTTCAGAAGCTCTTTTACTGTACACAAAGGATTATGACAGGGACTTGAGTGAGAGCTCTGCTAAAAGTTTTTGTTTATTTTTTTACCTAGAGGTTTCTTGAAGTGTGTATTGTACTTTGTCTTCCGGTTATACTGTAATATAGAATTTTCTTGGTTTTATTTTTTAATCTGTGTATTTTTTCTTTTTTAAAAAAAATTTCTGTTTTGGTCTGTGTCTTTTGAGGGGAAATATGTGGAGAGAATTGAACTTATTGGACCACTATTACCTGGGCTAGCCATAATTCAACTACCACTCATACACTGATACATTGTCAGAGTATTGTCATTAGCTGCTATATTCCTTTTTTAATAGCCACCATGTAGACATATTTCTGCAGAATAATTCCTATTTAATACCTAACACCAGTCCTTATGTTGATGTCCCTGCAGTCATTTTGGGGATCTGAATCTCTTTTTCTGGTAGTTTCTTCAGGAAGGGCTCATAAGAGCAATATTTCTTGAGCTGTTTTATGGTCATAGACCTTATCTGTGAACTTTTATCTAAAAGTTTGTGTATCTGGATACAAAAATTATGGCTAATTTTTATGTCCTTTTATATATCTTTGTTGTCTTTGACATGAAGTGTTGCTTCTGAAAAGTCTACTAGAAATCTAATTTTCTTTCCCTTGTGAATAAATTGTTCTTTTTGTCAGGATCCCCAAAAGGTTTCTTATCAACTTCAATGCTTTTATTAGTATAGGTCCTAGGTTGGTCTTTTTTTTAAAAAAAATCATTCTTAATTGCTTTTCATAGGTATGAGGTTTGCCCTTTCAGTACATTGTTTCAAGTTATTTTTCTTCACATATCATTCTTGACTTATTGTTAATGCTATTTTTCTATCTCAGTCACTTAGGTTTTCTTCTTCCCAAGTATGTATATATTGGATTTTATTTGCCTGTCTTTAATATTTGTCATTTATTCTTGAGTCACTTTTTATCTCTTTATTTTTTAAAAGCTTCTATTTTCTCAAAACCTTATTTATTAGGTTTATTCACAGCTGTGCTAACTTAGTTTTTTTCTAAATTGACTTTTTATTTGTACTTTTCCCTGAGTTTAGCTTATGAGTTTTAAATTCTGATTTATATTTTTCATTCATAACCTCTATCATCTTTTATTTATTTTGCCTCATTTTGAAATAGGCATATCAGTCATAACTCTCCAGAGGAACAGAACCAGTAGAATTTATACATATTTGTATTAGATTTATGTTAAGAAATTGGCTCATGTGATTGTGGGAACTGACAAATCTGAAATCTTTAGGCCAGGCCAGAGAGTGGAAATTCAGGCAAGAGATTGATGTAGTCTCATAGCAGAATTTCTTCTTTAGGAAACCTTCGTTTTTGCTCTGAAGGCTTCCAACTGATCAAAAGGGCCCTCACCTACATCATCAAAGTATTCTCTTTTATTTGAAGTCAACGGATTATAGATGTAAACCACATCTATAAAATACCTTCATATAAAAACCTATATTAGCATTTGATTAAATAACTAGTTACTACAATCTAGCCAAATTGACACATAAAACTAATCCTTATATTTAAGTTATGAAAGGGAAAGTGAAGTCGCTCAGTCATGTCCGACTCTTTGTGACCCCATGGACTGTAGCCTACCAGGCTCCTCTGTCCATGGTATTTTCCAGGCAAGAGTACTGGAGTGGGTTGCTATTTCTTCTCCAGAGGATCTTCCTGACCAGGGATCAAACCCAGGTCTCCCGCGTTATAGGCAGACGCTTTACCATCTGAGCCACCAGGGACCTGTGGTAGTTTTAATTTATTTATTGAGGGGAATTCCCTGGAGATCCCAGTGGTTAGGACTTCACACTTTCACTACAGGGGGTACAAGTTTGATCCCTGGTTAGGGAACTAAGATCCTGCAAGCCACGTGGTGTGACCAAACCAAAAAAAAGTGTTTACTGAGTGTGGTCTTATAGAGGTGTTTTTCTGCTTTTTACTCTCTTCTTTTTCTTATCATAATTATGTGTGATTTGAGCATGATCCTCTTTCTGTTGCTCAGTTTTCTAAAGCATGAAACTAGTTTTCCTGCTCTTTAAGGAAGAAGTGGTGGGTCAAAATAACTTTTCCAACCCAACCTCTTATGTTGTTCCATAGAGTGTCCAGAAATAAGGCTAATACTTTCTGAGCTTCCCAGATTCTGTTTCCCCGACTCATTTATCTGTTGTTTCCCTTTCCTTTGTTCTTATTGTCCCTTTCCAGCTCAGTTGGTATTTTTTTCCTTGTATTTTGATTATGGATCTTTATTCTAGAAGAGGTCTTTGGCTCATTGATTTTGGAGTTCATGGGTCCCTCCTCTTGCCCTTTCAGACATTATCAGAGACTTATGTAGAAGCTGAAAAAATATAAAAATTTCTCTGGTTATATCCTCAAATTGTTCTCCTACGGTGTCTACTGAATACCTATAATGATTTAGGTGTTTTCTTCTAAGGTCTACCGTAGTTGCTTTCTTATGCTGATATCACACGAATCTGCTAGTTTTAGCTGGTTTGTTCCATCCCAATTTTATTTTGGGGTTTTGAGAGATACCTTGTCACTGAATTCTATTGTTGATGCTGTCCATTTTTTTTTTTTTTTTTTTGCTATACTAATTGTTCTTTCTGTGTTTATAAGAAATTTGAGTAGATGGAAACATTACTTCACCAGTAACCCATCCTAATTTATTTTCTTTTGTAAATTCCCATTTTTCTTCTCTCTTATATCTTTCTTTTTACTTTTGGGGGTTCTGTCATAGGTTATTGTATTAGCATCTTATACTGAAAGCTGAGTTTATTCACTTTCAAACTACCTTATTTCTTTTAAGGGTATTCATTTTCATCAGGACCTATTTACATGCTTCAAGTTTTGATAACATCAATGCTTTTATTTTTTCATAAACATTGTGTAATTTTCATTGTGATTTCTACTTTATTCCATGAATAATTCAGAAGTACAGTTTTTTTTAAGATTACAAATATCCTAAGATATTTTTCTGATTCACTTTATAAGAAATTATAATTTTATTTCACTAGTATCAAAGGTTTAGTATGTATGATAATAATACTTTGAGACTGGCTAGCACTTCCCTTGTAAATGTGGTCAGTTTTGGTAAATGATCTATGTGAGAAAAGAATGTATTTTTTAGTGGTCAATTTTAGAAATACCCACACATGCATTTGTGTGTGTGTGTCACACACACACAGATTGACCCTTGAACAATATAGGTTTGAGCTCTACTGGCCCACTTATACAAAGATTTTTTTCAATAGTAAGTACTGAAGTACTACACAATCCAAAGTTGATTAAACTTGTGGATGTAGGATCATAGATACTGAAGAACTGCATATATATAAGCCTAACTATAAATTATAGGCAGATTTCCCTGTGTGGAGTATCAGTGCCCCTAACCCCCGAATTGTTCAAGAGGTGAGGTGAAGGTGAAGTCACTCAGTCGTGTCCGACTCTTTGTGACCCCGTGGACTGTAACCTACTAGGCTTCTCTGTCCATGGGATTCTCCAGGCAAGAATACTGGAGTGGATTGCCATTTGCTTCTCCAGGGGATCTTCCCGACCCAGGGATCGAACCCGGGTCTCCTGCATTGGAGGCAGACGCTTTAACCTCTAAGCCACCAGGGACTATAATTATCTTTTTTTTCAAGTTTAATCTATGGCTTTAATCTATGTGTGTTAAAAGTCCACTGTATATATGACTTAAAATATCTTCTAGTAACTCTAATTTTGCTTTATATACTTTAGGGTTGTGTCCAATTTTCTGGTGAACTTCATTTTTCTTCTTATACACTGTCATTAATCCTAAAACATCAAATCTATGAGATAGCTGGTATTATAATTCCCATTTTACAAGTAAAAACAATGAAGCAGTATTTATGTATGTATATATCTACATAATGATGTATACATATGTACATAATTTTTCTGTAACAATATTAGAGGGTGAAATTGGGCTCCAGATCTGGCTGAAGAGGAGGACCAGTGTTGAGACTAAGACTGATGATGTTAGGAAGTGTGTGATATACTTCCAGGAAGAAAGAACTTATAAATGAAAGAATGTAGAAGCAGGAAAAAAAAGCAGAAGTAAGGAAATAAAGAAACTGCAGTTGAAAATTATGATACTAAACACCTTCTACACATTTAATAGATTATTTTTGAAGTAAAATAAAATAAAAATATTACAGTTTGGGGGAGACTATTGAAGTGACATAAAGAAGTTACTTTTCCCTAGTCATAATACTTGTACAATTTAAAAGGGATTTAATTTTAGTTATTCTTTCTTTAAACAATAAGAGACTCAGAAAAATTGAACTCTACATCTAAAAATTGAGATACAAAATTTTGGAGCAGATTTTTTGGTTTGACCTATTTTACCTTCGTTTTCAGATTAAGTTAGAGTATGAAGGAACATTATTTTCTGAGTGGAGTGCTCCAGCAACTTGTTCTATAAAAAATAAAAGGTAAGATTTTTTGCTGTGAAAATCAATGTATGTGTAAAAAAGCATTCATATAGTATGGACATTTAGATTTAAGGCTGTGATTTAATGTAAATTTCTTTTCATTAAATAGAATGTGAAAAGAAAGACAAAAATCACTTTGAAAATAGAAGTAAAATGTTGCTATATTTTTTATTTTTCTTATTAGCATACAATGGAAGTTTTTAGGCTTAAAAAGTTGTAGGGGAATCTCATATGCATCTATACTTATTTCTCCTTTCCCTTTTTTTTTTTTTTTAATGCTAGATTACCCAAGACAGAACTACGATGTTCTTCTCCTGGTATTCATGCTATAAAACCAATTGTTTCAGGCCCGGTAAGTTGATTTAAATGATAAATTAGTAAATCTTGAATAATCATCTCTGTTACATTTTATTTTGCCTTTTTTTTGAGGTTTTTGACTTAATTTAACCCATTTTAAATGGTAAAGTTATAACTATAAATGAGGTATTTAAAAATTATTATCAGTATATCATTAATTTTTAGAAATATCTCATAGCAAATTGTTAAGTTATGAACTGATACAGTGGTCCCCTGCTTATCTGTGATCATACCTTCTGTGCTCTCAGTTAGCCATGGTCAACTATAGTCTGAAATATTTATATGAGAAATTCCAGAAATAGACAATTCACAAGCTTTAAAATGCAGTTATTCTGAGTGGCATGATGAATTATCTGTGGTCCCACTCCATCTCTCTGAGATATGGATCATTTCTTTGTTATCACACCTATTAATTGCAATATTGTACTCCTTGTATTTAAGTAACCCTAATTTTACTTAATAATGACCCCAAAGTACAAGAACAGTTATGCTGGCAATTCAGATATGCCAAAAAGAAGCCATAAAGTACTTCCTTTAAGTGAAAAGGTGAAAATTTTTGACTTAATGAGAAAAGAAGAAAGATCATATTGAAGTAGTTATTTTATTATTAATTATCATCAATATTTTGCTGGGCTTACTTTACAAATCAATCTTTATATTAGGTATGTATGTACAGAAAAAGCAGTATATATAGGGTTGGACTGGTACTATCTACAATTTCAGTCATCCTCTGGGGGTCTTGGAATACATATCCCACAGATAAGAGGGGACTATCGTATGTGATTTTTACATTAGCTTTTTTATTAGTAAATGTATTAAAGCCCCAGTTAACCATCATAATGATAATAGTACTCCCAGCTAAGTGGGACTAATATCATATACTCCTATGACAATACTCAGAACTAAGAGCCATTTCTAGGAGGTTTATTTGTATTCCACTACATTTTCTTCAATTCAAGAAAGCTGTGTGAATGCAAATAAATGAGTGTTGTTGAATCCTCTCTAGTTTACAGTAATAATAATAATGAATTTTAAGCATTGACACTGTACTAATTAATAACAAAGTACTAATAGTTGAAGTTCCCACACAAGCGTATCTAAAGTCATTGCTATGTAGAGACTTCGTGTGACAAATCCTGCCTTTACTTTGGGACTTGTGCCTTCTTTTTACTTTTTTTTTTCATAAGTTAATAATTTCCCTAAGTTCTGTTGCTTTCTTTTTACTTAATAATCTTTATTTTCAGGGAACAGTTAGACAGGGTGATGTGGGAGAGGCCAGATGAATATAGTAACTCATATTTCAATCCCTATAGATTGAAAAATACTTGAATTTGGCTTTTTAAGTTGAGTGCTTGCCAGTTTCATGACACAATTCCTAAAGAAGTAAAGGATTTCTTTCCCTTTTGTTATGTTTTGGAAGTCTACATAAATGTGTAATACATGTAAAAAAGTATGCACACACAAATACATATATATATAGGAATATCTTTGTCATTTATATATAGTGTTATCAGGCATTATACTCTTTAAGGAGGTACATGTGACTTAATGGGGCTTCCCTGGTGGCTTAGATGGTAAAGAATCTGCCTGCAATGCAGGAGACCAGATTCGATCCCTGGGTGGGGAAGATCTCCTGGAGAAGGGAATGGCAACCCACTCCAGTAGTCTTACCTGGAGAATTCTATGGACAGAGCAGCCTGACAGGCTACAGTTGCAAAGAGTTGGACACAACTGAATGACTGACACACACACAGTGACTTAATATACTCAACAGTCCTCAGTTATAACATAGGACTTGCCTAAAATATCTCCAGGCATTGTCAGACATCTCCTTGCAAGCAAATTCATCTCTGGTTGAGAACCATTAAACAGAAAATTAATCAAATTGTATTTCATTGAGGAAGACTGCCTAGGAAAACTCACTTTTTTCCTTTGTATATTCACAGAGAACAATTCTGTGACCAGATCATAGAGGGGAGGGGTTCAACATGGACCAGTTCTCCTATACCAGCTGGGTGTCTTACCATTTAAAGTTCTGGCACCATCTACCTAGAGTTAATGTCACATCCTACAAGTTAAGGGCCCAGTTCCACAAGACTGCCCTCACTTCAGGTGCTAATTGCAAGTCACTGGTTGTCACCTACACTTCTGACTGACTGGTGATGATGGGTGGTAAATTCAGGTTCCCATAACCTTTTCCTTAGTTTTGATAATTTGCTAAACAGCTTGCAGAATTCAGGGAAGCACATTTACCAGTTAAAATGAAGGATATTGTAAAAAGATCCAGATGAACAGCCAGGTCAAGAAGTATACAGGGCAAGGTTCAGAAGGGTTCTGAATGCAGGAACTTCTGTCACTGTGGAGTTGGGTACATCACCTACTGGCATCAACCTAGAAGCTCTCTGACTCATATTTTAGGGATTTTTGTGGGGATTTCATCAAGTAGGCATGACTGATTATTAGCTCATTTTCCACCCCTTCTCCCCTCTCCATAGAATGGGAGGCTGAACTGATAGTTCCAAGCTGTTGATCATGGATTGATCTTTCTAGTGATCAGTTCCCAACCAGGAGCCCACCAAGGGTTTATCTCATGAGAACAAAAGGAATTTAGGAGCTCTGTGTGAGACATTCCTATTACTCAGAATTACAAATGTGTTAGGAGCAAGTGTCAGGAACAAGGGTCAAAGATCAAATATTAGCAGGTACTGGGGCAAATATATATATATATATATATGTGTGTGTGTGTGTGTGTGTATGTATCTATATATATATATACACAATATATAATTTCACAAAAACAAATATAATAGAAACAGTCATCTAAATTTATTATCGTTTCTTTTCTTTTTTTTAGGATTTAGAGGAAGAACGCTATTTATCTGTGGACAATTCTCATATTTGCTTTCTTTGGTATTATAAGGCTATGTAAGTAATGCAAAAGAAAGGTAATTAATGCATTTTAAGAGTATTTAGCTTTCAGTTCAGTCACTCAGTCATGTCCAACTCTTTGCAACCCCATGAGCTGCAGCATGTCAGGCTTCCCTGTCCATCACCAACTCCCAGAGCTTGCTCAGAGTCATATCCATTGAGTTGGTGATGTCATCCAGCCAGCTCATCCTCTGTCATCCCCTTCTCCTCCTGCCTTCAATCTTTCGTCCCCTTCTCCTCGTGCCTTCAATCTTTCTCAGCATCAGAGTCTTTTCAAATGAATCAGTTGTTTGCATCACGTGGCTAAAGTATTGGAGCTTCAGCTTCAGTGTCAGTCCTTCCAATGAATATTTAGGACTGATTTCCTTTAGGATGGACTGGTTGGATCTCCTTGCTGTCCAAGGGACTCTCAAGAGTCTTCTCCAACACCACAGTTCAAAAACATAAATTCTTCGGTGCTCAGCTTTATAGTCCAACTCTCACATCCACAGGAAGCTTGTCACTCAGATGGTAAAGCATTTGCTTACAATGCGGGAGACCCAGGTTCAATCCCTGGGTTGGGAAGATTCCCTGGAGAAGGAAATAGCAATCCACTCCAGTACCCTTGCCTGGAAAATCCCATGGATGGAGGAGCCTGGTAGGCTACAGTGCATGGGGTCACAAAGAGTTGGACACGACTGAGCGACTTCACTGTTACATCCATATATGACTATTGGAAAAAACATAGCTTTGACTAGACAGACCTTTGTTGGTAAAGTAATATCTCTGCTTTATAATATGCTCTCTAGGTTGGTCATAGCTTTTCTTCCAAGGAGCAAGTGTCTTTTAATTTCATGGAGGCAGTCACCATCTGAAGTGATTTTGGAGCCCCCCAAAATGAAGTCTCTTTCTGTTTCCATTGTTTCCCCATCTATTTGGCATGAAGTGATGGGACTGGATGCCATGATCTTAGTTTTTTGAATGTTTAGCTTTAAGCCATCTTTTTCACTCTTTTCTTTCACTTTCATCAAGAGGCTCTTTAGTTATTCTTCGTTTTCTGCCATAAGGGTGGTGTCATTTGCATATCTGAGGTTATTGATATTTCTCCCAGCAATCTTGATTCCAGCCTTCATCCAGCCCAGCATTTCTCATGATATACTCTGCATATAAGTTAAATAAGCAGGGTGACAATATACAGCCTTGACGTACTCCTTTCCCGATTTGGAACCAGTCTGCTGTTCCATGTCTGATTCTAACTGTTGTTTCTTGACCTATATACAGATTTCTCAGGAGGCAGGTCAGGTGGTCTGATATGTCCATCTCTTCAAGAATTTTGCATAGTTTGTTGTGATCCACACAGTCAAAGGCTTAGCTTTAATTAACCACAAACGAATTGCCTATATTATAGTTTCCATATAAGTTTTTATTTACCAATTACATTATCCTCTGGACTTCCCTGGTGGCTCAGATGGTAAAGCATCTGCCTGCAATGCAGGAGACCCACGTTTGATACCTGGGTCGGGAAGATACCTCAGACATGACTGAGCGACTTCACTTCCACTTTAAGTTATCCTCAAACGTACTACCCAACTAATATTGAAGACAAACAGTAAAAATAACAATGTGTGTATGTGTAAGCTGTCATGCCTGACTCTTTGAGACCCCATGGACTGTAGCCCCCCAGGCTCCTCTGTTTATGGAATTTTCTAGGCAAGAATACTGGAGTGGATTGCTACTTCCTTCTCCAAAAAATAACAATAGCAACCACTATCTGAACATATACTGCTTCTACGTGGTCATACTTCATGTAAATCAGCTTTGTCAATTTTCATAATAACCAGTTAAACATCAGCATTACTATCTTTATTATAAATGGGGAAATGTAAGCTTGGGTAGGTTAAATAATTTGGAAAAATATATGTAGCTACTAAAAGATAGCATTGGAAATTGGCTCTGGTTTTTCAGATTACAGGCCTCTTTTGTTTCCACTATACATATTATATTCCAAAAGGAGTCTCTTAGTTTCTTAGATAGCTCTTCAAACCCTTTTTAACATGATGATGAATGATATAACTAAGAAGGAAAAACTGGTACAAGAAAAAATAATTAATTGCATTATAAAATCATTCAATAACTAAAATGTATCAATGAATCAGAGTTTGTTTCTTTTTTAGTATCATAGTCAAAGCATATCCTAAGTACTGGATAGGATATGAGGAACTGTCTTATATGATCCCTACTTTCCAGATGACTGTAATGTACTTAATTCTTTTTATCTGCTTAACATCACTTTCTTTGAGGGAAATATCCCTCCTCTATTTTGTGGTGATGGAGAAGGCAATGGCACCCCACTCCAGTACTCTTGCCTGGAAAATCCCATGGGTGGAGGAGCCTGGTAGGCTGCAGTTCATGGGGTCACAAAGAGTTGGACACGACTGGGCAACTTCACTTTCACTTTTCAATTTCATGCATTGGAGAAGGAACTGGCAACCCACTCCAGTGTTCTTGCCTGGAGAATCCCAGGGACGGGGGAGCCTGGTGGGCTGCCGTCTATGGGGTTGCAGAGTCGGACATGACTGAAGTGACTTAGCAGGAGCAGCAGCATTTTGTGGTGAAATTATTAATTTCATTTTATTTATGTGGTACTACCTTTACAACCAGGCTTTCCTGTAGCTCAGCTGGTGAAGAATCCACCTGCAATGCAGGAGACCCTAGTTTGACTCCTGGGTCGGGAAGATCCCCTGGAGAAGGGATAGGCTCCCACTCCATATTCTTGGGCTTCCCTGGTGGCTTAGTTGGTAAAGAATCCACCTGCAATGTGGGAGACCTGGGTTCGATCCCTGGGTTGGGAAGATCCCCTGGAGGAGTGTATGGCAACCCACTCCTGTATTCTTGCCTGGAGAATCCCCATGGACAGAGGAGGTGGCAGACTACAATCCATAGGGTCTCAAAGATTCAGACACGACTGAGTGACTAAGCACGGCACAGCACCTTTACAACCCCATATTTCATTGACCACAGAGACTATTGAGTATTGGCATATGACCTAAACCTAACCTATCAGAATATTTATGTCTTTGGTAAACCATGATTTTGGCTGATAGTTTGATTATTCTGGTTCACATGGTCCCTTAAAGTCAGATGGCCCTGCAGTTTATGTACAATCTTTGAACTGAAAGTTCTGATCACTAAATTTCAGCAAGCCCCACCAACAGGACACATTTACCCATTCTTCTCTGACTTATGGCCACCCTCCTGGAGTCTTACCAAGAAGCAAGAATTAAATCTCTGCTACCAGTGAAACTGGCAGGCTTCTGTCATTGGGAATTTCAGACATGCCAATCACCAGCTTTCCCTCTATCAGTTGTGAACCAACTTAGAAACAGAAAAGGGAAAATTCGGGAATAAAAATCCATGGTAACACTTCACTGGAGAATAGATCCTGCCTCTGTAACCAAAAGGCTACTTTCTCTTTCCCCTAAGAGGAGATCATAGGAACCATCAGTGACTAATACCCATGTATCTATCACGCAAGTGAACAAATAGAACATTACCAGCATGTTAGAATCTGCTTAGGCTTCCCTAGGGGCTCAGAGAGTAAAGAGTCGGCCTGCAATGCAAGAGACCCAGGATCAATCCCTGGGACTGGAAGATCCCCTGGAGAAGAGAATGGCAACCCACTCCACTTTCTTGCCTGGAAAATTACATGGACAGAGGAGCCTGGTGGGCTACATACAGTCCATTGGGTTGCAAAGAGTCAGACACAACTCAGTGACTTTCACTTTCTTTCTTATGCCCCTACTGATCACATCCTATCCCTCAAGAATTAACTGCTATCCTGAAAACTATATAATAGATTCTTAGCTTTTTATAGTTTACCAACAATATATAATGGTAATAAATTGTTTAGTTTTGTTTTTGAATGTTATTTAAATTGAATCATATTATAAGCATTCATCTGTGACTTGCTTCTTTCTCTAAACATTACAGATTTTGACACTCATCCATCTGTAAACAAGAATCTTTAGTTCTTACATTGCTTCTGCCTGATGGTACTTCATTATATAACTATTTTTGCTTATTCTCCTGCTGTTGCATTTATTTGCCAGATAGTGCTTTGTTCCTCAAAAGGTGGTCCAAGGACCAGCAGCACTAGTGTCATCTGGGAACTTGTTAGAAATAAAGAATCTCAGCTTTGTTTCAAACCTGATGGATCATAATCTGCATTTTGACAAGATCCTGCAGCCATTTGTATGTACATTATTTGGAAATAATAATTTGGAAAGTACCAATCTAATGTACATAAATAACGTTTTTCTAGGGAATAGACCTAAAGGTAAAATTACCAAAATGTAATATACATTTGTTCCACTTTACTAGGTCATGCCTGTGTGTGTGTGTGTTCAGTTGCTCAGTCATGTCTGAATCTTTGCAACTCCATAGACTGTAGCCCGCTAAGCTCCTCTGTCCATGGGATTTTTCAGGCAAGAATACAGGAGTGAGTTGCTATTTCCCACTCTAGGGAATCTTCCTGGGTTCAGGGATTGAACCCACATCTCTTGTGTCTCCTGCATTGGCAGGCAGATACTTTACCACTGTGCCACCTGGAAAGCCTCTAAATAATTTTTAAAAGATTGTCCAAATTTACATCTATACTGGCAGTGGATGAAGTTCCCATTGTGTTATATCTTACAACACTTAATAAATGACTTTCAAATTCTTTTCAATCTATTAGGTGTGAAATGACATCATTGTTCTTTTATCTGCTTTTCCTTGATTACTATGGAGCATGTTTTCATTTATTCATGAGGAATTTTTCTTCTGTATTAAATTAGCATTTTAACCCATTTTATTTCTTGGTTTCATAATAATCTGTAAGGTTTCACTAAATTCTGTATAGTTTTGCTTTCTACAATTAAATCTTTAATCCACTTGGAATTAGGTTTTGTATATGCTTCAGGGTAGAACTACAACTTTATTTTTTGTATATGAATAATTAATTTTTTAGATCCATTTATTGAATGATCTGGGGCTTCCCTTCTGACTCAGCTGGTAAAGAATCCTCCTACAATTCAGGAGACCTGGGCTCGATCCCAGGGTTGGGAAGATTCCCTGGAGAAGGGAAAGGCTACCCACTTGAGTATTCTGCCTGGAGAATTCCATGGACTGTATAGTCCATGGGGTCCCAAAGAGTCAGACTTTCATTTCACTTCACTTCATTGAATGACATTTCCACAAAACCAGTTCTGCCATAGATCAAGTTTCCGTGTATGCATGGGTTTCATCCTGGATTAGCTATTCTGTTTAGCTGATCTATTTGTATATACTTGAACAAATTATATTATCTGTATTATTATAAGTTTATTTTTTAAATCTTGAGAAGTGATAGCACAAATACCTACCTCACACTGACCCCAATTCTTGTCCTGTTCTAGGAACTTCTTAGCTTTATCTTGGGCCTGTTTCTCTTCCCTATAAATTTTTGGAATTGGTTTGTCAATTCTACAAAAAACCTTAGTTGGGTTTTTAATAATATGTCTATATATTTTAATCAATTTGAGAAGCCTTTCTACTCCAGACTAATATATAGCCCTCCATTTGCTTAAGTTTTTTTTTTACATGTCTGCCAATAAGATTTTGTAAGTTTTAATAATAAAAGTATCAGGACATTTTCATTAGGATCAAAACCACCCCCAAGAAAAAGAAATGCAAAAAGACAAAATGGTTGTCTGAGGAGCCTTTACAAATAGCTGAGAAAAGAAGAGAAGTGAAAGGCAAAGGAGAAAAGGAAAAATATGCCTATTTGAATGCAGAGTTCCAAAGAATAGCAAGGAGAGATAAGAAAGCCTTCCTCAGTGATCAATGCAAAGAAAGATGAAAACAATAGAATGGGAAAGACTGGAGATCTCTTCAAGAAAATGAGAGATACCAAGGGAACATTTCATGCAAAGATGGGCATAATAAAGGACAGAAATGGTATGGACCTAACAGAAGCAGAAGATATTAAGAAGAGGTGTCAAGAATGCACAGAAGAACTATACAAAAAAGATCTTCAGGACCCAGATAATCACGATGGTATCATCACTCACCTAGAGCTAGACATTCTGGAATGCAAAGTCAAGAGGGCCTTAGGAAGCATCACTGTGAACAAAGGTAGTGGAGGTGATGGAATTCCAGTTGAACTACTCCAAATCCTAAAAGATGATGCTCTGAAAGTGCTGCACTCAATATGTCAGCAAATTTGGAAAACTCAGCAATGGCCACAGGACTGGAAAGGGTCAGTTTTCATTCCAATCCCTAAGAAAGGCAATGTCAAAGAATGCTCGAACTACTGCACAATTGAACTCACCTCACATGCTAATAAAGTAATGCTCAAAATTCTCAAGCCAAGCTTCAACAGTACAGGAACCATGAACTTCCAGATGTTCAAACTGGTTTTAAGAAAAGGCAGAGGAACCAGAGATCAAATTACCAACATCCGCTGGATCATTGAAAAAGCAAAATTTCCAGAAAAACATCTATTTCTGCTTTATCGACTATGCCAAAGCCTTTGTGTGGATCACAGCAAACTGTGGAAAATTCTTTAAGAGTTGGACATACCAGACCACCTGACCTGCCTCTTGAGAAATCTGTGTGCAGGTCAAGAAGGAACAGTTAGAACTGGACATGGAACAACAGACTGGTTCCAAATAGGAAAAAGAGTACGTCAAGGCTATATACTGTCACCCTGCTTGTTTAACTTATATGCAGAGTACATTATGAGAAGCTCTGGGCTGGAAGAAGCACAAGCTGGAATCAAGTTTGCTGGGAGAAGTGCAATAACCTCAGATATGCAGCTGACACCACCATTAATAGCAGAAAGCAAAGAAGAACTAAAGAGCCTCTTGATGAAAGTGAAAGAGGAGAGTGAAAAAGTTGGCTTAAAACTCAACATTCAGAAAATTAAGTTCATGGTATCTGGTCCCATCACTTCATGGGAAATAGATGGGGAAACAGTGAAAAGAGTGAGAGATTTCATTTGGGGGGGGGGCTCCAAAATCACTGCAGATGGTGACTGCAGCCATAAAATTAAAAGACGCTTGCTCCTTGAAAGAAAGGTTATGACCAACCTAGACAGCATATTAAAAAGTAGAGACATTACTTTGCCAACAAAGGTCTGTCTAGTTAAAGCTATGGTTTTTCCAGTAATCATGTATGGATGTGAGAGTTGGACTATAAAGAAAGCGGAGCACCGAAAAACTGATGCTTTTGAACTGTGGTGTTGGAGAACTCTTGAGAGTCTTGGACTGCAAGGAGATTCAACCAGTCCATCCTAAAGGAAATCAGTCCTGAATATTCATTGAAAGGACTGATGCTGAAGCTGAAACTCCAATACTTTGGCCACCTGATGCGTAGAACTGATTCATTTGAAAAGCCCCTGATGCTGAGAAAGATTGAAGGCAGGAGAAGGGGACAACAGAGTATGAGATGGTTGGATGGCATCACCAACACAATGGACATGAGTTTGAGTAAACTCTGGGAGTTGGTGATGGACAGGGAGCCTGGTGTGCTGCAGTCCATCGGGTCACAAAGAGTCAGACCTGACTAAGCAACTGAACTGAACTGAACTGAATTCTTAGATACTTTATATTTTTGTTTCTCTTATAATCAAATTTTTAAAATTATAATTTCTAACCACCTCTTCCTGTTGTATAGAATACACTTTACTTTTGACTGTTGATTTTTGCATTCAGCAATATTGCTAAATTATGATTATTTATGTATTCTCTTGGAATTTAATAAAATCAGATTACCCGCAAATAATGATGATTTTGTTTTTCTTTCTTATAAGTATGCCTTCTATTCCTTTTATTCTTACATGTCTAGAATATCAAATACAATCCTTTTTAGAAGGGTGATAGCAGGCTTCTTATTTTATTCACCATCTCAAAAGGAAGACTCTCATCATTTCACTATTTTGCATAATATTTGTTACAGGTTATGAGTTAAACTTTACCTGATTAAGGAAGGTCCTTTTTATTCCTAGCTGGCTGTGAATTCTTTTTATGACTTGTTAAATATTCAAAGTGTTTTTCTGCTTCCACATAAATGTTTGTATAGTTTTTATCTTTTTACTATGTAAATCTGATGAGTGAAGTGAGTGAGTGAAGTGAGTGAGTGAAGTCGCTCAGTCGTGTCTGACTCTTTGCGACCCCATGTAAATCTGATAGATAATAGTTATTAATATTTCCATATTAATAAACTTGTATTTCTAGAATAAGCCAACTTGGTCTTGATGAATTATCTTTCATATACATGGCTTCCCTGGTGGCTCAGAGGTTAAAGCTTCTGCCTCCAATGTGGGAGACCTGGGTTCGATCCCTGGGTTGGGAATACCTCCTGGAGAAGGAAATGGTAACCCACTCCAGTATTCTTGCCTGGAAAATCCCATGGATGGAGGAGCCTGGTGGGTTACAGTCCACGGGGTCGCAAAGAGTCGGACACGACTGAGCGACTTCACCTACCTATACATTTATAGATTCCATTTGCTAATGTTTACGTTTTTATGTGTGTGAATATACATGAGTGGGAGCGGCCTTTGGTTTTACTCCCCTTGTATATCCTTTAATACATTTGATACCAAGACTATGCTAGACTCATCATGTAAGTTAGGATTAGTCTTTCTTTTCTATTCTCTTCGCTTGTGGCTCAACTGGTAAAGAATCTGCCTGCAATGTGGGAGACCTGGGTTTGGTCCCTGGGTTGGGAGGACCCCTGGAGAAGGGAAAGGCTACCCACTCCAGTATTCTGGCCTGGAGAATTCCACGGACTGTATAGTCTGTGGGGCCACAAAGAGTTGGACATGACTGAACAACTTTCACTTCTATTCTCTGAGAGATTTTATTTAATATTGGAAATATATGTTCCTTGAATATTTGATGGTAACTTTCATAGAAATCTACCTGGATCTGGACTTTCTGAGTGTGTGGGGGAAGATTTTATAACTATTAACTCAGTTTAATGGTTAGAATGCTACTTTGGAGTTCTAATTCTTGTAAAATTCATTTCTGTAGTATTTTTCCAGAAATTTTTCCATGTCTTCAGTTAGCAATGTTAGTATCAATTTTTATGTCATAAAATTTCCCATAATACCCTCTTATATTTTTGTTTAATCTCTGCAGTAGTTGTAGGTATGCACTCTCTTATCATTTCTAATATTTTTATTTATGCCTTCCTTTTGTTTTCTTATTTTTCTTCCTAGAGATATTTTTATTTTATTAGTCTTTTCAAAGAACTATATTTCGGCTTTATTGAGTTTATGTTGTCTACTTTATCTGAATTTGTTTTTTATATTATTTCTTTTTTTGAGCTTGTTTTTCTGAAACTTACTAAACTAGTTACTTAGTCTATAACATAGATCTAAGACTTCCTTTTTTTCAAGTGTATGTTTAAGGAAGTAAACATACATTAGTAAATTTTTTCTAAATACCTCCATATTGGAATATCTCATAGTTGTAATATTTCATTACTGCTCAGAAATAATAGTCTAAGAGCCACTATCATTTGTTTGGCAAATGTGCTGAAGAGCAATGCATTTTTAATTTACAGACATGAGTCTTTTCAATTATTATTTTGTTACTGAATTCTAACCTAATTTTATTATTATCACAGAAGTGTTAGAATCAAATCTTTGGCCTAGCATGTAGAGTTTATAAACGCCTCACGAGTACCTAAAGAAAATATATTTTCCTATTGTTGGATAGCATATGCTATTTATGTCCAGTAGGTCAGTTGTGTTAAATGTACTGTTCAAATCTTTTGTACTTACTTGACTCATGAGTTGATAATTGGCTAAAATTTCCCACTATTGTGGTAGACATGTCACTTTTGCATGTGGGTGCCTAATTTTTTGCTTTATACTTTGAGGGTGTCTTTTAGGTGCACATAACTTTGAATTATTAAGATTTTTTTGAAGAATTGAAACTTTGTAGTGACCGTGTTTATCACTTGTAATGCTTTTCTCCTTTTGTTTGGTTTTGTGTTATATTAATATACAATCTCTTGTGGTGCCATGTAAGTAGGATTATTTGTTCTAGTTCTGTGAAAAAAAAAATTATGTGTATTTTGATAGGTAGGGATTGCACTAAATCTGTAGATTCCTTTGAGTAGTATAGCCATTTTAACAACTTAAGAATTAACAATTAAGTTAAAAATTAAAAACTAACAATTAACTCTTCCCCTGCAAGAAGATAGGATCTTTCCATTCCTTTAAATTATCTTCAATTTACTTTATCAAGGTTTTACAGTTTTCCAGTGTACAGATCTTTCACCTCCTTGGTTAAGTTTATTCCTTTTTCTTTGGGATGAGACTTTCAACAGGATTTTTTAAATTTTCTCTTTCTGATATTTCATTGTTAGTCTAAAAATTCAATGGATTTCTGTTTATTAATCTTTTTATTCTACTAGCTTATTGAATTCCTTTATTAGTTCTAATAGTTTTTGTGTGGAGACCTCAGGGTTTTTTACATAGAGTATCATGTCATCTGCAAATAGTTTTACCTCTTCCCTTCCAATTTGAATAACTTTTATTTATTTCTCTTGTCTAATTGCTGTGAAGCTCTCTTATAAATTCTTCACTTCCAAAATCTTCCTTGTGTTTTCAGTTTCTTTTTTGAACTTCTCATTTTGTTCTTATACTGTTTTTCTGATTTCATTAAATTGTGTTTTTTTGTTGTTGTTGTTGTTCTCTCATAGCTCTCTGAGCCTCTTTAGAACCATATTTTGAATGCTTTGTCAGGCTATTCATGTAATCCATTTCCTTAGGATTCATTGCCTGAGTTTACTGTGTTCCCTAAGTGGTGTCATGTTTCCCTGATTCTTCACTGTCCTTGTAGCCTGTGTAGGTGTCTGCACATTTGAAGAAGCAGTCACCACTCCCAGACACCATAGACTGACCTCACTAAGAGAAGACCCCCACCTGTGGTTGTGCATGCTGGAGCGTCCTGTGACCACCTGTGTAGTGGTATGGGGTGTCATGTGCAGGGGCATGTGCTGGCTCTGGATCTGGTGGGGTACACTGTCTCATCAGTTCAGCCCACTAAGGTCCAGAACATTGACAGTTGCACGGTGTTTACCAAAAGCTGCAGGGTATCCACGGTGACCACAAGGGCTATCACAGTCCTCAGCAGTGCCTCCAGGTACAGTAGATAGGGACCGGAGCAGGCAGTAGTGGTGGCCCAAGCCAGGACTCTGTGCATCTTCAGCTTCAGGGGTTAGTTTTAGGTGCCTGTGTGCTGACAGGGGATGTTTTTGACAAACTTCATACTTTTTGAACTTTGGACATACCGCCTATCAAGATTTTTAGTACTTAGTTTCAGTAGCTTTCTCATATATCAGATTGGACATATGAAACATTATTTTCATCATATGGACTTAGGAACTTACTGCATGTACATTTACTGATTCCCAAGACATCTTCATTTTATTTTGTACTTAATGATGTACTAAGCACTATGAAGAATTGATGCTTTTGAACTGTGGTGTTGGAGAAGACTCTTCTGAGTCCCTTGGACTGCAAGGAGATCCAACCAGTCCATTCTAAAGGAGATCAGTCCTGGGTGTTCTTTGGAAGGAATGATGCTAAAGCTGAAACTCCAATACTTTGGCCACCTGATGTGAAGAGTTGACTCATTGGAAAAGACCCTGATGCTGGGAGGGATTGGGGACAGGATGAGAAGGGGATGAGATGACAGAGGATGAGATGGCTGGATGGCATCACCGACTTGATGGACATGAGTTTGGGTGAACTCCGGGAGTTGGTGATGGACAGGGAGGCCTGGCGTGCTACAATTCATGGGGTCGCAGAGAGTTGGAGCAACTGAGCGACTGAACTGAACTGAAGCACTACGCACAAAAGAAAACACAATCCTGAGTCATTGATTTTTAGAGATTATGTGATCTTAAAAATAACAGCTATCTTTAAAGTGAAAAATTACTTTCTAAAAAACATAAATAAATATGCAAGTAAATTTTCTTCTTTCAGAAAATTTACACTGAAAGGCTATAAATGAAACATTTGCAGTGCTAACTGATAAATTTTATCTTGACATAAATGAAAACATGTAAACTCTATAGATTTTTTTTTTTTTTTTTTTCCATGGCATGTGGCATGCAGAATCTTAGTTCCTGGAGCACGGATTGAACCTGTGCCCCCTGTAGTGGAAACAGGGAGTCTTAACCACTGGGCCATCAGGGAAGTCCCTGAACTATGGACTTTTTAATGTGCATTGATCATGTCAAATTAGCTTACAGTATTATTCAGGAAGAAGTATATAGATTCATGCCCCTCAGCAAAAATTATATTTAATTATGGACATGAGCTTTTTTTTTTTTTTTAACATTTAGCATTTAATCATTTATATGTCTATAATGGAATAAGGGCTTCCCAAGTGGCTTAGTGGGTAAAGAACCCACCTGTCATTGCAGGAGATGTAAGAGACACAGGTTAGGTCCCTGGGTTGGGAAGAGCCCCTGGAGGAGGGCATGGCAACCCACTCCAGTATTCTTGCCTCGAGAATCCCCATGGAGAGAGGAGCCTGGCAGGCTACACTCCACAAGGTCACAAAGAGTTGGAAACAACTGAAGTGACTTACACACAGTGGACAATAAACAGAATATTCTTACTCTCTGGGAGAAAAGTTATGACCAACATAGACAGCATATTAAAAAGTAGAGATGTTACTTTGCCCACAGAGGTCTATCTAGTCAAGGCTATGGTTTTTCCAGTAATCATATATGGATGTGAGAGTTGGACTATAAAGAAAGCTGAGCGCCTAAGAATTGATGCTTTTGAACTGTGGTGTTGGAGAAGACTCTTGAGAGTCTTGGACTGCAAGGAGATCCAACCAGTCCATCCTAAAGGAAATCAGTCCTGAATATTCATTGGAAGGACTGATGTTGAAGCTGAAACTCCAATACTTTGGCCACCTGATGTGAAAAGCTGATTCATTTGAAAAGCCCCTGATGCTGGGAAAGATTGAAGGAGGGAGGAGAAGGGGATGACAGAGGATGAGATGGCTGGAGATGGCATCACCAACACAATGGACATGAGTTTGAGTAAACTCCAGGAGTTGGTGATGGACAGGGAGGCCTGGAATGCCACAGTCCATGAGGTCACAAAGAATCGGACATGACTGAGCAACTGAACTGAACTGATGTTGAAAGTAGATTATTTAACTGAATATTTAGAATTCTGTTTACTAAAATATGGTTTTTCTTTTTCCCAACAGAAATTTTGTTCACAATTTAACCCAGGTAAAACTTTTTAAAGTTTTTGTATACTTCTTCAATATTACCACTATATTATTTCTCTCTTCCATATTTATCAGACAAGGAATTTTCAAAACTAATTCTCAACAAAATTTACTTAGAGTAGAGGTTACTCAAGGTATGGACTAAGATCCCCTAGGTCTTCACAAGCCTTTTGAGGAGGTCCACGAGGTCTACACTTTTCCAACTATATATCTGTCTGAATAGATTTCCCCCCATATACTTCCACTAGAATACCATATACCAACAGCTTGAATGTAGAAGAACCGATGACAATCCAGCTGTCTCTTATTAAGCCAAAGATTAAAGAGATTTTACAATGTAAAACAACCATTCTTCTTACTATTCTTTATCTTGGAAAATAATTATTTTTTTCTTAAACATGTTGCCATTTCCTACTCCAGGGAATCTTCCTGACTCAGGGATCCAACCCATATCTCCTGTGTCTCCTGCACTGGCAGGTGGGTTCTTTACCACTAAGCTACAGAGGAAGTCCCCATAAACATGTTAGTTAATATTAATATATAATGGGTTTATTGTAGATGTTAAAATAAATTAATAAATATCTTTAAATAGTCTCAATTTTTATTTGTTATATGGTAATAAATATTGATAGGACTAACTGACATAAAACAAAAGCTCTGTGGGAGTCTCAATAATTTTCAAGCCTATGAAGGAGTCTTTGAGATCTAAAAATTTTGACATGTGGGTTAAAGGCTGATTTTAAGTATGACAGAGAGATGTATTCCAAAATTTGAAAACTGAAATAAGGTGGTAATATTTGGACATTAAAGCTCCATAAATATTTTCATTTTTTCAAAGCAATGATATAATGGAAAGAAGAGACAGAAAAAATAAATAATAAATAAAACTTCCTGTATTCAATCAAGATAGTTGAATGAGCTCATGTGTCCGTATGTATCCCTATCCCGATCCCAACTGACATTATAGGATTATTTACTAAAGCTATAACAATGCAAAAAGAAGAAAGTATTATCAGTAGATAAGGAATTTTAAGCTAGAAAATAGAAACTTCTAAAAGTAAAATTTTTATTATAGACCCAAATAATGCAGAATAGCCTCCATCTTACTCAAAACATATAGAAATGCCATTAGAAAATATGTGTGTGTATAATATCAGTGCAGACTTTTACATTAATATTGGTATATGTGCATGTATAGAATGTAAAAGCAATTAAAGGAATTTCCTAGTTGTCGCAAGTCACTAAAGAACTGAAATCCAGAGTTAGATAAGGTTGAATTCTGAAGTAAGGTTATTATACAAAATATAAGCCCTGGTAGACAAAGGGTGATGTTTTAACATGTGTATGAGAATAGAAAATAAAGTTTCTGACATATGGGAGAAAGAGATGCTGAAATTAACCTCCCTATGTGAAGCTAGGATTTATTAAAGATCTGTAAAATGAAAACTCGTAAAGCTCCACTCTCTGGCTAATTGCAAATAAACGATGATACACCCTTTTGGGGACTGTAAACAGACAAGGAGTTACAGTCACAGAGTTTCAGATGAATGTCCAAGTTAAACTGCTCTCAAGAGGCTGGAGAACCTAGAGCCAATCAGTAAACTCAAAAATGCAAGTAGTGAAACACATAGGGCCTAGGCAGAGGTGATTGTAAAATTCATTTCATAATCAAGAGTGTATAAAACTCTCTTAGAAAACAAACCCTCTGAAAATAATCTCAAAATAAAAGGTATAAACCAAAAGAAAAGACATACTGCCTGGAATATATACATATAAACTGCAGAAAGTTTATACTTTTAAAAACTAAAGATGAGGACCATTTGAAATATTATTAAATCCATATTTTGTTTGCTCAAAAGATAAAAGAAGGGAAAGAAATAAGAACAAGGGTTATTCATAATTATACAACATTGAAAAGCATCTATATAAATGTCTTATGATGAAGAAATAGGCATCTAAAGATAAAAATTCAGGTTAAATAGAAGACTAGATACAGTTGAAAAAACTGCAGAATTAGTGATGCAGAATGGGAATCATGCAGAATGTAGAACATTAAAATTAAAAGATGGAAAAGAGTTAATAGACATAGAGGATAGACCAAGACAGTTTGTCATAAATATGATAGAAGTTCCAAAAGGGAAGAAAAAGAATTGGAGAATTCTTTTTCTCTAATAATTATAGAGAATTCTCCAAGGCTTCTTTGATAGCTCAGTTGGTAAAGAATCTGTCTGCAATGCAGGGGACCCCAGTTCGATTCCTGGGTCAAGAAGATCTGCTGGGGAAGAGATAGGCTACCCAATCCAGTATTCTTGGGCTTCCCTTGTGGCTCAGCTGGTAAAGAATCTGCCTGCAATATGGGAGACCTGGGTTTGATCCCTGGGTTGGGAAGATCCCCTGGAGAAGGGAAAGGGTAACACTTCAGTATTCTGGCCTGGAGAATTCCATGGACTGTATAGTCCATGGGTCGCAAAGAGTGGGACATGACTAAAAGACTTTCACTTTCACTTATGGAGTTTTTTCCACAGTTCAAGACATGAGTTCTCAGACTGAAAAACTGAAGTACCAGATGCAATAAATAATGAACAAATGAGCTATTTAATATGCTAATACATCCAAATAAGCATTGATAGTCAAATGTTTAAATAATGACTAATATTTTTAACAAAATGAAATTAAAATAACAGCTAACAAAAACAGAAAATGAAGGAGAATTTGGATTTGCAACATGACTCGATGGATGTGACTCTGAGTGAACTCCAGGAGATGGTGATGGACAGGGAGGTTTGGTGTGCTGTGATTCATGGGGTCGCAAAGAGTCAGACACGACTGAGTAACTGAACTGAACTGAACTGATTGATCCTTCCAGATGTTCAAGCTGGTTTTAGAAAAGGCAGAGGAACCAGAGATTAAATTGCCAACATCCGCTGGATCATGGAAAAGGCAAGAGAGTTCCAGAAAAACATCTATTTCTGCTTTATTGACTATGCTAAAGCCTTTGACTGTGTGGATCACAACAAACTGGAAAATTCTGAAAGAGGTGGGAATACCAGACCACCTGACCTGCCTCTTAAGAAACCTATATGCAGGTCAGGAAGCAACAGTTAGAACTGGACATGGAACAACAGACTAGTTCCAAATAGGAAAAGGAGTATGTCAAGGCTGTATATTGTCACCCTGCTTATTTAACTTCTATGCAGAGTACATCATGAGAAATGCTGGGCTGGAAGAAGCACAAGCTGGAATCAAGATTGCCGGGAGAAATACCAATAACCTCAGATATCAAGATGACACCACCCTTATGGCAGAAAGTGAAGAGGAACTAAAAAGCCTCTCGATGAAAATGAAAGTGGAGAGTGAAAAAGTTGGCTTAAAGCTCAACATTCAGAAAGCTAAGATCATGGCATCTGGTCCCATCACTTCAGGGCAAATAGATAGGGAAACAGTGGANGAGAAATATCAATCACCTCAGATATGCAGATGACACCACCCTTATGGCAGAAAGTGAAGAGGAACTAAAAAGCCTCTTGATGAAAATGAAAGAGGAGGGTGAAAAAGTTGGCTTAAAGCTCAACATTCAGAAAATGAAGATCATGGCATCTGGTCCCATCACTTCATGGGAAATAGATGGGGAAACAGTGGAAACAGTGTCAGACTTTTTTGGGGGGGCTCCAAAATCATTGCAGATGGTGACTACAGCCATGAAATTAAAAGATGCTCATGCTTTGGAAGGAAAGTTATGACCAACCTAGATAGCATATTCACAAGCAGAGAAATTAGTTTGCCAACAAAGGTCCATCTAGTCAAGGCTATGGTTTTTCCAATGGTCATGTATGGATGTGAGAGTTGGACTGTGAAGAAAGCTGAGAGCTGAAGAATTGATGCTTTTGAACTGTGGTGTGGGAGAAGACTCCTGAGAGTCCCTTGGACTGCAAGGAGATCCAACCAGTCCATTCTAAAGGAGATCAGTCCTGGGTGTTCATTGGAAGGATTGATGCTAAAGCTGAAACTCCAATACTTTGGCCACCTCATGCAAAGAGTTGACTCATTGGAAAAGACTCTGATGCTGGGAGGGATTGGGGGCAGGAGGAGAAGGGGATGACCGAGGATGAGATGGCTGGATGGCATCACTGACTCGATGGACGTGAGTTTGAGTGAACTCCGGGAGTTGGTGATGGACAGGGAGACCTGGCGTGCTGCGATTCATGGGGTCACAAAGAGTCGGACACGACTGAGCGACTGAACTGAACTGAACAGTAGCCAACACTATGTGCCAAGTATGTATCTAAATTCTTTACAAATATTAACCTAATTAATTCTCACAAAATCTGAAGAAAGATGACAGCAATATCACCATTTTATAGATGAAAGAATTGAGGCAAAAGAGATAAAATAAATTGCCAATGTCTCAACAGCTAATTGATTGTTGAACTGGGATCTGAAGACAGGAGTTCCACTCCGGAGTGTATTCTCTCAATGTTTTAATTGTAATTGTCTCTTAAGAACAGAATTAAGACCTAATGTAATAAAAAGTGGCTAAGTTCATTAGTTAGGAGGAAAATCTCCCAGATTCATAAAAAAGTAAACTTCACATAGATGTACCTGAAAAATATATGTAAAACAAAGTGACACCGAAACTAAGGAATGAAAAGGAAGGGTAAAACATACCTGCCAATACAAACAGCTACAATGAACCTTTAACTACATTTAATTCAAAGCAAAAAACTCAAACAAAAGTGAAACCATGTTGAGGGTAGAATCCTCCGAGATCTAAAAATTGCTCATATCTATGCACCAAACAATATAACATTTATTTTCATAAAGCAAACTATAGATGTATGTTAAGTAATCAACTGAAACACATTTACAGCAGAATTACTCTTCATCCTTAAAATACTATTTATTCCTTTTTTCATCCTTGACAGAGAAAACGGACTGAAATTAAAAAAGTAGAGATCATTAATACCAGGGAAAAGTAAACAAAAACACAAATATTTGCTTTCAGGAAATAAAGAGAAAAAACATACTGTCTTACATAACTTTTGAGGCAAAATGTAAATGAATGACAGAATATTTAGAAAATAATACTGAACACACTACAAATCAAATGTATGGGTACCAGTTACCACAAAGATTTCAGAAAAATCCATGACATTTGATAGCTATCGGTTGGATATAACTTAAATAATCTTGATGATTAGGTCCTCTCTATCCCTGTTTATTTTTGCCCATCTTAATATATTATGAAAGTAGTAAAAAAAAAATTGAGAAGTATATCTTTGGATAACAATATTGTTAGCAACAAAATAGGTAGACTATTATAATCTAATTCTAGAAAAATAGATAATAAGTATAATTATGTGAGAAATATAAGAAATGATAATAGAAAAATAGCAAAAGAAACACGATGTTGAAAGACACTGAAAATACTACTTTTATCAACTCTAGACAAATAAATCTGAGTTTGGATGAAATAGTTAATTCTCTAGCAAAACAATCTTACCAGAATATATGAATTATTGTAGTAAACAGAACTAGTTTACTGCGATGGTGGCCCGGAGGGTAAAGAGTCTGCCTGCAATATGGGAGACCTGAGTTTAACCCCTGGGTTTGGAAGATCCCCTGGAGAAGAAAATGGCAATCCACTTCAGTACTCTTGCCTGGAAAATCCCACAAACAGAGGAGGCGCCTGGTGGGCTACAGTCCATAGAGTTGCAAAGAGTCGGACACGACTGAGTGACTTCACTTTTTTTCAGACAGAACTGATCTCAAAATCTGGCACTAATATCACCCCTCTCCAAAAATAAATGAATAAATTATTTTTTATAAATAATTAGTTTAGAGTTATGAAGGTTTTTCTAAGTATTATACAACACTGAAACTATTAAAAGAAAAAAAAGTATAAATTCAATGTACAAATATTCAAGGGAATTTTCATGGCATAAAAATTGTCAAAAAATAAATGGCAAGCCAGAAAAAACATACAGTAAGTCTTCTACATATGGACCTTCAAGCTGCAAACTGTCAAAGATGTGAACATGCATGCCGGCCCCTGTATGTCAGCTGCTGCACTGGACTACTGTGCTTTTCAAGGTACTGTACTGTAAGATTATATGTTTTATTTTTTGTGTTTTTTATGTATGTATTATTTGTGTGAAAAGTATTATAAACCCATTACAGTTTAGTACAGTACTATATAGCCAATTGTGTTAGTTGGGTGCCTAGGCTCACTTTGTTGGACTTATTGGACTTATAAACACACTCTTGGAATGGAACTTAGCATGGAGGGTACTTACTGTATTTGGAATCCAGCCCACAAAGGACTAATTACCTTAAAGACCTCTTTCAAATTTTCCAGAAACAGATAACTGTCATAAAAGAAAGCACAATAGGCCATTGATCATCCTCATTCATTACAAGAGAAATGAAAAGTAAATCTACAGTGAGACACAATTTTTTTGCTTAATACACTGGGGAAAAATGAGAAAAGTTTAACAATATACTATTATGATAAAAGTGTTGGGAGATGTGTAAATGAGAAGGGAATTTGATTAAAATTTTGGGAGGGCAATTTGGCATGCCTATCAAAATTACATGTAGACAGACTTTCACTCAAGCATTTAACTTCTTAAGAGTTTATCCCACAGATTTATATTTGAGGAATAACACAGAGAAATAATGGGAAGAATCTAACTATCCATCATTAGTGGTATCTCAAAGTAAATTAGTATGTCTTGTTTAAAATTAAGTGTGCGTTCTACATGGATGGACCTAGAGATTGTTATACTGAGTGAACTAAGTCAGAGAAAGAGAAATATCATATGATATTGCTTATGTCATAAAACTGGGGCTTCCCAAGTGGCTCAGTGGTAAAGAATACTCTTGCTAAGCAGGAGACGTGGGTTCAATCCCTTGGTTGGGAAGATCCCTGCAGAAGGAAATAGCAACCCACTTCAGTATTTTGGCCTGGGAAATCCCATGGTCAGAAGAGCCTGGCAGGCTACAGTCCATGGGATCATAAAGAGTCAGACGTCACTTAGCGACTAAACAACAGCGACAACAATTGCATATATGCGGTGTCTAAAAAATGACACAGATGCACTTATTTACAAAACAGAAACAGATTCACAGACTTTGAGAAGGAGCTGATGGTTACCAAGGGGAAAGGTGCGGCTGAGGGATAGTTAGGGAGTTTGAGACTGACATACACACAGTGATAACATTTAAAATAGAAAAACAACAAAGACCTATTGCATAGCACAGGGGAAGTCTGCTCAATATTATGTAACAACCTAACTGGGGAAAATTTTTGAAAAAGAATAGATTCATGTATATGTATAACATAATCAATTTTGTACAACTGAAACTAACACAATATTGTTAATCAAATATACTTCAAATTTTAAAAAAATGTGAATCTTATATATACAAAATGTAAAAAGATTTTTGAATGTATGTTACAGAAAGATGTGTACAATATTTTACCAGTTTCATTAGATATAAATGTGCATGTATATCCTTACACCACATGCTTGGATGTGCGTAAACAATCTCTGGATGAAATACAAGAAGTTGATAACAGAAGTTGCTTTTTATGTAAGAGTAGCAATGGAGACAAAGTGAATTTACTTGTCACAAGCCATATATTTGTGCTTTTCAAAATTTTTACTATGTAAATGAATACCCATGTAAAAATGGAGGAAATATTCTTATTTTCAACTCATTTTGCCATTTCTTCCTTTTTTTTTTTAATATGTCAATTGTCTTTTTAAACTGAAAATGTCTTGAGAAACTTCTAGCTGCTAAGAGGTCTTAGTCACCAATAAAAATAATCATTATTTTTTTCCATTATACTTTTTTTTTGGATAAAAAGTGTCAAGGAGACATTTTATACTCTTGGAAGATAGGAGCTAACAAAAGTAATGACCCTATTGTTTGGTGCATTTCTAAATCCCAGCTTAGTAAATTTAGGGCCAGTTTGTCATTATGTCAGATATAATCTCATCATTTCATAGGATCTCAGATCAAAATGGACCTTAAATGTCATGTCTAATATTGTCTCTTTAATGATTTCCTGACAAGTGGATCAGGTTTGGTCAAAAAATATGAAAATTTTGCAATTTTCTTTGTCATATTTAAAAATTTTATTAAAAGATTTCCTCAGAATATTATGAAGATATACTAGATAATTTCTTTTCCATGTATAGTTTTTTAAAAATAGTCACCCTATACAATCTTGCCTGTCTGTGAAGCTCAATTTTGTTAGAACACTACCCCTGTATATACACATACCATATCTCATATTACATAACACTGCAAACTCCTACTGATTTATCCAACATCCCTCCAAGACTGTTACATATATTTATTTGCATGCCTACTTAGTACATTGCCTGGAACATAATAGTGGCTAGTGAATGCTTTGTGATGAAAGCATGTTAGTCAATAAATCTAAAGGTTATTTTTTTCAAAATGTTCAGTACTTTGGAAGATGGTGGGCTATCTTTGTTCCTTTTGAGTTAATTCAGTTTGATTCTCACAATTCAAAAGAATGTCTCTCTTCCTGTCAATATCTGTCTCTGCTAATCTGAATTAACCAATATATAGTAAATTTCCTATTCTCAAACTGACATTACACCAATGATAATAATAACAGTAACAATTACATAGTTATGACTTCCAGAAGTACAGACAAAAAGATAACCAAGCAAAGACCGTCATGGTTATTTTGTGTGGGTTGAAATTCAGTTTTATGTACCAGGTGAATGGAAGTTAGGGAAAAAGACTTCCTGTGTAAAATGAAATTTAAGTATAAAATAAGCAAACAACAATCACAACAAAACACTCCAAAAGAAAAATACTCTTTCAGAAGTAAAACAGAGCTATTATGGGATATATGATGCCATAAATGTCTAAGCAATTGTAGTTCCTGCCAATAAGGGTTTAAAACTGCAAAACAGTGACTAAGATAACTTTTCCTCTAGAGTTATCTTAAGCAAAACGATAGTGCCCATATCTAGGTTTGAGCTGGACTCAAATGACTTCTGAACCTTTCAATTTCATGGCATCTGGTTCCATCACTTCATAGCAAATAGATGTGAAAACAATGGAAACAGTGACAGACTTTATTTTCTTGGGCTCCATATGGTGACTGCAGCCATGAAATTAAAATATGCTTGTTCCTTGGAATAAAAGCTATGACAAACCTAAACAGCGTATTAAAAAGCAGAGACATTTCTTTGCCAACAAAGATTCATCTAGTCAAAGCTATGTCTGAATGTGTGGATGTGAGAGTTGGACCATAAAGAAGACTGAGTACCACAGAATTGATGCTTTTGAACTATGGTATTGGAGAAGACTCCTGAGAGTCCCTTGGACTGCAAGTTGATCAAACTAGTCAGTCCTGAAGGAAATCAATCCTGAATATTCATTCGAAGTGATGACGCTGAAGCTGAAGCTCCAACACTTTGGCCACCTGATGTGAATAGCTGACTCATTAGAAAAGGCCCTGATTCTGGGAAAGATTGAAGGCAGGAGGAGAAGGGGATGACAGAGGATGGTTGGAATGCATCACCAACTCAATGGACAAGAGTTTGAGCAGGCTCTGGTAGGTGGTGAAGGATAGGGAGGACTGGTGTGCCGCATTCCTCGGGGTTGTAGAGTTGGACACGACTGAGTGAGTGAACAACAACCACTTCTCAAACTTCTTTTCAGTTTCATGATTTTATTGCTTTATGAAAGATTAAAAAAGACCTCCAAATCTAGAAGAAATTTCTCTATGTTTCTGAGAGGAAACACACTGACTTTATTCTCATTGAATAAAAGAAAACTAGGTCATGGAGATTAGAGCAATGATTTTACCGAAGTAGAGACCATTTTCTTAGGGAAAAATCAAACATTTACATATAGCTTCAAAAATACAATCGCTTCTAAAAATTCAGGATTTAGTCAGAATACACTATCAACAAAGATATGATTCACATTTTGAAAGATGTTCTAGATAAAAAATCAGCATGTAAGTTTAGTTGTTCTGTGAAGTCAAATTTAATTGCAATAGATCTATTTAATATAGAAAGGATAGAAATGATACATAAGTAAATAACCTCCAAGTATCTATTTTGTACTACAAATTTCTGCATACTGAATAATATCAGCATTTAAAAATTCCCATGGTAAAATGTCAAAAAATAACATGAAAGTTATTCAAAGTGACTTTGGTTAAAAATGATAGATTAATTTTGATGTATTTAAATACTAAGGTGATTCTCCAGATATCCAGATATATATATTTATATATAAAATAAATAAGTCACTGTGAGAAAACCCTGCCCTGGTTACCAGCTTTAATTATTGGGCTGGAAGATTCACATTTTGAGGGTTTTTTCTCCCCTATTACTTGCTGAATTCCAAATCATACTACTATCATTGAGATTCTGAAGTCTCTGTTGTCATTTTTTCTTTCCTAAGGAGGAAAGTGTGCCACAAGAGCCAAGTTGCCCTCTGATGATGTGCTCCTCCCCACCCCACAACCCTCTTTTTTTCCTTCCTCGTCCCTAGTCTCCTCCTACTCATCTTTTTCCTCTTTCAAAATTCTCCCATTACCTTAGAGAAAGCCATAGAGCAAGCCCAGGCAACGACTGCCCCCCATGGTCCTCCTGTCTGTCTCCTGGGCTGGCACTAGTTCTTCAGTTCTCAGACTTGAGAGTTCATCAGAATCATCCGGGATACTCCCTTTAAATGCAGGTGCCCCTACAGTTCAGTTTTCTAGGGTCATTGTAGCAAAGAACCTTGGAGTGGATGGTTTAAAATCCAGCTATTTATTGTCTTACAGGTTCGGAGGCTGAATGTACAAAAGCAAGTTGTTCACAGGGTTGGTTCCTTCTTTCCCCGTTTCCCTAATAGCTTCTGCTGCTTTGCATGTTCCTTGGGTTGTGGATAACTGCCTTCATTTTCTCAAGGCATTATTTCCATGTGTGAGTGTTAAAATTCTCCTTTTTATAAGGACACCATTCATACACTCTATTACAATGACTTCATCTTGGCTTGACTAATCACATCTGCAATGATCCTATTTCTGAGATGGATCATATCTTGAGTCATGTATGCATGTGAGAGTTGGATCATAAAGAAGGCTGAGTACTGAAGAATTGATGCTTTTGAACTGTGATGCTGGAGAGGGACTCTTAAGTCTCTTGGACTTCAGGGAGATCAAACCAGTCCATCCTAAAGGAAATCAACTCTGAATATTAATTGGCAGGACTGACACTGAAGCTGAAGCTCCAATACTTTGGCCACCTGACACAAAGAACTGACTCATTGGAAAAGACCCTGATGCTGGGAAAGATTGAGGACAAAAGAAGGGGGCAACAGAGGATGAGATGGTTGGATGGCATCATTGACTCAATGGACATGAGTTTGAATTAACTCAGGGAGACAGTGAAGGACAGAGAAGCCTAGTGTGCTACAGTTCTTGAGGTCACAAAGAGTTGGACACGACTTAGTGACTAAACAACAACCAGAAGAATTACATCGGCAATGATCCCACTTCCAAGATGGATCATATCCTGAGATACAGAGGACTAGAACTTCAAAACATGAATTTGGGGCAGGGGGACACACTTCTATCCATAACTTCCCTTTTGAAAGTTTGATTCATTAAGTCTGAGGTGACAACCAGCAGACTATATCTTTAACAAATATATCTGGAAATTTGGATGCAAGACGTAATAGCTAATCATTTTTTGAAAATCACTGAAAAGACTCAGGCAAAAGTTGACTTAATCGTTTTTAGAGTAGTGATTCTCTCCTGGAGGTGGTAGCAATGTTTCTTCTGACTTTTTCCACTTGAAAAGCTTTGCACTAGCATTTCCTTTAGAGTCATATATATATTGTTTATAAGCATAACAAAAGAGGGACTTTCAATGCAGAAAATCCTGACTCAAGTGCTGTTCCTATGACTTCCTCATTCATTAGTGTATTATCTTGGGCAAGTAATCTAATTTTTGTGACTCTATTTTCACAAATGGATAATAGGGACAATCTGAGTTGGGAGAAATATAGTAAAATGTATAGTATACTTTGTGTCTGGCACAAAGTAAATTCTCAATAAATGGTAGCTATCACTCTCCACCCTAAGCTTGGGGGCATGGCACAATATATACTTTCCTTTGTTTTTGTATCATCTTTTCCATTATAGCTCTATGGTTGCTTATTCACATCATGCTCTGAAGTTAATTGTTACTAAACTTTTTCTTACAAAAGCTTGTGTCACAACTACCATACTACATGTGGCCAGTATACGAGAGTAACACTAAATGACCATCCCTAAGCGCCAAAACCTGGATTGACATTTTCTTCATCAAATATTATTTAGGCTAATTGAATTACTTAAAATGAAATTGCTCTCAGGAAAATTAATATATTTAATGTTTAACCACAGAGTCTGATTTAAGTCCTCTGCCTTACATATTTACAGTTACTGATTTTTCACTCTGCTTAAATGCAGTTCTTTTAAATATGATCACCTGTAAATAAACATTATTCATAAAGGTACTTTCAGGTTAACACTGAATTTCATGTCAAATGCAGTATATTTACCAATTTTCCACTGTAAATATGTCAATTGGAGAAATAAAATCCTGTTAAATAGGATTAAAGACTATTTAATATTTTAGGATTCTTAAAAAACAATTTCATAGTTTTTAGTTACTTTACATAAATTGTAAAGGATTTATAAGGATTTCAGACCAGTTGACTAATGCCTTTAAAAAACTTTTCCTCAAATTCTATTCCTTTCTTAAGAATCTGTTTGATTTCTTGTGATGAGGAGGCATTTGTCATGAAAATAAAATATATCTGACTAATAAATTCCTCATTAGGAGAATAAACCCTCTCTTCTCACTTCCAATATCTAAAAACACAAAAGATCTCCTACATTCTATACCATATTTCTTTTTCTCAATTCTCAACCTGATTCATTAAGAGTTAAAGGATGTTCTCGTATTTGTAGTTTATATATGCATCTCAACTCTGGAATATGAGTTATAGGGACCCAAAAGAAAAGTCCAGAAAGAAATTTTGGGAACTGCTGAATCTGAAGACATAAGCTTTTGGTGCCATGCCTAAAAATAATTAGTTTTGTTTAATTCCAAAAATAGAATTCCACTGTCTGCCAACATTCTGAGACCTGAAGGAGAAACTTGAGTTTTTTGTTTTTTAAATGAAACTTGGCTGTTCCTTCTGTTCACATGGAGCCCAAGTAAGTAGGTTGGAAATTTAAGGTCTGCCTTTTGGCTTAAGTGAATGCTATCAACTGGACTTGGTTTCCAAGCCCATCTCAGAATACAGTTCCTTTTATACCAAATATTGGACTTGTGTCCATTATTTTGGGCTTCCCTGGTGGCTCAGACAGTAAAGAATCTGCCTGCAACACAGGAGACCTGGGTTCGATCCCTGGGTCAGGAAAATCCCCTGGAGAAAGGAATGGCTACCCCCTCCAGTATTGTTGCCTGGAGAATCCCATGGGCAGAGGAGCCTAGTGGGCTACACTCCATGGGGTCGCAAAGAGTCGGACATGACTGAGCTATTATTTTGGCACTAGCTTACTTTTTATTAAAACTAAGATAAGAATTCTTACAGTTATTCCTAAAATGTTTAGGGTTTATAAATACTTAATTGCCCATTTATACCCTAATGCAATTAAAAGAGACTTTTATGTTTAGAATTTTGAGTTTAAAAATCCTCATAAGCCTTAGAGACAAAAACAATAGACCTCTACAGCTCCTGTCTCTTATACACATCTTGCTGCTGGGAAAGATTGAGGACAAAGGGAGCTCATATGCAACTCTTCACGTTTTGATATAGACAACACTCTGTTAAGCCTGTTTAAACTATTTTATGATGATATATCTTGTGGTGAATCTTCTTTATCCAATGTGCCCATTTCTCCACAGAAAGGAGGTAAGAGGAGCCTGGAATTATGAGCCTTCTATTGCAAAGTTCTGGTGGGGGTAGCCAGGTGGTAGACTCATGTGTAAAGTCGGGGAGATTCACAGCTAATTCTCTTTTCCTGTATACAGAATTGTATCTATTTTTTTCCCCATTTATTTTATCTGGTTTCTTGGAGAACTTTCCTAATTTAATTTCTAGTGAGTATAAAGCTCCTATCTATTACAGTTGAGTGAAGAGATGGGGGCTTCTGGATGCTTTTTGTACAGATTTTCAAATGATATGGCAGTTTTTATACTCATTCACTCAAGTGTTCAGAGGTACATGATGTCTATAATTCCTGAGCATTTGGGTAGACTTGAGTCAGCTCACTTCACATGTGTATCACCTTCTGCCTCATGCAGGTATTTAGGCTGTTCCTAGAATCCCATGGATGGAGGAGCCTGGTGGGCTACAGTCCACGGGGTCACAAAGAGTCAGACACAACTGAGCGAATCCTTAGTCCTTAGTCCTTAGTCTGTTTTACTAAGTCTTTAGCACTTGGTCATCTACTTTCCATTTCCTACCATTTTATTGATTACCACTTTTCTGCTGTTATATCCTCTTTCCTTTTCTTTGTCCTTTCTTGGTTTGTTCCTATATAGTTAAATTAATGAAGTTTTAAGAGGGAGGAAAGATAAATGGATGTGTTCCATATGCCAACTTTCTTTTTAATCCATTTATCACAGAGTGCAAAATTCTTAATAAGCTTATGTAAGCTTGAAAGCAGTTATGAAATTTTGCTGCCAATCTCCACACACTATACTGACTTTTTTTTAAAGCTTCCTCTCATAGATCTTATATATCCACCTTCTAAACATTTCATGATGATGTTGATTTTAGTTTTAATACATTAGGGATTTTCATATATCAAACATACATTGAATACCTGATATATGTGATACATGGTTTGGTGCTGGAAACATTCTGTTAGCCTCATTGTATATCATATTTTTTCTGTCTCACTCTGTTTGTTGGTGTCATCTGTCTGGAGCATATAAATCTAAAGAACTCTTTCCAGTAGCTCTTAGCTTTAGCTTCCTTTGGGAATTTCTGTTCATACTGCAATGGGTCTCATGACACTGTTGATACTTCCTGGTTATAGTGCCCATATTTTCTGAACTAAAAGTCAGGATCTATTGCCTGATGGTCTTACAAAGAATTTTTGTGTCCTGACTTGTGGATTTATTTTAAAGTATAAAAATCAAATCACTGTTAGTTCAGTTCAATAAAACTTTTGAATTATGGGCCAACATTAAGCTAAAATGAAAAAATAAAATTTGCCTTGGAGAAACTTAAGGTATAAGTTCATAGTTAATAAATTTACTATTCAGAAAGAGTACATTTATAGAAAATCAGAACTATTCTAGAACATTTCAGGAGTATGGTGAAATAATGGTGTGGCTTGATTAATAAGTAATGGAAATATTTTAGTAAATAAACACCTTGGTGTATGTTATATTTACTTCAACTGATAAGAAAACAGATTCATCCTCCCAGGCTTATAATCATGGGAAGACAAGCTATAAAGCTATTCACATTAAAAAAAAAAAAGATCCACCAACTTATCTACTTAGCTTTAGGGCTATAAGCATAAATAATTCAAAAAAACTTCCAGTGAGCTTACTCTAAAGCTATTTTAATCAAGCAAAAAGAAATCCTGAATGAATTTTGTTCCTTCTATAAAGTCGGATACAATCCATGTTCTGTATGGCATGAGTAAATCACATTAACTTGTTTATACTAAACTCAAGGCCCAATTATTTCAATGTTTTTTCAAGTTCTAATGGCTTTGGGTTCTTGGTGGTGGCTATATCTCCAGCTGTTTCTCAGTGACTTTAGGCATTGAATCAGTAGATTATAAATAAACAAAAAAAGCTGAAGACAACAATCTGAACAATTTCCCTACACTTTAGTAGTCACTGGACCACAGATTTCTAAAGTAGAACTCAATAGAGTAATTGGGAATTGTGCTATTTTCTATCCTTGAATTCTATCAGTTTAATGAGATATTGTTAATTCATGGAAATTAGTTGAAAGAATTTTTAAAAATTGGTTTTCTTTATAATAGATGTTATCCATACGAGCTATTAAGCTGAGAGATATAATAAATGTTTTGTGATACTATAATTAACAGCAAGTTTTGTAAAACTCTTCTAAAGAAAAACATAAAGACCCATAGTACTTTTAAGTGGAAGGACTGTATATATGTCCTTAATAAAATTGAATTCAAGCTTCCACACTTCTATAAAATTTGAGTAGACAAGAGAATCAGTAGCTCTAGAATTGGTAGGGTTTTATGAACTCATCTCTGTGTTCTAGATACTGTTTCTGTGACTATTTTGTGGTATTAGAACAAAATTTTTTAAAATTCATTTCTTTATGAGATTTCTATCCAGTTAGAGAGTTTAAATGCAAGAGTAAATATCATATAACCAAGAAAGAAGCATCATTCCCAGAAGGTCTCGGGAAGGCCATATGGAGCCAGGAACTGAGCTCCAGTATGGTATTATTTTTCATGACAGATTTTGAATAATATGGATTCCCCCATGATGCCACTGCTTGGATTTCTCTGATGGTGGTTGAGAAAATGCATAATTTCACAAGCACTCTGAATTTCCTGTTTAAAATCAACCCATCTTTGCAATTAAACCACATCTGTATATTTTTAAACCTTGCAACAAGTATATGCAGCTTATATAATATTTATTTATTCTGTCTACCAATCAAGTCTCTACAAATATAGATTAATCAATGGGTTCTTGCAATTAATTTCTATAGCCCATCAGGAGTCAGTTACTCACCAGTTAGGAATCATGACCTAGATTACTTGGATTTACCAGGAAAATGTCAATTCCATCTTTTTTTTTTTTTTTTTTTTTTTTTAGTTTGGAGGCAGTTGTATTTCCTGGCACTGAGTCATAACACAAATCTCCCTCTCCTCTAGGGAGCATCTATCAAAGGGTCTACTTCTCAGGTAGTAGAATAATTTTGAAGGTGTGCTTTCAAAGTCTTTCTGCCATACTTAAACATAGGAAAAGGGAACTGTTGGTCTCTTTTGCAGTCAGGCTTTTGTCTCCCTATCCCTACTCCAACAAAGAAAAGGTTGTTAATTTGATTAGTCTAGCCTGATAAACGGAGAAGGCAATGGCACCCCACTCCAGTACTCTTGCCTGGAAACTCCCATGGACGGAGGAGCCTGGTAGGCTGCAGTCCATGGGGTCGCTGAGTTGGACACGACTGAGCGACTTCACTTTCACTTTTCACTTTCATGCATTGGAGAAGGAAATGGCAACCCACTCCAGTGTTCTTGCCTGGATAATCCCAGGGATGGCGGAGCCCAGTGGGCTGCCATCTGTGGGGTCGCACAGAGTCGGACACGACTGAAGCGACTTAGCAGCAGCAGCAGCAGCAGCAGCCTGATAAAATGATGGAAATGAACATATCAGGAAGAGTTATGCTTTTTTGAAAGGTGGGAACCCGTATTTTATGAAACTTTTCCTGCATTTATTGTTTGAAATAGGTAAGTAGAGCCAGGTAGGGCTTGAACCCTAAGGGCAAGTCATTCATATTTGTGTGACTTATATTCTCTTTTTCTCTCTGCCATCCACCTTCTTTCAGAAGGTAGGAAATGTATATTCTTCAAATATAGATTCAGAGAGACTCCCCCATATTTCTTTGTTGTTTGCTTTAGTCTTTTCTTCCTTTTTGCTTCCTTTGTAATCCTATTTTAAAGGTTGAGGTCAACACCCTACTTAGTATTCTCATCCCTAAATGTGACTTAGATCGTCTTCAGGGTGACAAACCTGTAGGTAAGAATAAAAGTTTAGACTTTTGGCTGGATGTCAAATTGGAAAAGATGCCTGCTCCTTGGAAGAAAAGCTATGACAGACCTAGATAGTATATTAAAAAGCAGAGACATTACTTGGCCCACAAAGGTTCATCTAGTCAAAACTATGGCTTTTCCACTAGTTGTGTATGAGAGATGCGAGAGTTGGATTATAAAGAAAGCTGATTGTTGAAGAATTGATGATTTTGGACTGTTGGTATTGGAGAAGACTCTTGAGAGTCCCTTGGACTGCAAGGAGATCAAACTAATCAATCCTAAAGGAAACCAGAACTGAATATTCATTGCAAGGATTGTTACTAAAGCTGAAGCTCCAATACTTTGGCCACCTGATGCGAAGAACTGACTCATTGGAAAAGACCCTGATGGTGGGAAAGATTGAAGGCAGGAGGAGAAGGGGGTGACAGAAGATGAGATGTTTGGATGGCATCATTGACTTGATGGACATGAGGTTGAGCAAGCTCCGGGAGTTAGTGGACAGACAAGGCCTGGCATGCTGTAGTCCATGGGGTTGCAAAGAGTCAGACACGACTGAGTGACTGAACTGAACTAAAAAGAAGTAAGTAGTAGAATGAGGTCTTTAGAATTAGACTTATAATTTAAATTTTGGATTAGTTAAGTGATTTTGAATATAGTGACTTTGAGTTTTAGTTGTCCCATCTGAGAAATATAGATGTATTTTAATAGAAGTAATGGGATTAAATAAGTCTGAATGTATGAAGGTGACACTATCATGAACAGGATCATCTTTACCATCATCACTTCCCTGTGTTGAGTATTAAGTTTTGTATAGACATGATTTCATTATTATTAGCCCCAATTATAACTTAGAAAATGGAAGCTCAGAGACCTTTAAATGTTTTCTCTAAGATAATATGGCAAGTGCAGGTCGGAGACAGGATTTGAACTCAAGTCTGTTATATTCTGACGTGCATACTCTGAACCACTCTCTGTTATGGTCTCTTGCATGTTCCCTTAATTAATATAACTAGCTTCATTCTGTTCGTGCACAATGTGTGCATGAACTGGATTTAGGGGACAAGTTGTGTATCCTCTTTTAGCTCTGAATTGCTGAAGGTACTTGACTACATGTACACTCTGAACAAAATAATGATTTAATCATGTCAAGTTGAATTCATATATCATCTAGCTCTGAGTTGTCCAAAACAATAGCTACCTTTATAAGTGGCTATTTAAATTTAACTCAATTAAATACAATTTAAAAATATAGATCTTCAGTCACACTAGTCACAAGCCATGTGCAAAAGCCACATGGAGCTAGTGGCTACTGCAATGAACAGTACAAATATAGAATAATTTCATCACTCCAGAAAGGTCTATTGGGCAGCACTGAACTACATGAATTTCAATGGGAATATGAAGAACTTTGTTTATCAAGGAGTTTGTCTATCACAAATCACAGAAGACACTTAACTAGAAAACTCTTGTGTCACATCCTAACATATACACATACATATCTGTAGACTCATGGCTATGCAAACCAAACGCAGAGACTGAACATTCATTCTGCAATATTTTCCTTCATGGTGAACCTGAATCTGATGCTGCATGAAAAGCTTTGCCTGTGCAACATGTTTAAGCAAAGCACAGAAGATACACTTCTATGTCATTAGTTATCCACATCAACAGATTCTCATCTTGAACATTCCAAGATATAGACAGGCCTGTGAAACTGCAGAAATATTTAGTCAGCCTCATTTTTGGAAAGTTCCTGGAGAGTTCAATTTGTTGGATAAGCTTCAATAAAGGGGGAAGGGAAGTTATTTAAGCACTGTGTTTTTCTGAAGCAAACTTAAGGCAGGAGAGATGGCTTTCTGATATATTGAGCCAATCTTCAGAAATAGTCCATACAGCCATAAAGATATGGAAAATGAAAAGCCAGAGTCATCAAGCAACTTCAGGAACATAAACAGATAAGCACACACACACAAATGAAAGGAATCAGCAGGCCTTTATTCTGCCTGGTTTCCTGAGAATTTATATAGCAGCTAGTGACAGAAAAGTGACTTATTAAGAAACACACGCATTGTTTGTTCCTGGGTTCTACTTGTTGTTGCTGTAGTTTTGGTTTTTTCTGTTTAAAGGCAGCAGAGGCTATTTGTGTAACAAACACAAACTTCCTCTTCTTTCTGTTTGTCAATAAAAGTAAAATTATTACCTCAGTTTAGAAATAGCCACTTTTCAATTACTTAATAAAAATTAACATCTCTAGGAACCACTATATATTAAGTGTCTTTTGTCCATGGGATGGCGATGAGTCAGACACGACTGACGGACTTCACTTTCACTTTTCACTTTCATGCATTGGAGAAGGAAATGGCAGCCCACTCCAGTGTTCTTGCCTGGAGAATCCCAGGGACGGGGGAGCCTGGTGGGAGGCCGTCTATGGGGTTGCACAGAGTCGTACACGACTGAAGCGACTTAGCAGCAGCAGCAGAGTTGTACGTTTGCATTTGCATGCATGTATTTATTATCTGTGTAGTACTGGATTCATTTACCTCTAGCTAATGGCTTTTAAATAATCTTACCGTCAACACTGTAGGGTGAGTGTGTGGAAACAATATCCCCATTACGTTATCGTTGTTTAGTTGCTAAGTCATGCCCAATCATTTTGCAACCCTCATGGACTGTAGCCTACCAGGTTCCTCTGCCCATGACATTCTTCAGGCAAGAATACTGGAGTTGGTTGCCATTTCCTTCTCCAGGAGATCTTCCCAACCCAGAGACTGAACCCACATCTCCCGCATTGGTAGGCAGATTCTTTACCCTTGAGCCACCAGGGAAGCCTTAATGGAAAAAATAGATATCCTCTAGCTTGCATTTTGTGATTATCAAAAACATTCTAAATATGCAAATTTCCTGATTCAACCTTTAATGCCTATACTTTAAAAAAAAGGACAGCATTTTACCATTTGCTATAGGTATACACTTAAAATGTGCTTATGAGAGATTGAAAGATTATGCTTGACATTTATATTCCGAAAACCAAAAATGAACAAAAAGAAAAAAATATTTTTCCTAATTTCAACAGAACTTCGAGATATTAGACAGAATACAAATGTTAATTTAGAGAAAGCAAGAGCTAAAGATAGAAGTTTAAGAAAAATATGTTGGTATCCTTGCATGCGTGCCTGCTAAGTCACTTCAATTGTGTTCGACTCTTTGTAATCATATGGACTGTAGTCTGCCAGCCTTCTGTGTCCGTGGGTTTCTTGAGGCAAGAATACTAGAGTGGGTTGCCATGCCCTCCTCCAGGGGACCTACCCGACCCAGGGATTGAATCCATGTCTTCCTATATCTCCTGCATTGGCAGGTGGGTTCTTTACCACTAGCGCCACTTGGGAAGCTCATTGGTATCCACAGTAGCAAATAAAATAAACTCATCTTGATTAAGGTTTCCTTTGTATTCACATGCAGAAAATTAATGGATTAAAAAATGCTAATGGATTACGATATTTCCTTTGTCTAGAAATCTACTAATTGTTGAAGTTTTGCAGGTATTCAAGGAAGTCATGGACAATCAAAGGTCATAAAGAGAAGACTCAGCACAGAAAATAAATAAATAAAATAAAATAAAAAATGTGAGCACCAGAGGGATCTGGTGTGCATCCCTACTGTGCTTTTTATGGAGAATTTTCTAAGCAAAAAATTTTTACAGCAAAAATTTTCTTGCTTCTGCAGGAAATGCCAAATTCTTATCATGGTTCTTTGACTGTAAAAAAGTGAGGACATCCTAAGTGTGGCTACTATGGTTGCTTCTCCACTACCAAGGCCAGGATGTTACTAGAAAAACTCACAGAAGACAATTTCAGAGGTGGGTTGTCTGGCTTTGGTATTCAGTATTAAGGTCCTTCTTTAGAATTCATACACACATTTTCTACAGGAAAATAAGACACAGAGAGGTCATCACCCCACTTCATTCCACACTTGCAAGATTTCAAAGTTTGTGTTTGAGAGATCGGGACATGGTAGAAGGGCAAAGTGCTAGAAAAAGCTCACCTAATGAATTAGTGTAGGAAAATATGGGCAGTCAAGTATGGCCAAGAAGGTTTCAGGAGTCAACAATGATTAGAAGTCAAGTGGGGAAAATGTCATGCAAATAGCAACCATAAATTGAAATATATGCTCATTTGCACATCTGAATTAGTACCTTTATAGTGAAGGCAGAGAAAATGTTCACTGTGGTGCTTGAGTCACATTTTTGACCTGAAGAACAAGTACATTTCTTCTTTTTATGTATTGAATGGTTCAGTCTAATCAAACAAGTGGCAGGCCAAGAGCTGAACAATAAATTCAGTCTAAAAGAAATGTTACCTAGCATTGTGCTTGTGTGTGTGTGTGTGTGTGTGTGTGTGTGTGCGCGCGCGCACGCGCACGCGCGTGCACGCGCTAGTGTGTGTGGAGGGGAGGGGGTGGTGTGGACTGAATTGATGGAAATGTCTAATCCATTACATCAACATGGTTATGGCAGCATATAAAACACACAGGACCAGAACTCATCATGGAAACACTCTTCAAAGTCATGGTATTGATTTCAATTATGATATCTTTCTTGGTAATGCATTCTGTGTTCCTGTTGGTGGGCAGAGAGAGCAGGATTAAATCAAAGTGAAAGCCATACCTAAAGCGAAAAAAGCCTTCATGTAGCCCAAAGAGAGAGAAAAGAAGCAAAAGCTGTGAGCTAGAAGAGCCATTCAGAGAAATGTGCTCAATGGCATGAAGTTTAAAATCGCCCATAACTATGAATACATTATCCATCTTTTTCTCTCTTGGCACTTCTGCAGTTGACATTACCACTGTCTGCTGCGTTAAGATTGGGAGAACTAAGCTGGAAAATGTGATAGCAAATCCTTAACTCAAGCAGCAGTATATGGAGCAGGCTGTTAAACTGCCATGTTCGCAGAATGCATAAATGTCAACATTATTTTAGAATGATTTATTATATCCATAATAGTCAAAATAAATAAATGTGGCCCCATAGTCCACAACCTGTGGATGGCTTTTCTAATTCCTGATTCTCCAGATGACATTTTCTATTAGGATGGCATTTCAGACCTTTAAAAATAAAATTTGGAATTTTTCTGGGGATTTCTAATGTTCTTGGCATATTATTTCAATTATTCTAGAAGGAGGGGTTTAGTAGAAAAGTGCTATCAAGTGTTAAATGAAGAAAGGGAAGAAAAAGAGACTGTGACATAATTCGCTTAGATAGCCATCACTGCAGAAATGGCAATTGCAAAGGTGATTACATTGTAAAATGTCTTTCTTCAATCTGATTGCTGCATTGACAACATAAACACTCCTACAGATGAACTTCTCCTGAACAGAAATTGAAGAGCTAGGATAGTTATGTGGGTTCAGAATGCAAAATTAAAAGAAAAAATTACCTGCATATATATTTAAACATTCATTTTTTTTAGCTTTTATGGAATACAGAATATTTTCTATGGGGATTTTAAAATTAAACCACAATAAAGTATTCCACTGGCAGCAATATCTTTAGAACTCAAATGGCTCATTTATGATCATTATGAAAGTTGCTGTATTTCATAGTTTGCCACCTTTAAAATAACACAGCATTCATTCTGAACAGGTGGATCAAAAAATGAGAAATTTTCCAAAATATGAAAGAGAAAAAGATATTTGGAAGAATTCATATGATTTTTTTTTTGCATTTTATAAACAGGAAATGATATTAAAAATACAATATGATTGTTCTGGGCTTCCCTAGTGGCTGAGATGCTAAAGAATCTTTCTGCAATGCAGGAGACCTAGGTTTGATCCCTGGCTTGGTTAATGAGAAGGGCCAAATAAACAGATATTAATACAGTTACACAAATCATTGGTGCTGATGTCCTTAAATTTATCTTACAGGAAATCCTACAGCTAGAGTTTTATAAGATAAAATTGCTTTAAACATCTACTTTTGATGGGACAGGGAGAAGATCAAGAAAAGAGAAGGGTCAGTAAATGAGAAAGAAACTAGTAAAGAAAAAGAAAATACCTACAAATTGATTTAAGAAGGAATATGTTCTGTCTCTTATACACATCTTACATATAATACATAACTACTATATATAGTACATAACAAAGATGAATTGAGTGATGTATTGTTTTTATACAATTATTTTTAAAACCATAACACCTTATTTTGGGTAAAGTTCTGAAATAGGAAATCACAGTAAAATTGATAACACTAAGTTAACACTAAGTGAAATAGTTCCTATGTGTATCTGGAGTAATACTGGGGTATACTATTAACAAATTTTAAAAGAAAATTTGAGATTTAAAAAGAAAATGGCAAATGAAAAGTGAAATGTTTGTGCACATTTTTCAAATGTAACAGTTTGGTTCATACATTTTAGCACAGAATACTGTTCACATTTTTCCTCTGTATCAGCAACACCACCAGAGAAAAATCAGTATTTTAAAACAAAGTTCTGGGAACAATTTTTCTTGAGATATTTTCCTTTAGTGTCCTTATTTTCTCAAACTACATTTTATAATCTCCTTCATTGCCCTGATGTCCAAAAAAGCCTTCACATTTTGAATCCTAAAATATATTTGGTGATTATAATGGATCTTGGAACAAAAGACCCCCTTCTAACATTTCAGCTCTCAGATACTGAGAAAAATACATGACTATGTGAAATAGGAACTTCTTTTTAATGTGTGAGATTAACAAGGAAAAAAAGAATATGTGACCACTGAAAGATGGGTTATCTTATTTTGTGCTGGTCTTTTTGTTACTTTTTGTATAAGGTACACATGTGAAAAAAAAAATAAGATAATTATCTATTTATTATGAGACTGAGGTGATGAGTAAACCACATGTCCTAATGAAATGGTGTGGAAAAAGAGGAAGGAGATCTATTCTTAAAGCAGTCTAAAATACAGACTATACATAAAAGCTAATGTGGAAAGGGACAGAGCTGAAGGCAGAGTTATAAGTATGCGTATCTATATCTGAAGACTAGAGTCTGGGCTCTGGTTCTGATATATGATATCTAACCCTATGTGAAGCTAATAATTTAATCTGGAATTTTCAGTTTTTTCCATTATATAAAAGTGGGTCAGGCTGACACGAAGAAAATTGAAGTACCAAAGCTGATTAGGTATGCACTTATAATGCAGACTGAATCTTCCTGGAACCCAACCTGACAATTGGGGCCAATTTGCTTCCCAGCTGGAAAATCTACTCTCCCAAGGTCATCAAAACCAAGGCTGTTTTGAACTGAGTCACACGTACACCACCATGAAGAACAGAGATAAATAAGAATGCTCTCTTGTTCTCTGCTATCATTTCATACCCTGATACCTTTGGCCACAACTCTACCTCCTCCAACTGGATTTTTCCCTCCTGGACCTTGGGTGAGGACTATAAGATCCTGATATGTTAAAGTCCTCTCTTCCCCTTTTGCAGGCTGAAGTCTTCCTTGAGCCTCCATCACTTCACAGGTAGATCATTTTTCATTACAGACACAGGATCAGGTTTCTACTTCTGATTGTTACTTATTTCAAATATCCTTTGACCACACTTTGCACATTGGCTTGGACAGCCTGAAACTTTTCTTCATTGGTGACCATTTACCAGAGTTCTAATCATTTACCTCTTTGAGTGTCATTGAGTCAGGCAGGCAGACACTCAGGTCTCCTGGTGGCATCTACAATGGATTGGCTTTTGCAGAGTTAAGATGACCTGACCCAGGGGCTACTGGTGAGTCAGTGGCCCCATCTTATTAAGTACCCCAGGACAATTCTTGAAATCCCACTGAAGTAGAAAAGTAATATTTTGCATGACTTTATGCACCAGGCACCTTCGTAAGCCCTGGGCATATAGAAGGGAAGTAGAAAATAAATAATCTGTGCTTTCAAGAAGCTTAATACTCAGAACCACTAGTTTTTTTCCTCACACTTCCTCTTTCTTCAGCCTACATAAAGAATGGATGTTTAACTTGGGGCTCAGGTTATATTCCTTTATATTTCAAAATGATAGATAGGCTTGCCTTATTCCTTATTTTAGAGTTTCTTTTTTTAAGGTCTAATAATAGGAAAAATAGTGCCAAGTAAAATTTCATATTATCACTGTCAAATTGTCAATATATTTATTTTTCTTGTTGGAGGCAATGTGAAAACATATTCTTTAAATTAAATTTTTCCTACAGGAAACCTGTCACATAGACCTTTTATCAAGATTATATTATGGTTCTGTTTTGGCAAATAAGTTTAACATGCTTCAAAAAGCTATCATGAAACATAGCCTAGATATGTGGCTTTTCTTGTGAATTTTGTATTTATATTCTTTATAGTCTTAAAGAGATGATCGTACCAGACCACCTTACCTATATCCTGAGAAACTATATGTGGGTCAAGAAGCAACACTTAGAACTGGACATGGAACAATGGACTGGTTCAAAATTGGGAAAGGAGTACCACAATGCTGTGTATTGTCACCCTGCTGATTTAACTTCTATGCAGAGCATATCATGTGAAATGCTGGGCTTCATGAAGCACAAGCTGGAATCAAGGTTCAGTTCAGTTCAGTTCAGTCCTTCAGTCATGTCCAACTCTTTGCAACCCCATGGACTGTAGCATACCAGGCTTCCCTGTCCATCACCAACTCCTGGAGCTTGCTCAAACTCATGTCCATCGAGTTGGTGATGCCATCCAACCATCTTATCCTCTGTCATCCCCTTCTCCACCTGCCTTCAATCTTTCCCAGCATCAGGGTCTTTTCAAATGAGTCAGTTCTTCTCATCAGGTGGCCAAAGTATTGGAGTTTCAGCTTCAGCATCAGTCCTTCCAATGAATATTCAGGACTGATTTCCTTTAGGATGGACTGGTTGGATCTCCTTGCAGTCCAAGGGACTCTCAAGAGTCTGGTTCATGGGAGAAATATCAACAACCTCAGATATGCAGATGATACCACTCTAATGGCAGAAAGTGAAGAGGAGCTAAGGAGCCTCTTGACAGGGATAAAAGGGGAGAGTGAGAAAGCTGGGTTAAAATTTGACATTTAGAAAACTAAGATCATGGCATCTGGTCCCATCACTTCATGGCAAGTAGAAGGGGAAAAAGTGGAAGCAGTGACAGATTTATTTCCTTGGGCTCTAGAAACACTGTGCAGAGTGACTGCCGTCATGAAATTAAAAGATGCTTGCTCCTGGGAAAGAATGCTATGACAAAAACATAGCATATTAAAAAGCAGCAGCATCACTTTGCCAACAAAGGCCCATCTAGTCAAAGCTATGGCTTTTTCCAGTAGTCATGTATGAATGTGAGAGTTGGACAGTAAAGAAGGTTGAGCACTGAAGAATTGATGCTTTTGAACTGTGGTGTTGGAGAATACTCGAGAATCCCTTGGACCGCAAGGAGATCAAACCAGTCAATTCTAAAGGAAATATTCACTGGAATATTCCCTGAATATTCACTGGAAAGACTGCTGCTGAAGCTGAAGCTCCAATACTTTGGCCCCCTGATATGAAGAACCGACTCATTGGAAAAGACCTTGATCCTGGGAAAGATCGAAGGTAAAAGGAGAAGGGGTCGGTACAAGATGAGATGGTTAGACAGCATCACTAACTCAATGGACATGAATTTGGGAGATAGTGGAGGACAGAGGAGCCTGGGGAGCTGCACTGCCTGGGGTAGCAAAGAGTAGGACACGCCTGTGCGACTTCACTTTCTTTCATTCTATAGTTTCTTTTGGAGAAGGAAATGGCAACCCACTCCAGTGTTCTTGCCTGGAGAATCCCATGGACAGAGGGGCCTGGTGGGCTACAGTCTATGGGGTTGCAAAGAGTAGGACACAACTAAGCAACTAACACACACACATGCATACTATAGATAATCAGTCTCAAACTATGTGCTATAGAGCAAATGGAGCTGATACGTACTGTGTACAGAGTTTTCACAGACTAATTAGATTATGAAATGCCACACACCATATTTTCCTCTAATAGATTCACAATGCAGATTAAAATATTAGGGACTTCCCTGGCAGATCAGTGGTTAAGATGCAATGCTCCCAATGTAGGGGCACAAGTTCCATTTCTGGTGAGAGAACTGGATTTCATGTGCCACAATTAAGACCCATAGCCAGATAAGTTAAAAAAAATTACAAAACTTAATAAAATGAAGATGTTAAAAAAAAAGATTAAAATGTTAAAATCTAAGTACTCTTGTAAGGAAGAAAAAAAAAAAAAAAGCCTGATTGAATGTTAACACAATGGTTTCCAGACTTATTTAGCTATGTAATACTTAAAAAAAAAAAAAAAGTAACACTGCTGTTCAGAATAGGTAAACCATACAAAATCAATTTGCTGTTTATTTGTCTTCTATCACACAAAATGAAATTCCCCAGGACAAGGTACCCTTGGCATCAGTAATACAAAGCGGGTACTCATCTCAAAAGGTACAAATTAGTGAATAAAATACTACTATGAATATTTTAAAAACCCTAGAGTTATTTGAAGTTGTGTTCAGAAATGGTTTTGACTAGAAGCTCTGAACATGACCTAAAAAGAGTTGAAGCTTTTATTTTTCAAACCAACTTGATCTTTTTATTGTTTGTTCACCCATTTGTTTTGTTGGTTATAAGTTCAGTTCCTACATGGGTTGGTTAGATTGCTCCTATCTATAAGGTACCTGCTGCTGCTGCTGCTGCTGCTAAGTCGCTTCAGTCGTGTCCGACTCTATGCGACCCCACAGATGGCAGCCCATTGGGCTCTGCCATCCCTGGGATTCTCCAGGCAAGAACACTGGAGTGGGTTGTCATTTCCTTCTCCAATGCATCAAAGTGAAAAGTGAAAGTGAAGTCGCTCAGTCGTGTCTGACTCAGCGACCCCATGGACTGCAGCCTACCAGGCTCCTCCGTCCATGGGATTTTCCAGGCAAGAGTACTGGAGTGGGGTGCCATTGCCTTCTCCAATAAGGTACCTAAATCCTAGATTTCTGACCCATAAAATCACCATCACATACCTCATAAACACCCACAACTGATCTCTGGGAAAATAGAGGTGAATGCCGCTGCTTCCTCACTAAATCTGTACCTCTATTGCAAACAAGTACGCTGCCACTTCAAAGGAAAAAGACCTCCCAGAAACAAACAATAATTATGCATTATGACACATTTGTTTCTCCTAATTGGCGTGTGCGCCTGCTAAGTTGCTTCAGTCATCTCTGACTGGGAATGGGTAGAAATGTGGGGATCAGAGACACATTCTCTGAAGAAAGCATATTATTTTGTGGTTTGCAGTCAAGTGAGAAATAGGGAATTTAAAAAATTACTAGTAATAAAGGGGGCTATTAAAATTCCCAATTATTGATCTGAATTAAAAAATGCAGGCAATGTGAACTGCAGTTATTTCTGGACAAAGGGTGAAACTAACATATTCAATGCTTTCTCTCACAACATAAAAAAATGAATAAATGCTGAATATTAATCCCTGATCATTCTTATAGAGTCAGGAGGCACTTTGATTGTCTCAACTTTATTTTACATTCACTACTGTACCCAGTTATCCACTATTTTAAGTGATTGCTTATTTCCTCCAGAATACACTAAGGCACACTCACCTCTGAATATTCTAGTTTAAATCCATTTTGGAAAAATACTCTTCACATTCATCAGAAAATTGTATCTATATTACCTTCTGTAAAATGTACTGTGGGTTTAGTTTTGAGATATGTTATGAATCCCACTTCAAAAGGGAAAATCCAGGGGCATGAATATATTCATTTCAAAAATAAAAATGAAATTCTCACAACAAAGAAAGACAAAACCATATACCTGAACACATTTCTTGTTTGATTAATTATTCAACAGTAACATTTTTGTGGCAGAATTGTTTCCCCATTCAGTAACTTTGAACCAAGTTCTACTCTGATTAAAAAAATGGCAAATGTAAGGAAGCACTGAATATTACTTTTTAAACATTGCTGTAACTTGGTATAAGTGTAATTTAAATACAGCATGAAAATAAATGACATTTTCAGGTATAATATGACATTGTTCCTATAAAATTCCAGTCTAAGTCATAAATCACAGCTTTTGAATCAAATACCTAGGTGCAATGATGCATTTCTAGCAAATAACTCATTTTAACAATGAAAAACCCAATGACATGCAGGATTTTGTAATCAGAGGTTCTCAGCTGCTCACCTTAAAATTAAAATTTGAGTCACATAAGGGCAAAATGAAGAAATCAGCATTACCTTAGGTTTTATTTTAACCAAGGCACCTTCTGAATCTAATCAAAATTAGGTATTTGTTTCTTTGTCTGAACCACCAATTCCTATAACTGGGGTCCATTTAATTTGTTTGAGGAGGCCTTACAAATAGCTGTGAAAGAAAAGTGAAAAGCAAAGGAGAAAAGGAAAGATATATCCACCTGAATCCAGAGTTCCAAAGAATAGCAAGGAGAGATAAGAAAGCCTTCTTCAGCAATCAGTGCAAAGAAATAGAGGAAAACAACAGCATGGGAATGACTAGAGATCTCTTCAAGAAAATTAGAGATACCAAGGGAACACTTCATGCAAAGATGGACTCAACAAAGGACAGAAATGGTCTGGACCTAACAGAAGCAGAAGATATTAAGAAGAGGTGGTAAGAATACACAGAAGAACTGTACAAAAAAGATCTTCAAGACCAAGAGAATCATGATGGTGTGATCACTCACCTAGAGCCAGACATCCTGGAATGGGAAGTCAAGTGGGCCTTAGGAAGCATCACTATGAACAAAGCTACTGGAGGTGATGGAATTCCAGTTGAACTATTTCAAATCCTGAAAGATGATGCTGTGAAAGTGCTGCACTCAATCTGCCAGCAAATTTGGAAAACTCAGCAGTGGCCACAGGACTGGAAAATGTCAATTTTCATTCCAATCCCAAAGAAAGGCAATGCCAAAACATGTTCCAGTACTTTGGCCAGCTAATGCGAAACTTTTCCTAATGCTGACTCATTGGAAAAGACCCTGATGCTGGGAAAGATTGAGGGCAGGAGGAGAAGGGGACACAGAGGATGAGATGGTTGGATCACATCACCGACTCAATGGACATGGGTTGGGGTAAACTCTGGGAGTTGGTGATGGACAGGCAGGCCTAGCGTGCTGCGGTTCATGGGGTTGCAAAGAGTCGGACACAACTGAGTGACTGAACTCACTGAACTGATAATTTGTTTTAAAGAATATTTAGAGAACTCTATAATAGATATGCAGATGACATCACCCTTATGGCAGAAAGTGAAGAGGAGCTAAAAAGCCTCTTGATGAAAGTGAAAGAGGAGATGGTGATGGACAGGGAGGCCTGGCGTGCTGTGATTCATGGGGTCACAAAGATTCAGACACGACTGAGCAACTGAACTGAACTGAACTGAACTGATAATATGTGCCCAAAAGAATGAGTGGAATGAAAGATGAGTAAGATCAATCCCTGCAGTTAAAGAGCTGAAAAATCTAGAAATGAAGAAAATTCATGTACATAAACAGTATAATATTCCTGTTATACCATGACAAGTTTCCAAAATTAAGGTATGAGGTGAGGGAGATATCATATACTTTTAGGTAGATAGGCTTCACTAGGTAGAGGTGATCAAGGAGGTATTCAGGGAGCAGCTGCACTATGACCAATTTGGATAGATGAATAAAATTATCAGGTATTTCTAAAGAAGTGAACAGTTCAGTTGTAGGATAGTGTAAATGGCTTGAAGACTAGAATCACCTGAAAGGGAGAATGCAAAGAAACTGGAGTAAGAGGGTCTTAACTCCAAAGTTGAGGAACTTGTCCTGAGTTAGGCAAGGAGCTACCGTGGACTATTGCAGCATCCTGACCACAGGACAGACTGAAATGATCCTGTGCCATAGAAAGAAGAACAGGATGGTTATCAGGCTAGATGGGATGGCAGGAAAGAAGATGGAAACAAAAAGAAAGGTTTAAAGATCAAAGCAATAATCCAGGCAAGATTTCAGGAGAGCATGAACTCTGACAGTGGTTATGACAGTGGAGACAAGGGGGTGGATGCTGGAAACATCACAGAACTTAAAGCCTAAAGACCTGGCTGCAGATTGCATATAGAAAAAGAGAGAGAGAGAGAAAATCTGGCTCTAATACTCTGAATTTGGATACATATTATAATACTATTAAGCAAAATATGGAATTCAAATGTATGAATTTATCCTCAGAAATAAGATAATGAGTTTGGTTCTGGATATTTTGAGTTTGGGATTGCTAATGGTACCTGGTAGAGAAGACTACAGGGAATTATAGAAATAGATTGGGTTAATATATTAATGTGGAAGTCATCTATGTACAGGTAGTAGTTGCAATCACTGCGATAGATGAGACCACAATTAGGGTACAGGAAATCCTACAGCTAGAGTTTTATAAGATAAAATTGCTTTAAACATCTACTTTTGATGGGACAGGGAGAAGATCAAGAAAAGAGAAGGGTCAGTAAATGAGAAAGAAACTAGTAAAGAAAAAGAAAATACCTACAAATTGATTTAAGAAGGAATATGTTAGATGCTTTTGAACTGTGGTGTTGCAGAAGACTTTTGAGAGTCCCTTGGACTGCAAGGAGATCCAACCAGTCCATCCTAAAGGAGATCAGTCCTGGGTGTTCACTGGAAGGACTGATGTTGAAGCTGAAACTCCAATACTTTGGCCACCTGATGTGAAGAGCTGACTCATTTGAAAAGACCCCGATGCTGGGAAAGATTGAGGGGCTGAGGAGAAGGGGACGACACAGGATGAGATGGTTGGATGGCATCACCGACTCAATGGACATGGGTTTGGGTGGACTCCGGGAGTTGGTGATGGACAGGGAGGCTTGGCGTGCTGCAGTTCATGGAGTTGCAAAGAGTCGGATATGACTGAGCTACTGAACTGAACTGAACTGAAACATATACTGGAAGATATAAAATATTATTGGGAAATACTTTAAAAAACAACATAATTACAGGGATATATTGCACTCCTGTGCAATGAGACTGAATACTTAAAGAATAACTATAGATCAAATTTCTTCAGACTACAGTGTATGTCAAAATGCAATGCAGATCAAATACCAACAGGACTTTTCTAGAAATTTGATAAAATTATGAGGATAGTTTAACTTGCTAAACATAACACCAGATAAAGGATAATAAATTTAAATGCAGTGAAAATGAAAATTTCTTAATAAGAGAAAGTAAAACAGGCAGCCACAGAAAGAGGAATGATGGAGGAGACTAAACCTAAGGACAAGAATTAAATCAAATGACCCAGGAACAGTATGGTTAATTAACTCATTGGTGGTTTTCACCAGAAACAGAGAATTCAATGTGTAATTGACATTAGCTAGCCCAAGGCCAATTTCTCATAAAATTTTAGACCTAGATTTGGTTTTTATGGTTTATATTGTTTTCAGGTACATAGATTTGCTGTCTGGCAGACCAGCGTTCTAATGGTAGTATCAGTTGGGTCACATCTCATACATATGAGTTGTTGTGAAGATTAAATGAAATAATACATATAAAGTGCTTAGCACAATGTGTGGCACATAGCAAGTACTCAAGATAGCAATGGGTATTATTATTACATGCAATAGCCCTTCCGATTTCAGATAAGGAATTTGAAGCTCTGGTAATTGACAAAGATCTAACAGGAGCTGGCAGAACAAGAACTAAAATCCAGAAATTCCCTGAGGTCACAGGCTATATTTAAACCCTAGTAAGCTTTTGGTCCTGCTTTACTAATACCATGAACTATGATCACCCTACTGTGCAGGAGAGATAGAACAGGAGCCCACGTAAAGGATAAAACAGAAGTTCAGCTTTTCTTTGCTGCTTTCCTCTAAGTTCTTTCACGTTATCTGGTTCAGCTATAAGTTAAGTGAGAATGGTATGTTACACATTTAGTGACAGTTTTCTAAAATGGAAATTCAGAATCTATATAGTTGTTCTGTTCTTCCCTTCTATGTAGTTGGTATGTGTTGTTTAACAATAAAAGTAGTGTTCTTTTCGTTATGTTAACAGTAAATATTTAGACTACCCACCAAGTGATATGTGAAACTCAGCAATTAAAAAAAAGCATAAAAATGTTCCTAAAAGAACTATTTAGAATCCCTCTAGTTAATAGTCACATACTGTGTAATAGAGTCACAAACAGATCTTCCACTAGAGGGCTTTTGCTCTGGTTACAATCCTTTCGCGGATTTCAGTGTGAGCAGTACGGATGCTTAGTTTAGCATCTGTCTGGTATTCAAAGGAGATCTACGGAGAGATGGCAGCAAAGGAGCCACGTCTACTGAATACCTGACATGCAAGCCACGCCTCCTCAAGCCATGCCCCCTCCACCAAGCATCATGCAGCAAAAGCATGAGACACTATGATGGCCACAGGCTATTAATTAATTAACCAAAGTAACCAAGGCTTTATTTTTTTCTCAAAAATAAGTAAATAAATGCGGTTTATGTAAAGTCTCATCTTAATGGTTCCATCTATTTTCAATTCACTAAACAATGTATCGGAGAAGGCAATGGCACCCCACTCCAGTACTCTTGCCTGGAAAATCCCATGGATGGAGGAGCCTGGTGGGCTGCAGTCCATGGGGTCGCTAAGAGTCAGACACGACTGAGCGACTTCACTTTCACTTTTCACTTTCATGCATTGGAGAAGGAAATGACAACCCACTCCAGTGTTCTTGCCTGGAGAATCCCAGGGACGGGGGAGCCTGGTGGGCTGCCGTCTGTGGGGTCGCACAGAGTCGGACACGACTGAAGTGATTTAGCAGCAAACAATGTACCAGCCTTGATAAGAGATGGATCCTCTAGTTTTGAGGCAAGTACCTACCTAAGGGAAAGTTCCCTACTCTTAAAACAATCTAGTATAAATTCCGTCTGTACAATATCTTAAGAAGGAGGCGCAAAGTCACTGGAGGAAAACTTGTACTACATTTTATGACTTTGTAAGGCAACTCTGCCTCTATCTTTAAAACACTCTCTGTGTTAAAGAGATCAACTTTTTATTCATCCAGCTTTCTATATAGCTTCTACCTTTGATCTTGGTTTTGCCCTGTGGAATTACACAGACTCACTCTGATCCCTTTAGCACACAACAATATCATGACTTCACTCCACACATATAGTCCTTCTTTTGGTTTAAATATCTCTTATTCCTCAGGGGAAAACGTTGGGATTTAAAACTTTATACCTAGGCTGTTATTTCTATTAAGCAACACCGTGATATTCACAGAAAAAGTCAAATTTCAGAAAATATTAAATCTATGTGTCATTCTTTAAAATACTACCTGAATCTATGTTTAAGTAGCTTGATATTTAAATTTAAAGAATGGGGAGCTATGTTGCAAACTTATTTATGATAAATATCAAAATTGCTTAGTTATAAAGTTAAATCTAAAAAAATAGCTGAAGATGTGTTGACAGCATTAAAAGTGTGAAAAATTATTCTTAAACTAGAATAAGATTTAGAATAGAATATGATTTTAAAATATTTTGGAGTTCTATATACACATATTTAAAAAGAAAAGAATGGGGAAAATAAAAGTAGGCAAAATTCCTCCTCTTATGGCAACCCATTCCAGTACCTTTGCCCGGAAAATCCCATCAATGGAAGAGCCCAGTAGGCTACAGTCCATGGGGTCACAAAGAGTCGGACACGACTGAGCGATTTCACTTTTTCACTTTAACTATGGAGAAAGTTAAAACATACCATTTTGTTCTTATTTCATTAAAGAGGTGATTTTTAAAAAGTGGCAAAGATCAAACAGTGTACACATATTTCCCAAAATGTTGAAAATAAAGCAAATAATCTTGGGTTATAGCAATAAATATATGGTGCATTTCTCAGTAAAAAGTCTCTGATAACTTTACAAGGAAAAATAAAATTCTAATATATATGGTTTATAAGAAAATCACTTAAAAGTAGAAACAAATATTAGAGTAGCAAAGAAGAACAAAAATTCTAGGAACGAGAGTACTAATTTTAGACAGAAAATCAGACACGTTGTGAACACACAAAAAAATGTGTATCTGAGGAAACATAAAATATCCAGTAACACAGTCACAAAACTTGGGAGCTGAACAACTTAATATCGAAGTGTACACAACAAAACTGTGAAAAATACAATGATGATCAAACAGAAATACATCATTAGTAGGAAAATTCAACACATTCTTTCTCAGTTGTTCAATAGACAAAGTAAAAAAAAAAAAAAACAAAAATTAAGTCATAGGATTTAAACAAGATTAATAAAGTAAACATTGAACCACATACCACCCTAAAAGATAATTCACCTCTTTTCATGTTTTCATAGTTCATTAATAAAAACTGATAACAGAAATAATTATAATTTAATTGACTTCCATAAAGAATATCTTGTACAGACCAATGATCAAAAAAAGGCAATCAAAGAAAAATAACAAAAATTCCAATGGACAAAAATTACTTCTCAGTTCTCTTAGTTTTAAAGAGAAAATCAAAACTACAGTTGCACAACTGCAGGTTGTATTAGAAGTGAAAACAATTAAAATATCTCTTAGAAAAACATGAGATATTAACCAAATATACCCCCAACTTCACATTTATACCTTTAAAAGCTTTTTAAACAGACAATATAATAAAAGGAATAAAGATCTAACATTAGAAAGGAAAAGAGAATAGATTTCAGCTCTGTCATATATGAAATTATTAGTTCTATTTCTGAGGTCTAATGTCTTTTAGAACCTAATATCTCATGTTTCAGTTACAGTGGTTTTATAATGTGATTTGATATTTGATAGGGTAAATTCCTGGGCTTCCCTGATGGCTCAGTAGTAAAGAAGCTGCCTGCCACTGCAGGAGACATGGGTTTGACTCCTGGATCCAGAAGATCCCTTGGAGAAGGAGATGGCAACCCACTCCAGTAGTCTCGCCAGAGAAATCCCATGGACAGAAGAGCCTGGCGGGCTATAGTCTACGGGGTCACAGAAGGATCAGACATGACTTAGCGACCAAACAGCAGGGTAAATCCCCACTGTAGCAAGTTAAAATACATTGAATATGACCCCCCAGCTTTTATTTTTAATAAATTTTAATTTTAAATTATTGAAAACCTCAAAATCTATTGAGATTTCAACTGTGCAATAAATAAATAAAATAATTTCATTTGTAAAGTTTCATCTTTCCATACAGGAAATGAATTTGAGTACCAATTTATTTCCACCTTCTTGTACGTTTAACAAAAATGCTTTGTTCTTTCTCTATCAGTTCAGTTCAGTTCAGTCGCTCAGTCGTGTCCGACTCTTTGCGACCCCATCAATCGCAGCACGCCAGGCCTCCCTGTTCATCACCATCTCTCGGAGGTCACTCAGACTCACATCCATCGAGTCAGTGA
>SJYT01035683.1:353440-367742 GCA_006410635.1 Cephalophus harveyi
GGTGTTGACCATCTGGTGATGTCCACGTGTAGAGTCTTCTCTTGTGTTGTTGGAAGAGGGTGTTTGCTATGACCAGTGCATTTTCTTGGCAAAACTCTATTAGTCTTTGCCCTGCTTCATTCCGCATTCCAAGGCCAAATTTGCCTGTTACTCCAGGTGTTTCTTGACTTCCTACTTTAGCATTCCAGTCCCCTATAATGAAAAGGACATCTTTTTTGGGTGTTAGTTCTAAAAGATCTTGTAGGTCTTCATAAAACCATTCAACTTCAGCTTCTTCAGCATTACTGGTTGGGACATAGATTTGGATAACTGTGATATTGAATGGTTTGCCTTGGAGACGAACAGAGATCATTCTGTCATTTTTGAGATTGCATCCAAGTACTGCATTTCGGACTCTTTTGTTGACCATGATGGCTACTTCATTTCTTCTGAGGGATTCCTGCCCGCAGTAGTAGATATAACATTCTTTCTCTATAACATTCACATATTTCTTACTACAGTTAACCCTTAAGTATGCATTACACCTTTTGACATCAAAATTTTTCCCATCACAATTTCTTGCTTATTTTTAATGGTATGTAGGGTTAGACTAACAAATAAAAAATATAAAACAACTTTACTAGTGAAACAAATCATATATATATATTTTTGCCAAGTATCAGAATTTCAAGTATGGCCATTATTTACTCACCACATTTCTTAAATTCCTATCATGGAAGATAATCAAAATATATGACACGGAGATCTCAATATACCATTGGAAAAGCTTTGATCAGGATTGAACAGTGGAAAGCTTGAGGACAGAGAATAACAAGATCAAGAGATTAGCCTTGGAGAGAAAAATGCTATCACTATGATCAGAGAAAAATGGAAGAGGTATGCCAGGATATCATTGAATTAGAGGGTGAGACGCTGGGCTGGAAGAAGCACAAGCTGGAATCAAGATTGCCAGGAGAAATATCAATAACCTCAGATATGCAGATGACACCACCCTTATGGCAGAAAGTGAAGAGGAACTCAAAAGCCTCTTGATGAAAGTGAAAGAGGAGAGTGAAAAAGTTGGCTTAAAGCTCAACATTCAGAAAACGAAGATCATGGCATCTGGTCCCATCACTTCATGGGAAATAGATGGGGAAACAGTGGAAACAGTGTCAGACTTTATTTTTTGGGGCTCCAAAATCACTGCAGATGGTGACTGCAGCCATGAAATTAAAAGACGCTTACTCCTTGGAAGAAAAGTTATGACCAACCTAGATAGTATATTCAAAAGCAGAGACATTACCTTGCCAACTAAGGTCCATCTAGTCAAGGCTATGGTTTTTCCTGTGGTCATGTATGGATGTGAGAATCAGACTGTGAAGAAGGCTGAGTGTCAAAGAATTGATGCTTTTGAACTGTGGTGTTGGAGAAGACTCTTGAGAGTCCCTTGGACTGCAAGGAGATCCAACCAGTCCATTCTGAAGGAGATCAACCCTGGGATTTCTTTGGAGGGAATGATGCTAAAGCTGAAACTCCAGTAATTTGGCCACCTCATGTGAAGAGTTGACTCATTGGAAAAGACTCTGATGCTGGGAGGGATTGGGGACAGGAGGAGAAGGGGACGACCGAGGATGAGATGGCTGGATGGCATCACCGACTCAATGGGCGTGAGTCTGAGTGACCTCCGGGAGATGGTGATGGACAGGTATGCCTGGCGTGCTGCGATTCATGGCGTCGCAGAGTCGGACACTACTGAGCGACTGAACTGAACTGAACTGAGAGGGTGAAACGGGCCTGCAAGTTGATCGACTTCAGAAAATGCACTTAAAATGTGTAGGAGAGAAATTTTCCCTGTATAGAAGTCATTCACTGATAAACCATTTCCAAGTAAAACTGAAATTTTAGAGGAATGATGTGGGAAAATTAATTTTTCTATTGAAATTAAAAATTATAAATACTTAAATTTTCTGAAATGTTAAAGGGATTTTAGATATTTTCATGAAAAGGAAGTGAGAAATTATTCTCATTTACAAAATTAAAGAACAAATAGGATTAATATTTTCAGCCATGTCATACATTTGGAAACCTGCAAAAAATAGTATCCTCAGTTCTAAGACATAATACTCTTTTCCTTAATGTGTTTCAAAGGACATATTCCCACATGGATATATAAAACTTTCTATTTGTGTTATGATTTTGTAAGGCTACTTGCAAAGTTCTATTATCTTTCACCATATTCTGTGAGATAAGTAAGGAAAAGGGGCCATTAACTCCATTTTACAGATGATACCATCAAGACACTCAGTTCCAATGACCCTTAGCATGCTTATGATGAAAAGGCCCAAAATATTCTGAATTCTAGGCATCTTAGCAAGAGGATGCATCTCTTGCTTTAGTTATATGTCTAGCACTACCCTTTATACTAAAATGCTCTCTAATATTTTCAGTGTTAGTATTCAAGGTTTATATTTCATGAAAAAAATTCAGTACAAAAACATCCTTACACTGTCAAATTCAAACCCCATGCTAATAAAACTCTCTCTTACATATGACATATTTTTCATGAAACTCAGCATGGAAAAAAGCTGAAAAATATCATTATTTGGAAAGAAGGCCAGGCCAATTGCATTTCTGTGAATATTAATAACAAGCCTCCCATTTCAATGGAAAATACCTTTGGGTCATCCAAATCTGGAATGATCTCTTTAGTCTTTTAGAACGAATTAAGGGCTGGGGCTTCCCTGGTGGCTCAGATGGTAAAGAATTCACTGGCAATGCAGGAAACCTGGGTTCAGTCCCTGGGTTGTGAAGAGCCCCTAGAGGAAGGCATGGCAACCCTCTCCAGTATTCGTGTCTGGAGAATCCACACGGACAGAGGAGCTTGGGGGGCTACAGTCCATGGGGTTGCAAAGAGTTGGAGATGACTGAGCAACGAAACAGCAGCATACTTCTCTTAAGACAGATATTGTGACAGCTTAAGTATGTATGTTTAATATCTCCATTAATATAAATGACATGTATACTATAAACAACATATATATCTTTGTCCTCTACTTCATTCCTTGATAAGAAAAAAACGATAGACAACCTAACTAATTGAACAAACTTGAGATACAGTGAGTTTGGGCAGCTAAACATATTCTACTTCCTGTCTGAAGAATTTTTATATTACAGAGGCCATTAGAGTCTTAAGTTACATTATCAGAAGTTTAAGTATATCTGGGGCAGAGGAAAGGCACTCCCTAAAACACCCAACATACAGCCCTCTGGGGAACAGAGCTGCCAACGGCCTGTGGAGCTACATGCCTGCTTTATTGTGACTACTGTGATACATTCCTCACCCACGATTCTGCATCCGTGAGAAAGACGCACAGCAGTGGTAGGAAGCACAAAGAGAATGTGAAAGACTACTATCAGAAATGGATAGAAGGGCAGGCTGAGACCCTGATTGATAAAACAATGGCTATTTCAACAAGGAAAGATACCTTCTATTCCATTCTCTGCTCCTCCTCCTGCAGGAGCAATGATCCCACCGCGCCCCAGTCTCCCAGGACCTCCTGCCCAGGGATGAAGCTAGCACCTCACATGGGGGGCCCTCCCATGATGCCAATGATGGGCCCTCCTCCTCCTGGGATCATGCCAGTGGGACCTGCTCCTAGAATGAGGCTGCCTATGGGAGGCCACATACCCGTGATGCCTGGGCCCCCAGTGATGAGACCTTCTGCCTGTCTCATGATGGTGCCCACCTGGCGAGGAAAGGCCTGACCAGGAAGATAAAGAGATTGGGGAGCCTCTTCATATCAGTTTTACATTACTTGCTTTACTTCATCAGAAGATCATGGTGCTGTGACTTGCGGTGTTTTCCAAGAGCATAAAAAGGAAAACTGGTTCCCCCTTCCTATCAAAGTGAGAGTAGTTTTGGAGGGAAGTAATGGGACCAAAAAAAAAAATTTTTTTTTCAACTCTTTAAAAATAATCCTGTGGGAAATTATGTAATCAACACATATATAAAAGCCTGACTTGATTAAAAAGGAAAACCAAAATGATAGGTATCACTATAGAATAGTCGGGTGAGGATAAGTTTGACCTGCAGGGTTACTTCCATTTAATGCATATTAAAAGTTCCTGAGCTGATTCAGTCAGTGAAGGTAGGTTTCTTATTTAACAATGCTAGTGTTGAGAAATAGCAATTTTTATAAACAAACTAGAATTAGAGATCAGGCCACAATCAACTTTGGAATACCAAGCTGGGAGATAGTTATTAATCATCTAAAAGAAAAAGCCAAATAATAAGCTTTCTAGAGCTACTCTAGACCATGGTGTTACTTAGAACACCTCCTCCCCTCACACAAAATATTTGTTGTTCAGTAATTCAGTTGTGTCCGACTCTTTGTGACCCCATGGACTCTAGCACGCCAGGCTTCCCTTTCCTTCACCATCTCCCAAAGCTTGCTCAGACTCATGTCCACTGAGTCGGTGATGCCATCCAACCATCTCGTCCTCTATCGTCCCCTTCTTATCCTGCCTTCAATCTTTCCCAGCATCAGGGTCTTTTCTAATGAGTCAGTCCTTTGTAATAGGTGACCAAAATACTGGAGGTTCATCTCCAGCCTCATTCCTTCCAATGAATATTCCGGACTGGTTTCCTTTATGATTGACTGGTTTGATCGCCTTGCAGTCCAAGGGACTCTCAAGAGTCTTCTCCAACACCGCATTCCAAAAATATCAATTATTTAGTGCTCAGTCATCTTTATGGTCCAACTCTCACATCCATAAATGGCTATTGGAAAAACCATAGCTTTGACTAGATGGACTTTTGTTGGTAAAGTAATGTCTCTGCTTTTTAATATGCTGTCTAGGTTTCATCTCCAGCCTCATTCCTTCCAATGAATATTCCGGACTGGTTTCCTTTATGATTGACTGGTTTGATCGCCTTGCAGTCCAAGGGACTCTCAAGAGTCTTCTCCAACACCGCATTCCAAAAATATCAATTATTTAGTGCTCAGTCATCTTTATGGTCCAACTCTCACATCCATAAATGGCTATTGGAAAAACCATAGCTTTGACTAGATGGACTTTTGTTGGTAAAGTAATGTCTCTGCTTTTTAATATGCTGTCTAGGTTGTTCATAGCTTTTCTTCCAAGGAGCAAGCATCTTTTAATTTCACGGCTGCAGTCACCATCTGCAGTGATTTTGGAGCCCAAGAAAATAAAGTCTGTCATTGTTTCCCATCTATATGCCATGAAGTCATGGGACCAGAGCCCAGGAAAAGAAAATCTGTCACAGCTTCCACTTCTTCCATTTCTATTTGCCATGAAGTAAGGGGACCAGATGCTATGATCTTAGTTTCTTGAATGTTGAGTTTTAAGTCAGCTTTTTCACTCTCCTCTCTTGCCTTCATCATGAGGCTCTTTAGTTCTTCCTTTTCTGCCATAAGGGTGGTGTCATCTGCATATCTGAGGCTATTGATATTTCTCCCGGCAACCTTGATTCCTGCTTGTGCTTCATCCAGACTGGCATTTTGCATGATGTCCTCTGAATATAAGTTAAATAAGCACGGTGACAATATACAGCCTTGACAAACTGCTTTCCCAATTTGGAACTAGTCCATTGTTCCATGTCTGGTTCTAATTGTTGCTTCAACATGTACACATACAAATGTGCACAATTACATATATTAACATTAATATATAATGTTAATGTTAATATATTATATTAATATATAATGTTAATGTATATTAACATATATCAACATATAACATATTACATATATTATACATATATAATATGATTTGTGGGAAGATATTTTTTTAGGAAAAATAAGGTGCAGAGTACATTTTACTTTAGAAAATACCTTTCCAACACTGTACCTATCTACCTATCTATCTTCCTAAACTCAATTTGATTCATGTGGCTATTTATTCATAGGACAAATCTTTGAAGTTTTACCCAAAACCCTCTAGAGTAATTAGACCTGAAGATGTATACTTCTTCTGGTGAGAGTATATTTTCCTATGCTGAAAAGGAAGTTTAATGTATTTGATATACTCAGATCAGTGATTGAGTTTGGATCAGGATATTAATCTTTATTTTTCAAGTTTCTTAGAATAACTGTGGCTATAAATGTGTTTAATAGGCTTACTACACATGAACTGCAACAAGAATTATTTAAAACTAAAAATAAAAGAAGAAGGAAAGTAAGAGGACAGTCTTTCTTTTTTTCTTCTTTTTTTTCACAATCATGTGCTTTACAAAAGAAGGTTCAATAATGGGCCATAACAGATCTTTCTAGATTGAAGTAGGTTGATTGAATAATCAAATTCCACAGCCTAAGGGAAATAATAAACCTGCTAAAGCCCAACTTTGCAAAACAAAAAAACAAAAAAACCCACTTGAGTTTATTGGAGAGAATTTTGTATCAATGCTAAATGAGATAGCAAGCATGCAAGAATAATTATTTTTACTTACTGTTCTCATTAAAGAAAAAAAATGAGTTATCATTCTTTTAGTCAGAAATAAAAATTCTTTCCCTATCATTACCATTAACTTGACTTGTTTTATAATTTAAAGAAGAAATCCTTTAAAATTCTTTCTTGAAGTAAAAGAAGGAACAGGCAATTTAAATCAAACAAAAGGGGGCACTTTTTCTTTGATCTGCCAATTATCTTAAGTTTTTGACAAAAGTGCTACAAATTATTCTGATGGGAAGGGCAATGTTTGGGTGCCATGACTATTATGCTTCAATTTAACATTCACTTTCATGAAAAATCTGACTATAAAGACAAGGGGAAAAAAAAAAAAAAGTTCTGTTTTCTCACTGTGGGAAGAAATGAAAGTTGGCTAAAAGTGAGTAATACTTGAAGCCCCTGTCCTCATGGACCTTACAAACTTGTGGTTAGGAAAGCAAAGGGTTTGGCATGTTGGTAACATCTCTTTGAGTTCTCATAACACAGTGACTTCCATGCCACTATTTTCAAAATATGCAGAGAGACATTGGTTTCTGGGAAGATGGAATGGATGTACTTTCCCCTATTTCTCTCACTAAGTGCAACTAAAAATCCCATAGCGTATACACAAAGTGAACAGAAAAGTCTGAAGGGCAAGATGGGCTTTCTTTTCCCTAATGTATGTAGATTTGGAGCTGAAGAACCCAGAAGCATGGAAACACCAACAACAGGTGCAGAACAAAATGGTGCCAACAGAAGACCCCCCTCAGGGATGCAGGGGACACAGGCTTGATCCCTGGCCGGGGAGCTAAGACCCCTTATGTCAAGGAGAAACTAAGCCAGCGAGCCACAGCTAGAGAGTCAGTGTGCTGTAATGAAAGATCCCGCGGGCTGCAACTAGGACTCGATCCAGGCAAATAAATTAATTATTTCCTTTTTAAAAGTCTGCCCTCCAGCGAAAGGGCCAGGCAAGGGGCAGCTTAGCAAGACAGGAAATTTGTAGAAAATAATGGTTCTGCTCCAGGCAAAGACTACGGAGAAACCTCTGGCCCCCCCATACTCATGCCAGCAAGCGCTGAATGGGGAGGCCAGGCGGCTAGCCCGGAGGGACTGTAACAAAGCCAACACCCTCCCCAGAGTGGGGTCAGACAGGGAGCTGAGGTTTTCATCTCTATCAGTCAGTAAGGAGAGGCCAGTGGAGACCCTGTGAGGATGTGGTTCTTCCACCCACAATGGGCAGTAATGAGGTGCCTCTCCCTTTGAGGGGTTGTCAGAGGAGGACTGGTGGAGAGTCAGGACGTGTACCATTACCCAGTGGTGGCCAAGCCATGCCTACCATGGTGTCAGCAGAGAACTAGTGGGGAACAGGAACGCCCATTTCCATCTACAGGAGAGGAACCTCCCTACCCAGTCAGTATATGCCTAGAGGTCACCTCCACCTGGAAGTAATAAGGTGCCTTCTCCCTTTCTCTAAGGGTAAACACAGATTAAAAACAAAAAAAAAAAAAAAAAGAATTTTCCCTGGTGCAAAAAGGGAGACTTTTCCATTCCCCTCATCTTGCTTAGAGAATTTGCTTTAGAAAACTTTTATTTGTGATCCTTTTCCTGCCCCTTTGAGCAATATGTACATCTTTTTGAAAGCTAAATAAGCCTCTTGCCAGTGTTGAAGGAACTTTTTTTCAGAAAGACCTGGCTGCCCTCTCTTTGAAACTAAATCATCAAAGAAGATAACACCTCTATCCCCAGTTTCCATGGAAGGACAGAAGCCTGAATTTCTCAGGATGGTGCAAAGCTACCTCCTGTTCTATAGATATGAGAAGTTTAATTCTCATTTGGATAAAGGCACTTAGGAAACACAAATTGTCACCCTAGTTATCAGGCTGATTTAGGATGAACTCTGTGTGACAGATATTAAGTCCTCTTATGTGAGATTTAGTTATCATTTATCCTGAAAACATGCAGGCTATGGATTGTATCTCCTGGTTATACAAAAGGCTGAGATTTCTTTCTGTTTTTGCAGTCTCAGAAGATTGCCTGTGATACGTATCACAGTCTGGTTTCAATTATTCAGTGACAAAACTGTTCTCTTGTCTCTCTTTGGGGAGAATTTTTTCTGGGTTGGCAGAATATTTTATTTTTGATTATATTTTACTAAGAGTAAAAGTAAAAATGATTATGCTAACATACTGATGTTAAAGGGGCTCAGAGCAATCCTCCTCCCAAGTGTCACTTTTGCATACGAATTACATTGACCTGAAGTTCAGGACCAAAAACTCAAGAAAAAGATGTTTTGTTTTGTTTTTTAACTTCACCTTAACTGGCTAAAATAATTTAGATAGATGATCTGGTACAGGGAGAAAACTATCACAAGAGATTTAAAAAACATGGGCCAGGTGTGGTAAACTAGGGGGAAGCTGGCTGGGCCTATTTGTTCAAAGTCCTCTCTGTGCCTACTGTCTCTGAATGGCAAGGCGAGCATTTGTTTACCAAATATTTGCTCTTTCCATCTTTTTGTGAATTGTCTTCCTTTCTCTTGAAACTGCACACTCCCATCTCTTTTTCCCCTGGAGAAGGAAATGGCAACCCACTCCAGTATTCTTGCCTGGAGAATCCCGTGGGCGGAGAAGCCTAGTAGGTTACAGTCCACGGGGTTGCAAAGAGTCGGACACGACTGAGCGACTTCACCTCACCTCAGAATGGCATATGAGCCTCAATTGCTTGCCTGTTAGGGAACCTCTCATCGTCTGTGGATTTCCTGTACATACATCATTTTTTCATTACTCTTAGGTCAATTTAACTAACAGACCAGCCAAAAGAACCTAGAAGGGTAGAGGAAAATTTTCCTCCCCTACAATACATAAGTTAATGTATTATGTATTTATATCTGATATATAAAATAAAGTAATATAACAGCACACTAATATATATTAATAACAGGGAAAATGAGTCTCAAAATTTAAAAACAAATCAGAGACAGAGAGGGATAATATATAATGATAAAAAGGTCAGTTCTTCAAGAAGGTGTAGCAATCTGAAAGGTGCCTACGTATGTGTGTATGCTCAGTTGGGTCTGACTCTTCGCAACCCTATGGACTGTAGCCCACCAGGATCCTTTGTCCATGGCATTTTTCAGGCATGGATACTGGAGTGGGTTGTCATCCTCTTTCCCAGGGGATCCTCCCAACCCAGGGACTGAACCTGAATCCCCTGTGTCTCCTGCATTGGCAGGCCAATTCTTTACCACTGAGCCACTTGGGAAGCCCTATAACAAACAACAGAACTGCAGAATAGCACAGAGATTATGGGTGAGATTGTATATCTGAAGTTGATCTCATTGGAGAAATAATAGAACAGAAAGAAGAGTGGAAGAGAGGATGGAATATTAGAGCAAGAGGAGATCTTGATTCATATGTAAATTCTATCACTAAATAGCTATGTGACCTTGGACAATTCGCTTAATCTTTCTGAACCTCAGTTTCTGCATTTTTTGTAAAATCTACAGTTACATAGATGACTCACAAGTTTCTTTCCAGTCTAAAATTTTAGATCTCTCTGAGATCATGTAATTTTGTGTGTTCTGGAAATGGATAATTTTGAGAACAAGCACAAATACTTATAATGAGAGTTTCTAAAGTTGATTTTTTTTATATTCTTAAAAGAATTTTGGAAATGGTTTATACAGAGATAATAATATAGATGGAATGGAGGTTAAGAAATCATAGTCAACAAGTTTTGAAACAAACCACATTGTAAATATCTTACTCTGAAAATAGCATACCACTTTTGAAATGGCCTTAGCATATACTAAAGAACATCCTGGGCGTAATGCCAAAATTCACATATGAATAGTAAATTATTTTAAAATGGGAACTATGGTTGAGAGAAATCAACAGATTGTACTTCCATTCTAAGCCAACTTATTCTGACCTTGAATCATGAGTCATATTTCAAGAAAAATCCAGTCAAATTAGAGCAATCAGTGAAAATGCATGTTCTATTTTACTACATTAGCATTATATATAGTATTATATATAGCATTATATATAGCATTATATATAGCATTATATAGCATATATATAGCATTATATATAGCATTATATATAGTACGTATGTACTCACAGATGTATATTATGCCATAATATATATATATCATAGTAGATATATATTATGCAATATAATAGTCTCAGAAAATACTACTCTATTAAAAACCTTAAAGGGACTTCGCTGTTGGTCCAGGGGTTAAGACTTAGTGTTTCTGCTGCAGGAGGAACAAGTTCAATCCCTGGTTGGGAAATAAGATTTCACATGCCCCATGGCCAAAAAGTTAAATAAATAAATGGGCCAAAATATTTTAAAAATTTTATAAATAATTTCCTTCAACACCTACTTTATACCAGTGAGGAGATTAATAATAGCATTTGAGTGACAGTGAGCAATATACAAAATGAGGAGACCCTGGTATTTCATTACATCCATATCAGTTCAGTTCAGTCACCCAGTCATGTCTGACTCTCTGAAACCCCATGGACTGCAGCACGCGAGGCCTCCCTGTCCATCATCAACTCCTGGAGTTTACTCAAACTCATGCCCATTGAGTCAGTGATGCCATCCGACCATCTCATCCTCTGTCGTCCCCTTCTCCTTTCACCTTCAATCTTTCCCAGCAACAGGGTCTTTTCAAATGAGTCAGTTCTTTGCATCAGGTGGCTAAAGTATTGGAGCTTCAGCTTCAGCATCAGTCCTTCCAATGAACATTCAGGACTGATTTCCTTTAGGATGGACTGGTTGATCTCTTTGCAGTCTGGGAACACTCAAGTCTCCTCCAACGTAACAGTTCAAAAGCATCAATGCTTCGGTGCTCAGCTTTCTTTATAGTCCAACTCTCACATCCATACACGACTACTGGAACAACCATGACTTTGACTAAATGGACCTTTGTTGGCAAAGTGATGCCTCTGCTTTTTAATATGCTGTCTAGGTTGGTCATAACTTTTATTCCAAGGAGCAAGCGTCTTTTAATTTCATGGCTGCAGTCATCATCTGCAGTGATTTTGGAGCCCCCCAAATAAAGTCTCTCACTGTTTCTACTGTTTCCCTGTCTATTTGCCATGAAGCAACGGGACCAGATGCCATGATCTTTGTTTCCCGAATGTTGAGCTTTAAGCCAATTTTTTCACTCTCCTCTCTCACTTTCATCAAGAGGCTCAGGAATATAGTCAAGATGCAGCTGCTGCTACGCTGTGCTGGGGCATTTCTGACTCTGTGACTATATGGATTGTAGCCCATTGGGCTCCTCTGTTCATGGGATTTTCGAGGCAAGAATACTGGAGTGGGTTGCCATTTCCTCCTCCAGGGAATCTTCCTGACTCCAGGGATTGAACCTGCGCCTCCTGGTTCTCCTGCACCGCAGGCAGGTCTCCACCACTGAGCTATCGGAGAAGCCCTCAAGATGCCGATTGGGTGTTAACTTAGAGTAACTTAAATAAATGGTGCCACATTCCCTGTATTCAAAATAATTAAACAAAAGAAGCTGGCGTTTAAAAATAAAAGTTCTATAAGCTACGTGTTAACATGAAAAGTAACAAGTATTTTCAGAACAATTATCAAACCTAACTTCCTCATGTTTCAACTTGCTAAAAAAAAAAAAAAGAATACATAGTTATTATTTTACACTATAAACAGGTGGGAAAAGTAAAGCAGAAAAAATAAATGGATGTTTTCAAGTCATTATAGTACATATATTGATTTTCATGGGGCATTAGAACAGATGCACATTTCTTTCTTTGAGAGTACAGTTTCATTAAATCTTAAAAGTACACTGTAGGATATTGACAGATGCCCAGTGAGAAATTCTGTCAACAAGTGTTTTTTGACCACTCAACTCTGCAGGGCACTATACTAAATACAATGAGACATTACAAAAGAAAATGCAAGGCATGGCCCTTGGCTTTATGGAAATTAAAAGCAAAGACTGATGTATACTTTAGAATTTAAGATAATCTGTTGTAGTAGGTGAGCAAAGGAACATTCTCAATTCCTTCACTCAGTCAGGAGGTAAATATATTCCTAACTATTCTCAGCAGTAAGTTAAACGATTCCTCTTACTTGCATTGTATTTTTGTAACCATGTTTTTAGTAGTTCCTCCTGGAAATTAAATAAATGTTAAATGAAGAAAATCTCTTCTCAAATTCAAACAACAGAATTGATAAAGATGGTAGGAATTAAAAATTCCAGGGTTTGGGAGCAATCCAACTTGGAGCCAAATGGCATTTTCACCACTTTAACCATGTAGCCTGGGGAACTTAACATCCCCTCTGATCTCAGATCTCATTTTCCTCATTTCTTAAACCAGGCTCATAAAAGGCCAACTTAAGAGCACAACTGTAAAAAGTAAGTTATACATAAATACATATTAAAGTGTTTATTATACTACCTAGTACATAGTAGCTGCTTAGTAAATTTTAGGCATCATTAACATTAATAATAACAATACGATTCTTATTTCTAAAATTTGGCAGAATATAATAAGGAACATTTATATTGAGGTATGGTTTCCACTGTACTATTGGAATATGACAATAAAATGGGATTAAAAAAACTAAAATATGCAGAAATGTTTCCCTATTTTCTCAACACCTTCTTAATATACTATATCAAGTTTTTTAGAATAAAGAGACTACTTTCATGTCCCTTGTTTTATCTGCCTAGATGAAATATAGACACATGTATTTATTTCACATCTAGTACAAAGAATATATCATCATGACACTCAATGAAGAAAAATCATAGAGTTTGTAGCAATTGATGACTTTCAGCAACACTTTAAATCCCATGAGAGGGCTCACTTCCAACATATCCACCTTGTAACTTATTTATAAAGGTTCCAGGAAATCTGCTCTTTTCCTGAAGGACAATTTTACTTTTGGCTAGAAGATAAAGTTCCCTGAAGGCTGCCACTCAAATAACCTCTTTACAAACAACCTCTTTACAAACAACCAATAGGAACACCAAGTCTAATACATACATTCATTTAGAACCTAACTGTTCTACAGTTTGTCATTTACTACACTCCTTCCTCTCAATTTTATGTCAAAATAGTTGTGAAAATAGGTTTATATACAGCCCAAGGAAACTAATGAATTGTTTTGGTCTTGTTTTAGAGGCACTCGAGATTACTTAGCTATTTCTAGATTTAAAGCGACATCTGTACAGGTGTTACAGATAGGAATCTGTTGCCTAGGTAGAGTTTATGCAAGGTAGAGTTCTAGGACGTGGGAACTTAAAGTAGGCAAGTTTTCTCATGCAGATTTCTTTAGTAATGTAATAGGATGAAATTAACAAATAAATAGACTAAATAATAGGTTAATAATGTAATTTCAGGTAGTATCACGAAAAGGAAGCACAATAATGGGATAAGAATGATGAAATATGGGGGAGGGGGCTGTACATTCCATGGGGTACCTTTGGAAAGTTTCACTGAGGAAATGATGTTTGAGCATAAACATAAAATGATATAAAACAGCCAGCCACAAGAATAGGAAAAGAACATTTCAGACAGAAGGAAGAACAAGCATCAAAGAACACGATACACTTAAGAAACTAAAACAATTCATTAAAATGAAACTAATAGAGTAAAAATCTTAACTCTTTTACTTTAATTAAGGCAATATGAAATTTTTATTGTAGAAAATTTGGAACATACAGCAAAGTATAAAAATAAACGTTTTACATAAACTATTTAAAAAGTTTTGGTATTTGGGTATGTATTTTTCCAGAATTTTTAGATGCTTACATAGAAAAGGGAAAAGCATAAAATACCCTACTGTGTATAATTTTTATTCTACCTTTTAAAAAAACTTAATTGATTAGGAGGAC
>SJYT01035683.1:368209-415638 GCA_006410635.1 Cephalophus harveyi
TTTTATGTAGTTTCTTGGAAATTGGAAGTAAGATTCATTTTGATCTTTAACATTAAAATAGTAAAGAGCCTGTCTTAGTCTCATTAGACTCTATACACATTTAATATACAATAAAATCTTTTAAAGAGACTTTTAAAAATTTATTATTTTGTCTATCTGTCATGTATATACATTTGTATGTCCACTTATCTTTTAAAAGAATTCATCAACACAGAAGACCATTCTAATCTGCAGGAGTGGTCATTAAAGAAGAAAAGATTCTGTGATTTACAAGAGATCATTAGTGAAATGACTTCCCAGAGACTCACAAAAATTATGACTACCAAAAGTCTTTGACTCAGGATTTAGAAAAAAATCTTAGTTTCTTTACAGTTCAGTAACAGAAAATAATTCTAAAGGTAAGATAACATTTTAGCAACGATGGATCTATTGAAATTTGTACTTACGGTTTTATTTTGAGCTACCTTGATCTCCACAGGTGTTTCACCAACTCTTTCTGATCCACATGCTTATTTATTGTCTTTCTAACTTATCCTAGAGCTATTTCTGCCCACTGGAGGAACAACATCAATAAACTGCAAGATTCTATTAGGTTTAGCCAACAAATGTTGATTTTTCCTGTTGGGTTTAATTCGTTGGTCTGCTATCATGATGGTTCTAATATGTCATTTAGTGACCTTTCCTTCTTTATATTCTATGTAATATTAATCCTTTCATGTACTTACATTGGAGGATGAATTATTGATGTGCAATTGTCATTCCTGATCATTATGGTGTTATTGATGAATGCATGAAAACAGACACATAGCTAAGCAACCAAGGCAGTATACTAGAAGTTAAAGAATACCAGATTTTATCCCCTTGTCTTCCATTGACTTGGAAGACCAACTTTACTAAGCAACTTAACCTCCTTCCTAAGAAATGTACTCATGGTGATGCATCTATGTTATCTGTCAAGTGGGAATGATGCCTTGTATTGATTTTTTCCTTAGATGATGAAATGTGTGTCTAATCAAGCTCATTTTAAAGCACTTCACAAATACAAAGGCTATAAAAATACTGAGTAAGGCTGCTATGCTCACTGGAATAAAAATGTTCTGAAAAATATATTTCTAACTAAGGGTTGTAAGAGAAAAATATCTCACTTCATCTTAAGAGAGAACGACCTCTGTGACTCTGCCCTTGTTTTTTGCCAAGGGTGAGAACTGAACAAGAAATGTACAGGTACTAGGATAAATATATCTGAAGATAAATTAGACATCTTATTTTCATATAAACATATTAAAAGACTGTTATAGAAAACTGTGTGAGCCTAAAAATCATTGAAAACAAACACACACACCCAAGACTCTTTCTTTAATATTCTGTTCAACTTGGGCTTCTTATGCATGCTTCATTAAAAATATCTTCTAGGAATTTCTTCCTAGTCTGTTGAGACTAAAAACTACCCCACCAGAGAACTCTCTGAGAGAGGTTTAGAAATAAATCTGAATTCCATAGTGCTATGGAAGCTGTGAACTATACCATAGAACATCTTTCACAGTCATTGGGGTATTTATTTTTCCTCCTCTTATCTGTACGTTCACTGACTCGCCAACCATGCCAAAGCTTATACCATGTGTATAAGTCATATCCAAGAGGAATTTACTTTTTTCTTCTGAAGCCTGGAAGTTTAGGCATGCATGGCTTTAACTTTTCAAACAAGACAGTGAATATTTCATAAGTTAAGAAATTTAAAGAAAATCACAGGAGGATTGGTCCCGAATCACCTTTATTTGTCTTTTGGGTATATATGTATGGGTTTTGTTTTCATTTTATTATTTAAAATGCTTGTGCTGTTTTAGAATTTGTCTGTATGCAAGTGCAAAGCACAGTGTGTCCTGATGAGAAAAGGCTCTGTTCAGGTACTAGCCTGTGAGTGTTTTTTCCTGGTCCCCCTAGTCTTGGTACCAGGATTCTGATATTTAATAGACTCTGCCATTGAGAATACACACAATTTCTCCTTTATAATGCCCACCGATGGGCATTATAATTATGTGACAATCCATGTACACACTGCTATCTTCAAAATGTAAAACCAACAAGGACTTTTTGTATAGCACATGGAATTCTACTCAGTGTTATGTGGCAGCCTGGATGGAAGTGGGGTTTGGGGGGAGAATGGATTCATGTATACGTATGGTTTAATTCTTTCACTGTTCATGTGAAATTACCACAACATTGTTAATTGGCTAGGAAAACAAAATTGAAAGTTGCTCAGTCATGTCTGACTCTTTGGGAACCCATAGACTATACAGTCCAAGGAATTCTCCAGGCCAGAATACTGGAGTGGGTAGCCTTTCCCTTTTCCAGGGGATTTTCCCAACCCAGGGACTGAACTCAGGTCTCCCGCATTGCAGGCAGATTCTTTACCAGCTGGGCCACAAGGGAAGCTCAAGAATTCTGGAGTGGGTGGCCTATTCCTTCTCCAGCAGATCTTCCTGACCCAGGAATGGAACCGAGGTCTCCTGCATTGCAGGTGGATTCTTTACCAACTGAACTATATACCCCAATACAAAATAAAAAGTTTAAAATTTGAAGAAAAAAGACAAACACATGACAATCAGAATAAAATGAGACCTTGCTGAGATTAATTTTACCCAAAATACATGCTTGTGGTAGGATATACATATACATTTAGACTCTTAATTCAATTTTCTTTTTCTATGTCATATAGAAAGGAAGGTACTGGAAGAAGAAATATTTTTCTTCACGTCCTGGAAAGGTTTGGGGATGAATTTCTCCCAGCCCTATATCAGAAGGAATGATAATTTTGCTTGCTAATACTTTGGAGTCTGGGTTTACAGGTCATATACAGTCTACGAGAAAACAGAAGTTTTGTGAGAGAGAAGGAAGAGATAGAGGGAAAGAGAGAGAAGGAGAAGAAAAAAGGGAGGAGAGAGAGAGAGAAGAAGAAGATGAGAGAGAAAAGGAATGGAGAGAGGGGAAAGAGAGACAGACTCATTGAAAGAAGAAAAAAGGCTTTTTTTCTCAGGTTAAAAGGAAACAGTTTGAGATAGATGGGGTAGAAAAGGATATAAATTGGCCCCAAAGATCCCTGAGGAAGTGTTTATGAAAGAAAAAAGGAAGACTGGTGAGTGAAGTTCAAAAAAGAACATTGAAAGAGACATTATCTGAAGGTCTAGAAACCGCACAGTAGCTCGGCCAGTATGTATCCCCCTCCAACCCTGATTACAGCTAGACTCTCCCTTTCCTGACCCCAAAGCTTTGGGCAATTAACCCTCCCATCTGCATCTGGAACTAACATCTTACAACCTGACTATCCAGCAAAAATGATGGCTGTATTTGCTACAGAGTTTAGCAGCATATCAGCAATATCATCTGATGTGGGTTTCATATTTTTAAGACACCTCAGACACTTGTAAGAACAGAATTGAGCAGGGGGCCCTCATACCCACTGATACTAAATGTGGGATGGACCAGACCTGAAAAAACTCCAGGCTCCATAAACTCAGAGAAGATGATGATAAACTCAGTGGATAATGAATATGTTAACTGTCCTAAAGAGTGAATGTATGTATGATCATACACACAAAGATGACATATACTATTCAGAGTGGGTCAGATGGCAACTTAAAGATAAATTATTCACACTTGGAACTGGTAAAATAGGCTGAACTGCCTATGAGAACTAATTCTGTTCTTGAAACTTCTTTGTATCATCAGCTAAATCTTTCCTCTCTTCCATCTTGCTTCAAACCCTATCCTGCTCTGTGTCAGAATGGTGACTGAATTACATCTTTTCACACTAACTTCAGAGATTTCTTAGCCTCTAAGACACTCAATGAAGCTATGAGCCATGCTGTATAGGGACACCCAAGATGGATGGGTCATGGTGGAGAGTTCTGACAGAATGCGGTCCACTGGAGAAGGGGAGGGCAAACCACTTCAGTATTCTAGCCTTGAGAACTCCAAGTACAGTAAGAAAAGGCACAAACACAGGACACTGAAAGAGGAACTCCCCAGGTCAGTAGGTGCCCAATATGCTACTGGAGAAGAGTGGAGAAATAACTCCAGAAAGAATGAAGAGATGAAGCCCAAGCAAAAACAACACACAGTTGTGCATGTAACTGGTGATGGAAGTAAGGTCTGATGTTGCAAAGAGCAATATTGCATAGGAACCTGGAATGTTAGGTCCATTAATCAAGGCAAATTGGAAGTGGTCTCACAGGAGATGGCAAGAGTGAATGTCAACATTTTAGGAATCAGCAAACTAAAATGGGGTGGAATGGGTGAATTTAACTCAGATAACCATTATATCTACTACTGCAGGCAAGAATCCCTTAGAAGAAATGGAGTATCCATCAGGGTTAACAAAAGAGTCCAAAACAGAGTACTTGGATGCAATCTCAAAAACAACAGAAATATCTCTGTTCATTTCCAAGGCAAACCATTCAATATCATGGTAATCCAAGTCTATGCCTCAACCAGTAACGCTGAAGATGCTGAAAGTTGAACGGTTCTAGGAAGACCTATAAGACCTTTTAGAACTAACACTCGAAAAAGACGTCCTTTTCATTATAGGGGACTGGAATGCAAAAGTAGGAAGTCAAGAAACACCTGGAGTAATAGGCAAATTTGGCCTTGGAATACAGAATGAATCAGGGCAAAGGCTAACAGAGTTTTGCCAAGAGAACACACTGGTCATAACAAACACCCTCTTCAAACAAGACAAGAGAAGACTCTACACATGGACATGAGCAGATGGTCAATACCAAAATCAGATTGATTACACTCTTTGCAGCCAAAGATGGAGAAGCTCAACACTGTCAGCAAAACAAGACAGGGAGCTGATAGTGGCTCATATCATGACCTCCTTATGGTCAAATTCGTACTTAAATTGAAGAAAGTAGGGAAAACCACTAGACCATTCAGGTATGACCTAAATCAAATCCCTTGTGATTATACAGTGGAAGTAGGAAATAGATTTAAGGGACTACTTCTGATAGAGTGCCTGATGAACTATGGATGGAGGGTCATGACATTGTACAGGAGACAGGGATCAAGACCATCCCCAAGAAAAAGATATGCAAAAAAGCAAAATGGCTGTCTGAGGAGGCCTTAGAAATAGCTGTGAAAGAAGAGAAGTGTAAAGCAAAGAAGAAAAGGAAAAATATACCCATTTGAATGCAGAGTTCCAAAGAATAGCAAGAAGAGATAAGAAAGCCTACCTTAGTAATCAGTGCAAAGAAATAGAGAAAAATAATAGATTGGGAAAGACTAGAGATCTCTTCAAGAAAATTAGAGATACCAAGGGAACTTTTCATGCAAAGATGGGCTCAAGAGAAGACAGAAATGGTATGGACCTAACAGAAGCAGAAGATATTAAGAAGAGGTGGCAAGAATATGTACAAAAGAAAAATGTACAGAAGAAATGTATAAAAAAAAGATCTTCCCAATCCAGATAATCACAATGGTGTGATCACTCACCTAGAGCCAGACATCCTGGAATGTGAAGTCAAGTGGGCCTTAGGAAGCATCACTATGAACAAAGCTAGTGGAGGTGATGGAATTCCAGTGGAGCTATTTCAAATCCTAAAAGATGATGCTGTGAAAGTGCCACACTCGATATGCCAGCAAATTTGGAAAACTCAGCAGTGGCCACAGGACTGGAAAAGGTCAGTTTTCATTCCAATCCCTAAGAAAGGCAATGCCAAAGAATGCTCAAACTACCACATAATTGCACTCATCTCACATGCTAATAAAGCAATGCTCAAAATTCTCCAAGCCAGGCTTCAACAATATGTGAACCAGGAACTTGCAGATGTTCAACCTGGTTTTAGAAAAGGCAGAGGAACCAGAGATCAAATTGCCAACATCTGCTGGATCATGGAAAAAGGAAGAGAGTTCCAGAAAAACATCTATTTCTGCTTTATCAAATCCCTTGTGATTATACAGTGGAAGTAGGAAATAGATTTAAGGGACTACTTCTGATAGAGTGCCTGATGAACTATGGATGGAGGGTCATGACATTGTACAGGAGACAGGGATCAAGACCATCCCCAAGAAAAAGATATGCAAAAAAGCAAAATGGCTGTCTGAGGAGGCCTTAGAAATAGCTGTGAAAGAAGAGAAGTGTAAAGCAAAGAAGAAAAGGAAAAATATACCCATTTGAATGCAGAGTTCCAAAGAATAGCAAGAAGAGATAAGAAAGCCTACCTTAGTAATCAGTGCAAAGAAATAGAGAAAAATAATAGATTGGGAAAGACTAGAGATCTCTTCAAGAAAATTAGAGATACCAAGGGAACTTTTCATGCAAAGATGGGCTCAAGAGAAGACAGAAATGGTATGGACCTAACAGAAGCAGAAGATATTAAGAAGAGGTGGCAAGAATATGTACAAAAGAAAAATGTACAGAAGAAATGTATAAAAAAAAGATCTTCCCAATCCAGATAATCACAATGGTGTGATCACTCACCTAGAGCCAGACATCCTGGAATGTGAAGTCAAGTGGGCCTTAGGAAGCATCACTATGAACAAAGCTAGTGGAGGTGATGGAATTCCAGTGGAGCTATTTCAAATCCTAAAAGATGATGCTGTGAAAGTGCCACACTCGATATGCCAGCAAATTTGGAAAACTCAGCAGTGGCCACAGGACTGGAAAAGGTCAGTTTTCATTCCAATCCCTAAGAAAGGCAATGCCAAAGAATGCTCAAACTACCACATAATTGCACTCATCTCACATGCTAATAAAGCAATGCTCAAAATTCTCCAAGCCAGGCTTCAACAATATGTGAACCAGGAACTTGCAGATGTTCAACCTGGTTTTAGAAAAGGCAGAGGAACCAGAGATCAAATTGCCAACATCTGCTGGATCATGGAAAAAGGAAGAGAGTTCCAGAAAAACATCTATTTCTGCTTTCTTGACTATGCCAAAGCCTTTGACTTTGTGGATCACAACAGGCTGTGGAAAATCTTCAAGAGATAGGAATACCAGACCACCTGACCTGTATGCAGGTCAGGAAGCAACCGTTAGAACTGGATATGGAGCAACAGACTGGTTACAAATTGGGAAAGGGGTACATCAAGGCTCTATATTGTCACCCTGCTTATTTAACATATGCACAGTATGCCATGAGAAATGCTGGACTAGATGAAGCACAAGCTGGAATCAAGATTGCCAGGAGAAATATCAACCTCAGATATGCAGATGACATGCAAAGAGTTGACTCATTGGAAAAGACTCTGATGCTGGGAGGGATTGGGGGCAGGAGGAGAAGGGGACGACCGAGGATGAGATGGCTGGATGGCATCACTGACTCGATGGATGTGAGTCAGAGTGAACTATGAGAGATGGTAATGAACAGAGAGTCTTGGCATGATGCGATTCATGGGGTCGCAAAGAGTTGGACACGACTGAGCAACTGAGCTGAACTGAACTGAGGCAGATGACATCACCCTTATGACAGAAAGTGAAGAAGAACTAAAGAGCCTCTTGATGAAAGTGAAAGAGGAGAGTGAAAAAGTTGGCTTAAAGCTCAATATTCAGAAAACTAAGATCACGGCACCCGGTCCCATCACCTCATGACAAATAGATGGAGAAACAGTAGAAACAGTGGCAGACTTTATTTTGGGGGGGCTCCGAAATCACTGCTGATTGTGACTGCAGCCATGAAATTAAAAGATGCTTACTCCTTGGAAGGAAAGTTATGACCAACCTAGACAGCATATTAAAAAGCATATTAAAAAAAAAAAACAAACCTTTTTTTCCAACAAAGGTTCATCTAATCAAGGCTATGGCTTTTCCAGTAGTCATGTATGGATGTGATAGTTGGACTGTGAAGAAAGCTGAGCACCAAAGAATTTACGCTTTTGAACTGTGGTTTGGAGAAGACTCTTGAGAATCCCTTGGACTGCAAGGAAATCCAACTGGTCCATCCTAAAGCAGATCAGTCCTGGGTGTTCATTGGAAGAAGTGATGTTGAAAATGAAACTCCAATATTGTGGCCACCTGATGTGAAGAGCTGAAAAGACCCTGGTTACAATTGAAAAGACCCTGAAGCTAGGAAAGATTGAAGGTGGGTAAAGAAGGGACGACAGAGGATGAGATGGTTGGTTTGCATCACTGACTCAATGGACACGAGTTTGAGTAAACTCTGGGAGCTGGTGATGGATAGGGAGGCCTGGCATGCTGCAGTCCCTGGGGTTGCAAAGAGTCGGACACAACTGAACAACTGAACTGGACTAAAGACATTCTGATCCACTTTAAGAGCAGAATCTTATCACAGGTGATTCGGGACATAAGTCTTGTGAGACTGACTCTTTGAAGTCACAGTGCTTTGCAAATCATCAGGACTTCATGTCCTCACACCAGAATGCAGACCTGAGAGAAGTACACAGGTTTAGATCCTGGTGGTAATAACACCCATTCAACAGATCTGAACCACAGAGTCCTCTCTCTCACTGGCTGTCTACTCACAAGCTGTGGCATAGGTGGAGTTATTTCTTGAGTTTTTCTCCTCTAATGAATTCTCTGAAAGCAACTGATGCCTTATCTCAGGGCAGCTTCTCTCTTAGTCTTATGTTCTCTTTTCTTTGGAATGTTGCTGATGTCTGGGGTTTCATAAAGCAACTGGGAGTTCAACGTTCACAAATAAATTCCACATTGAATGCTGTCTGAACAGAATTTAGTGATACTCTTGTGGCACCATCAAAAATCCTATGTCACCATCGGAAATCCTAGGTTTGTTTGTTTAAGGATTTAATGCACCCATCTGAGTATCCCATGTAAATATGCAACATGATGTCCTAGAACAGGCTGCTTTATCAGTGGCACTTTATTTAACACTCCATTATGTATAACTTGACACCTCTGAGACTAGATTCTTCTATGGAAACAGTAAGAATTTCATACAATTTGATCCTCATGTTAATTTAGGAAATGCAAGTAATTTAGGAAATGCAAGTTATACTTGTTCACAATGGTAAATGCAATAAGGAAGTTTCTATATTACTTAAAAATGAAAATTAGCATTTAAAACTGTCTAAATTTGGAGAGATTTTTAAAGTCTTCTAGGCAAAGATAAAGTCAATTTCACTCTTTCCAGCCATGCTTAAATCCTACCAAGAACAGTGACATCCCAAGTCAATAAGAATGCTCACAGTATTTCTATCATATTTACAATTATATTTGAGCCATCACATCTATCTTTAGATTTGAATACAATAGGACTTTCCTCTACTGTGTAGAAGATTTATATCCACAAAATCTCAGTGATAGCTAACTCTGGAAAAAAAAAAAATCTGGACAGTCCTTTCCATGTTCCCCAAGGATTCCTTTAGATTTCAGTTTTTTCAGACTAAAGAATTGCCATTCATTTCTTACCAAGTGAAAAACATGCCTAGAGAAAAAATAACCTGCCTTAAAATTGAATGACATCATGTTACTGAAGCAAAGAACCAGGCCACTGCCCAGTGATGGTGATTATAGACTGCAATATAGAAAATTAGTACTTGTTAAAAAGTGGAATATTTGATATGTTAAGCTGTCATTAACAGTGGGTTTTATTGTGAGAAGATGTAGTTTAATGGACAAACTTTGGCCCCTAAAAGGTATAAATTAATTTTCTAATTTGACAACCATTTTCCTAGTGATCAAGGGCAAGACATTTAATGACTTTGCTCCTTCATATGTTAAAATATATACACTCAGATTTTTAAAGGGCGGTATGAATTATATATAAAACAAATCCATTCATGTGAAGATACCAAGCAAAAATCGGAAAACAAAATATCCACCTATACATCATCTGGGTAGGATCTTATTTTTAGGAATATTTTATCTTCCTGTGCTTGCTCCATTTTCTTAAAATGGATACAATTATAATGTGTACTTTGAGTTGTTAAGAGGAATAACTAGATATGTTTATAAATCACTTAGAAAAGTATCTGATACCTAATGATGCTTAGCGATTACTTGTATGATTATCATTTATTACTTAAAGTGCCCTACAAAGGATGAAGCTTTTTTCTAATGTTGAGGATAATTGTCAAGAAAAACCATGGGATTTGATTCCAATTTTACTGTAAAGTAAAAAAGAGAAAGAAAAAATGAGCCATGAAGTCATTCTTGAAATAAGAGTATAAGGAAACAAATGGCTTATTGAAATATATAGAGTTACATTTTTTAAAAAGTTATATTTACATAAAAGTCCTTTACAATTGCTTTTCAACTGTATGGCTTTTCTCTGAAGTCTCATATTTTTCTCAGTGACCTCTTAACAGATTTGCCAAATAGTAGAACTAGTTTGAAATGATGTTTTGAAAACTAGAAATAATGTAGGCTCCAGGGAGGAAAAAAAGAGGGGTACAATTTACCTGTCTGTTCTGATTAAAGCTACTAATTGAATGTGAAGGTATATCTGCATAAAAATGCTATGCTCCAATAAGAAGGGAAAACCTCTAAAATACATTTTAAAAAACTTGATATGGATTCATAATGGCCAATGAAATTTTAAAAACCATCTAGTAGAGGCTTTTATTTAAGGTTTGAGTCATTTCTGAACATTCTTGCTAGCTGGCCATTCAGATTATATTTTCATACCATCATTTGAAACTGGAAATTTGCATGTGTGCTAAGTCGCTTCAGTCATGTCCAGCTCCGTGCGACCCTATGGACTGTAGCCCGCCAGGCTCCTCTATCCATGGGATTCCCCAGGTAAAAATACTGGAGTGGGTTGCCATACCCTCCAGGAGATCTTCCTGACCCAGGGATCAAACCTGCATCTCTCACAACTCAACACAGATTCTTAACCACTGGACCACTGGGGAAATACTGAAAATTTACCATTTCCCAAATCACCTCAGGCTAAAGTTAGGCACGAGGAATGCGGCGGAAGTAGCACAGGTTTGGGGTGTAGGGCACCCTGGGTTCATATTCTGGCTCAGTCATACACATTGAGTGTCCTTAGATTCCCCCATGTAAAACATGAGTGCTGATCTCCACCTCTGATAGTTCTCTGTGTTAACACAGTTAAGCCAGATATTTGATTAAACACTAATCCAGATGTTGATGTGAAGGCATTTCACAGATGTGGCTAGCATATGTAGTCAGCTGGCTTTAAGTAGATTACCTTAAAAATGTGTGTTGACGTTCAAGACCCCAGCATCAACTCCTGCTGAGTGGCAAGCCTACTGGCATATTCTACAGATTTCAGACAGACTCAAGACTACAATCAACTCCCAGCAAAGTTTCCAGTCTGCTGGCCTGCCCTACTGGTTTTGTACTTGCTTGCCACTAACTCATTCACTCTCTCTCTTTTTGTCTCCATCCATATAATTATTTGTATATGTATATATGTATAAGATATATACACACAAATATATACTTACATACATATATATATATGGGGCTTCCCTGGTGGTTCAGATAGTAAAGAATCCATCTTCAATGCAGGAGACCCAGGTTGACCCCTCATTGGGAAGATCCCCTGGAGAAGGGAATGGCAATCCACCCCAGTATTCTAGACTAGAGAATTCCAAGGACAGACGATCCTGGCAGGCTTACAGTCCACAGGGTCACAGAGAGTTGGACACCACTGAGTGACTATATACATTTATATAAAGGGATTTAAAAATGTGGGCAAAAATAAATTATATCATTTTCTTGTCAATTGTGCTTAAATGCCATTGGGATGAGTGGCCTTATAAGTTTCTATGAAAGCTCATGAGGTTTTCGTTGTTTATAATATTTGAATTGTTACTGTTCTCTCTCTCTCTCCTAAGGGATGATATATTGGTGTTGTCTTCCTGGAGAACCATGACTGATAGACTGTCTCACAGGAATAGCTCTTCTAAGGATACAAAGGTACACTATACATCTGACTCCTCGATGGCTCCTTCACAAACATTATCTAAAAATTATCTCCCTGGAGCCTCCCTTCTAGTCAAAGTCAATACCCCTTGGCTAAGTTTAAAGGCTTGAGCCTGTTGGGTCACCAACAATCCTGTTCCTCCAACACTGGCTGAACCAGTGTCACATTCCAAGAGGAAAGAGGGGGTGAGCATACGGGATGACCATAATGGAGGGTGAGGATGAAGAAGGTCATCTTCCATGAGGTCAGTCTTCCATCACTAGCTTATGTTCTCATATGTGAATGATTTAATATTAGGTTTAAGACTGGATGTAGTTTATTAAAAAAAATGTGTTTTTTCTTTAAGATAGTTGCCATTTATGAGAAGGAAATGGCAATCCACTCCAGTATTCTTGCCTGGAGAATCCCATGGACAGAGAGGCCTAGTAGATTACAGTCCACGGGGTCGCAAAGAGTCGAACACGACTGAGCGACTTCACCTCACCTCATGCATCATTTCAAGATGCTTAAGTTCTAGCTCGTTAAAACTTTGACTTGAATGAAACGAGGCACCAAGATTACCCAAAAGGACCCGTTTGATGGGATAACCCCCTGGGGCCATTTACTTTGGGGCACTGTAAGGAAGTGGTCATAAATGCAGTACATCATTGAACTGTAACGTGTTTCATGAAGAATGGACATTACTCAGAGGACTACTACAAGAAGCTTTACAACTTCCAGACGAGCTGTCCCGTTGTTTTCTCTGATGCAACTAATTGGGACCCGCCTAGTGGAAAGACTCAATGGACACGAATTTGAGCAAACTCCAAGAGACAGTGGAGGACAGAGGGGCCTGACAGGGTGCAGTCCACATGGTCGCAAAAGAGTAAGACACGACTTAGTGATGGAACAACAACAATGGAAGGCAATGCTACACAGCCCCTGCTGTTTTCAGAGTAACCTGGAATCTCCAAGATCTTTCAAAACTTGGCTTCCTAGGAAACATGCATTTGGTTACACACCTTACAATTTCAAGTCCAGTTAACAAAACTAACAGGGATTTGCCTTGTCTCTTGTTTGCTTCAGAATTCTGTCTGGATGTCCATCCATCTCGTGGGTTCTTACTTCTCTTTTTCTTGATATCTAAGGGCTGTGTCCTCATGAGGCACAGGTAGTCCAGCCAGAAAAATAAAACCCAAATCAGGTTCAGAACCGTGCTTTATAATGCTTCTTCAGAAACTATAGGAACTTGGGTAAGTATATCTGTAATTGGCTGAAAACCTTTCCCTGCTCAGTCATTCCTGGCTCCTGTGCCCTGAGCAAGCTACGGCCATTCTTAATGCCCACCCCAGAGTAGCCCATACATCATTGTTCCACACCCCAGGACAGCCATGGACATCTGAATGTGATGTACTTCCCGTGCTCCCTATACATCTATCCTGGGCAAACCTTTCACCAAAGTACAGAGGAAGAGTTAAAAGTAACAGTCTTTAACTTCAGGGTACAAGGAGGAGCTCAAGAATGAGTTCTTCTTCCAGAGCTCCAGATGATGGTAGAGAAGTCAAGATGACTTCATAACAATACCTTTTCTGCTGTAGCAAAGTTCCTGCCTGTCTCAGTTTCAAGTTCAGAGTTAAGATGCTTCACAAGTCTCTGTTTTTGTTTAATTTTTGTTGTTGTTGTTCCTGCAAAAGGGTGTATCTATTAGAATACTAACCATTTCTCCTTTTAAATCTTTCTCATTCTCTGTCTGGTGCTTCTCAGATGGCTCAGTGGTTAAAAAAAAAAAATCTGCCTGCGAATTCAGGAGATGCAAGAAATATGGTTAATCCCTGAGCCAGGAAGATGCCCTGGAGGAGGGCATGGCAGCCCTCTCTAGTATTCTTGCCTGGAGAATCCTAGGCATAGAGAAGCCTGGCAGGCTACAGTCCAGGGGGCTGCAAAGAGCTGGACATGACCGAGCAGACATGCATGCATTCTCTGTCTAATTAATTTCACACAAAGCTGCTCAATTCATCTTCCTTCATTTTACTTCTTTGCTTTATAGAATAACTCAGTTCAGTTCAGTTCAGTCGCTCAGTCGTGTCCGACTCTTTGAGACCCCATGAATCGCAGCATGCCAGGTCTCCCTGTTCATCACCAACTCCCGGAGTTGACTCAGACTCACGTCCATCGAGTCCGTGATGCCATCCAGCCGTCTCATCTTCGGTCGTCCCCTTCTCCTCCTGCCCCCAATCCCTCCCAGCATCAGAGTCTTTTCCAAAGAGTCAACTCTTCACATGAGGTGGCCAAAGTACTGGAGTTTCAGCTTTAGCATCATTCCTTCCAAAGAAATCCCAGGGTTGATCTCTTTCAGAATGGACTGGTTGGATCTCCTTGCAGTCCAAGGGACTCTCAAGAGTCTTCTCCAACACCACAGTTCAAAAGCATCAATTCTTCGGCGCTCAGCCTTCTTCACAGTCCAACTCTCACATCCATACATGACCACAGGAAAAACCATAGCCTTGACTAGACGGACCTTTGTTGGCAAAGTAATGTCTCTGCTTTTGAATATGCTATCTAGGTTGGTCATAACTTTTCTTCCAAGGAGTAAGCGTCTTCTAATTTCATGGCTGCAGTCACCATCTGCAGTGATTTTGGAGCCCCCAAAAATAAAGTCTGACACTGTTTCCACTGTTTCCCCATCTATTTCCCATGAAGTGATGGGACCAGATGCCATGATCTTCGTTTTCTGAACGTTGAGCTTTAAGTCAACTTTTTGGCTCTCCTCTTTCTCTTTCATCAAGAGGCTTTTTAGCTCTAATAAAAACGCAGACCTTCATATACAGAAGACATCTCAAACTTTTATCTGGGCTTTAAAGTTCTCTAGAAATTGCTATAACTTTCCTTCTAATAACTTTCTTCCTGTCCTTTTCCATGACTCTCCACTCCACTCCTGGCACACTGCCTCACACGTTCTCTTCCAAACACACCATGTACTCTTCCATCTTGCTATCTTTGCTGATGGCAATCACGCGTCTGCAGTGTCATTTAAACATCCACCTGAGAAAAGCTCACTAATGCTTAGGCTCAGTTTCAATGTCTTTCCTTTTATGAACACTTCACAATTACCCCAGGCATACAATTTTCCCCTATTCTGTATCTATCTCTGAAGTAGTTTTCACATGACTACATGCCCTTTCTTCCCATCATGGGCAAGGGGATCCTAGTTTCCTTCCAGGACCTGGAGTCTAGGGCCAGATAATACAAGTCCAATTCTTGACTCCTCCATTTCCTGGCTCATGATCTGAGCAAGTTACTTATTAATCTCTGTGAGCCTCAGCTTTCTCATCTATAAAACAGGTATTTAAAAAAGTACCCAACTAAATGTGTTGATATTATAAAAAGCACCCGGACTCATGCTTTGCGGCACAGAATCTGTCATGTGAGTATCTGCCAATATGAATATTACTGGCATATACTCCTCCACACGAGCAAATACATAGTGTTTTGAATATTGGTACTCTAAAAGTATAGGTCAAAAAATATAAAATGAATCAAGGTAGATTTTGAAGATGTGTTCTTGACTTTATACAAAAATTCTTCTAAAGAAGTGACAGAATGGGGTGAACTGATTTTTAAGTGGATGATTTCTAGTTTATGATTTTTTGGGGTGGGTGGCTCAGAGGGTAAAGCATCTGCCTACAATGCGGGAGACCTGGGTTCAATCCCTGAGTCAGGAAGATCCCCTGGAGAAGGAAACGACAACCCACTTCAGTACTCTTGCCTGGAAAATGCCATGGACGGAGAAGCCTGGTAGGCTACAGTCCATGGGGTCGCAAAGAGTCGGACGTGACTGAGTGACTTCACTTTCACTTTCACTTTCAAAGATAAATAAAAGTTTAAACTGCAAAAAGATCAATCTGTGAAGCTATCTGAGTTAAGGAATGCAAAATCTCCTATTCATAAGATATTCAAAGTCATGCAGGAGAAGATGATGACATACAACCCTCAAAAAGAGTTTGCATGACATAGCAAAGAAGATAAACCATCACCTTCCAGCTTAGAAGGCTATTGCATTTATTGAGCTGGGTGGTCTCATATGAAAGCCAGTGTGCAAGAAACCAGGGGTCCTATATTTTATCTCTGATCTTATCAATGAATCCATTTTGAGTATAAAAAGATTTCCTTTGTTGCCTAAAATAAAACCATGGTGATATTTCTTTCCAGGATGCTTTTTTACAGTTTGTAAAATAATACATATCAAATTGACACAAGGGTATAAAGTTAAATTATATTATGTTTTTCATCAATTGCCTTTACCAAAAGAATGAAAATACATGAGGTCAGGACTACATAAACACACAACACACATTTTTCCCAGCTGTCAAAATAGAATGACAAAGGACTCTTGGGGCATTCTACCTCAGTATTTGGAAAAGAAACACTGATTACTATATTCTTCAGTTACACATAATCTCCATGGAATAATAAATTCTGAATCCAGAGTTGGTGTACAAGTCCTTTGGGTTTTCTCAATTGTCTTTCTGATCTCAACTACTCACTTCCCTCACCCACAGGGCCATGTAGTGGTGCTACAGAAGACCTGCACTGCTCAGAACGTACCTGCTCTTCCTGGCCCTTCTATCTCCGCACAGGTAAAGCCTCTTTTTCCCTCCTGCCACAGTTAACTCTCACACATCCTTCAAATTTCAATTCAGGCATGATGTTTTCTCCTCTCTAGATTTTTTGGAGCAAAGTTGACCATGTCCATCAGTAGACAGTGCCACGCTCATGCCCCTGTTTTGCTCCTACTACGATTACTGATTTACATGCTCTTTTCTTGATCTAACTGTGAAGCCCCAGAAGACTGAGTCATGGGCCAATTCATCCCTTAATCCCCTGTGTGCAGGACAAAGTAGGTCTTTAATAAATACTGTTTCAGTGAATTCATGGATAAACTCCTATCACTTTTTCTCAGTGGAATTTTAAGTTCCGTGTGTATGTAAATCCCCTACATATTCAAACTATCTTACCTTTACATAAACCAGATCTGTCTTATGTCCATTTAGAAAGTCACAAATGCCCATATATACTTTTGAAGATGCTTTTTTTTTTTCATTCTAAATTCTCCGCAAAATTACTTGGGGGGTTTTGGGGACAAAGTAACCACTCTCGAACTTAATATTAGGACCTGAAGTTTGACAGCAAAGCAGGTTTTCTGAACTTGAGAACTGTCTCTAATCAACAATTCCTCCCGCCAAATAGCTGATAGCCAAAGTGTATTCCCATATGCGCCACCACCTATGGTACTGGAGTATTTTTTTTTTCTCCCATTCATCCTTCCATGAAACCATTCACCAATCCATCTATCCATGTAGCCAACAATTGCTATGTAAACACAGGCTACCAGGCACTGCACTCAGGACTGGAGATCCAACGATTAAAAAGGCAGAGGACCTGCCTTTACATAGCACACAGCACGCAGAAGGGAGGGAGGCTCATAAAAAGCACCACAGCCAACAGATTTCACAATGAGCTAAGTGCTACTAGAGAAGTGTGCCAGGTACAATGGGTGAAGTGCAGGAAAAGCAGAGACTGGGAGAGTTTTTAAAGAATAATTTGAGACTATTTCATAAGCCATACCTCTCAGGGTCTGAAGAAACCCTGGTGTCATGCCAAATCATCCTTTCCACTGATTTCAGCCAAGGGCCACGAACCGCATCCTAACCTCTCCACCGTCTCTCTCAGTTGTTCTCAGTGAGCGCTGGGGAGCACTTTATTTGAAAACCTGAGAGCCCTTTCCCCTTCAGCCAGCCGGCAGGGTGATGGCACCATGGGAGCTGAGCCCATCAGTGCTCCTATCAAGCAGCTGAAAAAGTTGTAGCCTGTGAGTCATAGCTCTCTTCATGTGCTTCCAGATCTGTGGGAGGAGAGGCCTTTGGCTGGCAGCACTGGCAATCTAGCACCTATGCTGATCACTTGGGGAAAGAAAGATGCTACCGCCACCAGAAGAGCTACAGAATCCTCCTACCTCTCTCAAATGTGCCTCTCCCCAATGCCATGGGGAGGCCATGCCTCGAAATAGCGTGAGAGCCCAAACCCACATTTTCAGGAAAAAAAAAGGAACAAATAAATTAAGCTTCTGCCACCCACCTCCCTTCTGTGCAGCTCAGGAAAACCAAGTGAAATAAACAAGCAAATTAGAGGCTGGTACGTGAGCGTCAGATCACGAACATGTTTTGAAGGCTCTGCCTAGCGTTTCTTCCTGAAGTGGGTTTGTTCTGGTGGGGAAGATAATAAATAGTGATCATACTACTAATATTGATGCCTAATGTCTATTGAAAACTTACCACGTACCAGACACTAGGCTTACAATTTACATGCATACCTATTTAATGATACAAACAGAAAGTACTATGATAATCTAGACTTTTATCTAGGGAGTCTGGGGCTCGGAAGGGTCAAACCAATTTGCCAAATTTCACAGGTGTCGTAGGTAGCTGAGCAGACCCTGTGACAATTAATATCTTAAATCTGTTGCTCTTAAACAATATGTGGGTGTGTGCTAAGTCGCTTCAATCATGTCTGACTCTTTACAACCTTATGGACTGTGGCCCGCCAGGGTCCTTTGTCTATGGGGATTCTCTAGGCAAGAATACTGGAGTGGGTTGCCATGCCCTCCTCCAGGGATCTTCCTGACCCAGTCGTCAAACCTGTATCTCTTATGTCTCCTGCATTGGCAGGCGGGTTCTTTACCACTAGGTTCACCAGGGAAGCCCTTAAACAATACACTTTCCTTAAAATGAAGGAAAATATTAAGGTAGGATTGTCAGAAGCATAGATATTATTCCCTATCAAAAAAGTACTAAGCAACCTATAAATCTGTGTGATGTTTTTGCAATTCAACAGCATAATGCTCTTGACCTAGAGTCATTCCCCCTTACTTTGTATTTGCAGGAGAGAACAAAAAATACTTAGGAGATAATTAAGCACAGAGGAATAACATTTTCCCAGTTGCTGCTAGTTTGCTTAGGCAGTGTTTTAGTCAAATTACCACCTTTACATACATGCACTTGCAAATACCCTTTTTTCCCACTAAGAAATCAGTTTTAAATTATTTAGCAAAATTTAGAATTCCCCATGCCTAATGGGGGACAAATACTCTCAATGTCTGTAGTCTGCAGTCTAACAGGCTCCCAAGTGTAGAAAAACACAGCTCTATAAGTAAATAAGAAATCAGGTATTTTTCATTTAACAATTATTACTGTTCTTCAGAGACAACATAGAATGTGTAAGTAGTGTATGATAGAATAACTTCAAAAAATTAACATACCTGAAGGGAAGGTGATTTAACTAGCATTTACCATTTTTTTTCTATTTGAATTGGAAATCTAACAAGAACCAGCTCTCTAAGGAGACAGCAGGAGTGGCAAGTGGGCTCATAGACCGAGGAAAAGGCTTCCCTTGGTACTGCGAATAGCAAAGATGAAAAGAAACTCAAACAAGGATGCACTCATTCTGATGCTTTAAGTACTGGAGGGAGTTGGAGAGGAGAGACGGTCTTCAAGAAGCCCCTGAAACGTTTCTACTCAGGGTGCTCAAGCATCATCAGCATGACCCAGGAGTTCATTAGACAAGAGAATCACAGGCCCTATTTCAGGGCTTTTGAATTAGAATCTGCATTTTAACCTAATGGGCACTTCCCTGGTGATTCAGTGGTAAAGAATCTACCTGCAAACGCAGGAGACACAACAGATGCAGGTTTAATTCCTGGGTTGGGAAGATCTCCTGGAGAAGGAAATGGCAACCTCCTCCAGTATTCTTGCCTGGAGAATCCCATGGACAGAGCAGTCTGATGGGTTACAGTCCATGGGGTCACAAAGAATCAGACACAAATGAGCACCCAAATGATTTCTAAGCACAGTGATGTTTGAGAACCACCACTCCAAACACGCCAACAGAGTCTCCTGTAAGCACCTGCCAGAGGCAGCGAGGGCTGGAGCCAGCTCGAAGCAACTGCAATCAGGTATGAACGCCCCTGCAACCCTACTTCTCCTCCCCACCCCCCATATCATCAAATACCAAAGCCTGCCCTACAAACCCTCTAGCTGGATCTTGTCTCCCGTAGCTCTCTGTTTTCTTCTCTGCGAGTATGTCAGCTCACTCCTGCTTTCTAGCCTCTGTAGTTGCCAAACCTCTCGAATCTTTCATGGCTTTCTCCTTCTCACAGGTCAAGTTTCAACTTGAATGTCTTCTTCTAAGAGATGTCTTCCTAACAACCACATTTTTCTGAATTTACTTTCTTGATTCAACTTACAAACACTGAAGACACTTTATTTATTGGTAGACTTTCTGCCATTGGAAGGACTGATGCTGAAGCTGAAGCTCCAATACTTAAGCCACATGATGTGAAGAAATGACTCATTGGAAAAGACCCTGATTCTGGGAAAGGTTGAAGGCAGGAGGAGAAGGGGACAACAGAGGGTGAGATGGTTGGATGGCATCACTCAGTGGACATGAGTTTGAGCAAACTCTGAAAGATAGTGAAGGACAGGGAAGACTGGCATGCTACATACAGTTCATGGGGTCACAAAGGGTCAGACATAACTTAGCGACTTGAACAACAAATACTTTGTGTAAAAAGAATGAGGACAGCCTTTGACAATTGCCTCTCTTGGTTTTTATTCTTTCTCCTTTGTATTCTTATGGCCCCAGCCTCCAAACCTTGACTAACAACAAATCACAAAGTTTATAAAAACAGGTTTCAGAAGAAATGTTCTGGCCATTTTTTGGATGATATAACAACAATGACACTGAGTAAGCGGCCCAAGGACCAAAAGACCCTCCTGTTATTCCAACAAGAGTTACAGCAACTGAAGATGGGATGTGTTCTTGAGTCAAACCATTAGGATTGGTACCCTCTCCTTTTCTCATCCTGTAGAATCCCAACCCTGCTTCAACTAGGAGAGTCACCTGGTCTTCAGATGCTAGGTAGCACATCACTTGAATAAAGCCTTCAACCTCTCTTTGAGTTGCTTAAATTGGCTTCTTTTGAAGTTTTGTTAGATGCCTTCTCCTATTAGAATTATGGCCCTTTTCATTACTCTTGATCTTTCCAGTTCTCCACCATCATCAGAACTTAGGATAATGCCTCTCACATGGTGGTGGCTCAATCCATATTTGTGGGCTGACTTTTATTCCAAAAGGGACACCAACTCATTCTGAAGTCCCAGTGTCACTGGTTTTTGTCTGTCATGTGAGCTGAACACATGTCCTCTTGCTCTTTGACCTCCTTCCTTGGAAAAGATGATTTATTTCATACCCACTAGTTATCTTGCTCTTGAATGCAGCCCTAGTAAGTGACGTTCTTCATGATACTATTTGCACTGGTTTAACTGTCTAAATTACCACCTAATACTGTCAGTGGAGAAAGCAGACTGGCTCTTTTGTATAGACAAATAAAACTGGGCTAAAATTTACCACACCTGAAAATGAGAAGCCACAAAATTCTCTGGAGTCTTTCATTAAAGGAGAAAAAGATTCCTTTTGGATTGGAAACTGAACTCCTAACAGTAAGCACTATTTCACAAGCCCTTAAATACACCAGAATGCAGGGAATTCAGAGAACCCCAACACAAAAATTGCTAAGCTATCCATCAGACAGAGCACCTCAGCCTGAATTCTGCCATATTGTGTCTATTTTGCTTTGCTCTCTGCTATTTCATCTAATTATTTCTCTGCATGAAGAGGCTGGAGTTGTTATGACTGTGGGTAACCTGGGTCCAGGGAAGGGAGGAAATACAAATGCCACCACTGGGACTTAATCCCTCAGCAGCGGCGGCACCTCAGGGAGCAGTTCCTGGCATCCCTATTACGGGAGTAAGCCTGACAGAAAACTCTGCTCTTCCAACATGTTAATATTTAGACTAATAAACCTAGACACCAGGGTTAGAACTAATTTCCTTAGCAAATGTACTAGGCATAGCTATTAACCCCCCACATAGAGAGCAATGACAACAACAACAACAACAACAACAACAACAACAACAACAACAATGACAACAACAACAACAACAACAACAACAACAACAACAACAACAATGACAACAACAACAACAACAACAACAAAAGGTGAAGTCCACTTTCCTTCAGATACTAAAGCCCATCTGATGGCAAACAGACTGAGCAGGGCCCAGACCTGAGCTACAGAGAACAGTTAAGAATCCATGACATCAAATCAGGGGCAGAAAAGATGGGGAGAATTGGATAAATTTGAGAGCTATAATGGAGTTACAGTTAATACTTACTGCAAATGATGGAATACATGAATATACCTATAGAATTCATGTTACAATATAACTTCAGTGACCTAAGTATAAAAAAATAGTTCCAATTGTAAATACAAAATATTATTTCTGGGAGGCTCGTTTATTTTCAGTCATTCCTCTGTTCTACCACTGTACCTTATCAAACCTCTATTGTATTATTTATTCCAAAGCCCATTTCTAAAAGGACATTTAAAAGAAGGACTAATGTCTCATTTATGAGGATTTTTTTTTTCTTCTGGAGATCTGAAAATGCATGACTAATATTTGGGTTAAAACTGACATCAAAGTATATTTGATAGCACAGTCTAATTTTTTTCACTGATTCCATAAATAACTTGGAAAAGTTCCCCCAGTTTCTACTAGGAGAAGACCACATCATGTTTAATTTGCTATCGAACTGTACAACTTGAAGATTTTCTTTCATTTACCTCTTAAAATTGTATTTATATACCAATTATTTCAACTCCCCCAAACAAATTAATATATATATTTTTATTAGAATGTGATTTCTTTGGGGGCTATTCTTGCTAAGTCAAACTGATTCAGGAAGATGAAGCAAAGTTAAATTTATGTTTTACATGAAGCAGTGAGAAGGGGCAGCAACAAGCTTGCTTCTTCATAAGTGCCCCCCTTTAACAACTCCCAACACAGACAGGTGCTTCTGTCTTCCAACCAACCTCAGGAATAAGGCTTTCCCCATCACTACTGTCAGAGAAGGCAGTGGCACCCCACTCCAATACTCTTGCCTGGAAAATCCCATGGATGGAGGAGCTTGGTGGGCTGCAGTCCATGGGGTCGCTAAGAGTCAGACACGACTGAGCAATTTCACTCTCACTTTTCACTTTCATGCATTGGAGGAGGAAATGGCAACCCACTCCAGTGTTCTTGCCTTGAGAATCCCAGGGACAGGGGAGCCTGGTGGGCTGCTGTCTGTGGGGTCGCACAGAGTCGGACACGACTGAAGCAACTTAGCAGCAGCAGCAGCATCACTACTGTGATCCTTCCTCTGTTTGGGTCATTACACAGTAGCTTATGCCCTTGGGACTTCTCCACTGTCTTCATGGCAATTTTAACAGACTCTCTGAAACTAATTAAGTTAGGTGCTTACAAGTATTTAGACTAGAAAGAAGATTCCTCCTCTTTCAGTAGTAGAGAAAACTTTTATTGATTTCCTGTCGGGGGGTACCTTCACCTCTAAGCCCCAAGTCATGTCAGTTCCCAGTCCAGGAGGCTGGTCTTGTCTACTCTGAAATCCATTTTCTAAGTAAACCAAGTCAAGTTTAATCACCCCAGTCTCATCTGCCATCAGAATTTCCTTTGCCAGCCTCATCCTCCTTTATAAGCCTATTTCCTTTCTCCCTTCTTATCTCCTTAACACTTAAACTCCTAGGTCACAGAAGGCACAAGGATGTGCCATTGTTAAAGTACAATGCCCATCATCTCCCATAGCATTAATACAAAAAGGTGAACCATGCAAGTGTATATGATATTGGCAGATTCATCAAAAGCTAAACAAAATAAGAAAAAAGATAGAAAATTCCAGGCCAGGGTCTTCAAAAATATAAAGGTAACGTGAATATCATTAAAAGAACTAATTTTGAGAAGTGAGAGATCACCATCAATGTTCTATCTTTATTTAATACGAAACCACCATTATTTTATCCAAGGAAATAGACAAGAGAGGGGAAAATACAATGGCAACCTGTCCCCATTGTGATCAGGTCACTAACTAAAACAAAGTTAGAAAAGATGAAGTGTTGTAGTAGTTTGTGAACCACACATATCTAGTCTCAAATCCCGGCTCAACTGTTACTGAGTCATGTTGGGCAAGTTACTTAAACTCTGAGTCTCAATCTTGATTTAAGGAAAACAAACATAATAACACTTCCTCACAGAGCTTTTTGAAATTAAAATATCCAAAGTGCTTACAGCATGGCTATGGGTCATAGGGTTATTACTATCCGAAAAATTCTGAAATCTTCATATCAGGAGCCTGCTATTTTTAGGTTTTTGAGATGATGGAGATACAGGTCTCTTAAATTTTGACCCCAGTATCCATTTATAGCCCCTCTGCTCACTCTCCCCTAATGTAAACAGAGCTATAGTCAGTCACAGTGCTGTGTTCTTGGTCTCCAAGAACCACAGACAGAGACATTTCTTCTTTGTCTTTGCTCATCTTCATCTTTCAGCCCTGCCACTCCCCACCACCTTCCCTCCTTCTGTGTCTAGATCTAGTGCTTCCTGCTTCACGAAGAATTCCCAGATTGTACGGCAGTTCAGTTAACTCACCTTCCTGTAAATATCTGTTAAACATGTAGCCTGTCAGAAAGATACCCTGGAGAAGGAAATGGCAACTCACTCCAGGGTTCTTGCCTGGGAAATCCCATGGACATGAGAACCTGGACGGTTACAGTCCACAGGGTCAAAAAGAGTTGGATATAGTTAGAGAGTAAACAACAACAAACCTATCACTTGCCACACCCTATGCTGAGTCTTTCTCCAGGTATTTTGTGGGGCAGGAAATGGCAGCCCACACCAGTATGCCTGCCTGGAGAATCCCATGGAAAGAGGAGCCTGGTGGGCTCTACAGTCCATGGGGTCGCAAAGAGTCAGACACACATGCGTTGAGTATTTTGAGTATCACCAAAGGGAATCAACATGGATTCAAAAATATGTCTAGCCACTACTATCATCTTCTGTCCCTCCTTCCTCTTTGTTAATAACACAGAGTTCAATTAGCAATGCCCACCTCCACTGGTTATTGATGCCTCTGTAAGACACCTGTGATGCTTCCAGGTAAGCATCTATGCATCATATTATCCAGTGGTTATGCAAGCATCTGGGTATCATATTATCCAGTGTTTAACTCCACCCTTCAGTTCCCACACTGGACAATATTCCCAAGGCAGAGTCAAAGATAAGGCTTCCACCCTTTTTCTTATCTTCTATTAAAGGATAAAGGGCTTCCCTGGTGGCACTAGTGGTAAAGAACCTGCCAGTGCAGGGAGATGTAAGGGACATGGGTTTCATCCCAGGGTTGGGAAGATCCCCTGGAGGAGGGCACAGCAACCCACTCCAGTATTCTTGCCTGGAGAATCCCATGGACAGAGGAGCCTCATGGATTAATGTCCACAAGGTCGCAAAGACTCAGATATGACTAAAGCAACTTACCACACACATTAAAGGATGAAAGCTTTTGCCCACTAACTTATAGGATTGACATCTCATGAATATTAATATCTTACACAGTAATTTCAGTTCTATGTCACTGTTCTTTGTTTCTCCCTAAAATTCTCATATGAGTCAGTGGTGAAAGGAAATGCTATGTTAGGGATTCATTCAAGGCACTCATCACATCATGTCTCACCTCTGATGACTAAGACTTCCTTACTGGGTCAGATTTCTCTACTGATTCTCTTTGCTTAAATTGTATCTTTCCAGGAGGCCCCTCAATCTTTCAAAACCACCAACTCTGGCTGATGCCCCCAAAGAATCTCATATTTTCAGGTAAGAATCTGCTGAATGGCTCTAAGTTAGGCATGATCTTAAAACACACTACATTCATATCATTTATGAAATTAATAATTTACTCCTTCATTTTGTAATTTAACCTTTGTATGTGGTTTTTATCTCCTCTCTGCATCTAGACCATAAGTCCTTTCAGGACAGTGAAGGGAGTATGAAAAGCCCTTAGACGCAAAGCACTATATCATGACATAGTAGATATTAATACATGTTTTTGTGAATTTTGAAGAAATGTTTAATGGAGTAATAGAATCTCATAGTTATTTCAAGATGTAGATGAAAGTAAAAGAAAAAATATTTGAAGATGATGCAGAAAGCTCTCATTACTTAATTCAGCATTTATTGGGGAGCTACAAAATATTCAACACTTCAGTAGACACTGGACTGAAATGTACAAGAGATACCCCAGCACTGTAAGGAGCCCTCAGTCTAAAAAAAGGAGTTGTTGCTGTTTAATCACTAAGTCGTGTCCAACTCTTTTGCGACCCCGTGGACTGTAGCCCACCAGACTCCTCTGTCTATGAGATTTCCCAGGCAAGAATACTGGAGTCAGTTGCCATTTCCTTCTCCAATGAAGGAGTTAAATATGTTCTAAAGTATAACACTGCTTTAGTGATTATAACAGGTACAAATTTAGGGTAATATGAGAATACAAACATGCAAAGAAGCCCAAGAATGTTAGAAGTTAGTGAAATTTGATTCTTACAAATAAACACTGGGAACTACTGATTAACTCAGATCACCTGATATATGATCACCTATGTGTGATTTCTCTTTCAAGTTTAGTTCCAATAAAGACAAACTTCCTTTCTCTTCTTCCAGGCAGAGGGTTCAGAGTGGAAATAAAACATCAGGAAGCTATTTAGATAACAGGATGAACTCAGGGATTGGTAATGCTTTGGGGGCAAGTCCTTATGTACCCAGCAGTAACTATGCATGGCACTCTCACCCACATCACTCTGTGGGTGAAAAGAACTGGGTCATTCTCCCTGCACAGCTCAAGCAGTGGTGAGAAGTTAGATGCAATGCTCTAGGTCAGTGCCCAGTTTTACAAAGTGACTTTTCTATCAAACAACCATGACATATGTTTCTCTAAAAGCCACTGATTCTTCACAGGATAGAACCTGAGTTGACTCAGATTAGAATATTAAAACCCAGTGATTACTTTATGTGCAATAACCCTAATACTTATTTCCTTATTTTCATTAATAACAGTAGCAGACACAATATGAGGTTTATTATTATTGTTTGTGGGTTTCCCAGATGGTGCAGTGGTAAAGAATCCTGCCAAGGAAGGAGATGTGAGAGACGCAGATTCAATCCCTGGGTCAGAAAGATCCTCTGGAGAAGGAAATGGCAACCCACTGCAGTATTACTGTCTGGAAAATCTCATGGACAGAGAAGACATGATTTAGCATGTGGGCAAAGGGAAGGGATAAATATCTGCAGTAGTCCTTTTTAAGAATTTCATTCCAATACAAAAACATCTAATCTGCCTTGTCACCTCTAAGGAGTAGCTGCCTAAATTTATTATCAGACATGGGGAGACTTACTAGAAAAAGAACATAAAGTTAATGTAGACCCCAGGGCACAACTGGGTGAAATGTACAAACAACTAAAGGAGACTACAAAAGTCACTTCTGACCAGCAAGAAGATAATAGTATTCTTAAAATAATAGAGTATTTAATTTAAAAATATAGGAATTTTACCCTAATGTTTGAAATATAATTTCAAATTTGAATTTTCCATTTGATTTCTATAATATATAAGAGATGGTATTCCCATGTTAAAGAGATGGGGGTACTAGACCACCTTGCTTGTCTGCTGAGAAACCTATATGCTGGTCAAGAAACAACAGTTAGGACTGGACATGGAAAACTGAGAAACCTATAAACTGGTCAAGAAACAACAGGACTGGACATGGAACAGCTGACTGGTTCAAAACTGGGAAATGAGTATGTCAAGGCTGTATATTGTCACCTTGCTTATTTACCTTCTATGCAGAGTACATTATGTGAAATGCTAGGCTGGATAAATCACAAGCTGGAATCAAGATGCAGGGAGAAATATCAATAACCTTAGATATGCATATGATACCACTCTAATGGCAGAAAGTGAAGAGGAACTAGAGTCTCTTCATGAGGGTGAAAGAGGAGAGTAAAAATGCTAGCTTGAAACTCAATATTAAAAAAACTTAAGTTCACGGCATCTGGTCCCCTCACTTCATGGCAAATAGAAGGGGAAAAAGTGGAAGCTATGACATTTTCTTTTCTTGGGCTATAGAATCACTGCAAACAGTGGCTGCAGCCATGAAACTAAAAGATGCTTGCTCCTTGGAGGAAAAAGTATGACAAAACTAGACAGAATATTAAAAAGAAGAGACTTTATTTTGCCAACAAAGGTCCATATAGTCAAACCTATGGTTTTTCCAGTAGTCATGTACAGGATGTGAGAGTTGGATCATAAAGAAGGCTGAGTGCCAAAGAACTGATGCTTTTGAACTGTGGTGTTGGAGAAGACTCTTGAGAGTACTTGCATTGCAAGGAGATCAAACCAGTAAACCCTAAAGGAAATTAATGCTGAATATTCATTGGAAGGACTGATGCTGAGGCTGAAGATTCAATTCCTTGGCCACATTATGTGGAGAGCTGACTCACTGGAAAAGACCCTGATGCAGAGAAAGATTGAAGGCAAAAGGAGAAGGAGGTGGCGGAAGATGATATGGTTAGACAGCGTCAATCACTGACTCCATGTACCCAAATCTGAGCGAAATCCGGGATATAGTGTAGGAAAGAGAAGCCTGGCATGCTGCAGTCCATGGGGTCACAAAGAGTCGGACAGGACTTCGTGACCTAACAACCACAACAATAGTAAATAAGAGACTGCATATCTTTTTGTTTTAACTGATGAAAGCCTATACTGACCACTAAACATTTTCAGTGTAATAAAATGCCATATGCATGTTATTTTCTCAGTTCACCAATTCATTCATTTATAAATACACTATTCACATTAAGGGACTATTAGATACTAGATTTTTTTGTTTGTTTTTGTTTTCATGAGTAAATTTACTATAATAGAAAAGACCAGTGCCCAACCTAGGATGTATATAGTCTGGTGAAGATGGGAAAAAAGATATGGACAGCTGTTAATACCGAAAAAGTAACATCAAAAAGATGCTTTTTTACTAAGTGAATCACACCATCTGAAGCCAGATCTGCATGAATTGATTTTGATTTGTGACACACTTGTTTGTAGACTTAAATTGCAAGTGCCTTCCTGGCCTATTCAAACCACAGTTACTGGATTTCTGCAGGTTAAAAAAAAAAAATGTACATTTGAACCTATAACTGTTTCTAAACAGGAAACAAATGCCTTGTGGAAAAGGCAAGCTGAATTTCCTCTTGATCTTTAAAATCCAAACATTTGGGAGAACATCAATGTCTAGTCACAGGGTTCCATTTAAAGCATGCCCCTGATTAAATTTCAGAAAGCATGTCAGATCCAGAAGCCAGTCAAAGACTCACCTGGGTGGAATATGATTAGACTTGGCAACTAGAATGGTACTTAATGCAATTACCTTCTGATTAATTAGAGACCACAGTTTGAAACAGTCAAGCTATTTCTAAGATATGAATCTTTTAGTAGTAAATACATCATATTGATAAGAATGAGTTATGGGACACATCTCACCGGGATGAGAGAAATATAACTCATAGGTGAATGATGTACAGAATTTAGGACAAATGAGATCAAACTGTAATTTACCATCCTTTGAGGACAGGTTTTTTTGGAAGGTCTCCAAATCATGTATTTCAGAAGGTTCCAGCTTGATTAAGAATTCTATTTGATGAAAGATCAGATGGAGAAAACACTACCCTTTCTGCTGGTGAAGCGTGTTTTCATTCTACTACAAACTCATGCCAGGGAACAAATGTTATTTTTCAAATAAAAATTATTATAAGTGAGCTAAGATACTGTAGTATAATAGCTATACTTCTTTGGCTCTTATTGGATCTGATTTGATAGTCAGATTTGCCTTAGCTATGTCCAGGAGATGCTTGGGAATAGAGTAGGGGACTTTCTATTAGGTACAGATTTGAGAATTTACAAAGCTAGGATTTGGGGCTAGGAAATTCTCTGATGCTTCGTACAGTGTTTCTCATTTGCCAGCCACCAGCTATAGAAACCTATTCACTTTTGCATACCCATAGCGACATGTATCATTTTCAATTTTTAAAATCTAACTCCTAGTAACTCAAAGAATATATGTAATCATTTGTACCTCAGTTATTGCATACAGATTGTTTGTGTTCTTCTTGTGATTCCATTTATTATAATTTTCTTACTTGCATTGCAGGAGTAGGTAAATTATGTAATAGGGGAAAAAAAATGTTGAAATCCAAGATTTCAGGTACACTTTACTTAAGGCATGAAATGAAGAGAACAAAAGTGTTCATAGGTATATCTAACATTGTGAAGGGTGTAGGATATACAGAGGGAAGTTTACTGAACTTTAGAGCGTAGGTGAATTCCAATAAAGTAGAATCATAAAAAGCATTTAAACTCTTAAAACTTTTCTATCAAAATTAGTTTTCAATCTACTTTAAATTGTTCTTGTAAATACCATCACTTTTATGAAATCACATTTTTGAGTCACATTTCAATACCATCTGTAATATTTCCAGTGCTGGAGGTAGAATTTTTGTTTTCAGTCCCAATAATTTACATCATATTTGCCAGCCCACATCATTTTTACTAGATATTCTAGAACTCGCTGTTCTTTTTAACCATGCCATAATGGCATTTCAACAAAATAAAGGCAAAGGGGAGTCTAGAATTTGATTTCCAGTCTTCAAAACTGACAAAGAGTTGAGTGAGTGCTGATATAATTGATAAGAAAAGGCATATGTTCATGCCTACATGTCACCTCTGTGAGATAAAGACATTCTGAGAAAACAAAGATGATGAATAAGAACTGGTCTCTGCCTTAGAGAACTTACATTCTAGTGAGAGAAACAGGTGTCATAGAAATATGTTGTAGGAGTCAAGATATACACAATAGGGGATGAAAAATAGTGTGCTCAGCTGTGAGGGCAAATAAGGAAGGAAGTGTGATACATTCGAAGTGTGAATCTCACAAGATTAAGACGTCTGATCATGGAGAACTTCCCAGTATATGATAAAGGGTATGGGAAAAACACGTTGGTGCTTGCTTTTGCTTTTCCTTTTTAAGGAGGCCAAATACCAGAGAGATTTTTAATTGGTGAACTACCTACATTTTATTGCCTAGATGCCCCTCCTCATCTGGCTGACACAAATCATGTGCATCTTTATTTATTTATCTATTTTTGACCTCACCACATGTGGGATCTTAGTTTCGTGACCAGAGATTGAACCCACACCCCTTGCATTAGAAGCACAGAGTCTTAACCACTGGGCTGCCAGGGAAGGCCCTGCTTTTGCTTTTGTTTTTGTTCAGACTCCATGAACTGCAGCACACTAGGCTTCTCTGACCTTCACTATCTCCCTGAGTTTGCTCAAACTCATGTCCATTGAGTCAGCAATGTCATCCAATCATCTTATTTTCTGTCACCCCCTTTTCATCTTGCCCTCAATCTTTCCTAGCATCAGGGTCTTCCAGAGTACTGGAGGTTCAGCTTCAGCTTTGCTTTTAGTAATAGAATTCCTACTCTTTCTTTGAGGCTCAGCTCTGGTTCATCTCCTTCATGAAGCTTCCCCAAGGTTTCAGGTCCACCATGACTTTCTTCCTCTGAATCTCCGCAGTTCTTCTCATCCACCCAAGTTCTTGCCTGACACTTAAAAGTACTGTCTTTTTCCTTTTTTGATAATACTGCATATCTGCTCTGCTTGTCACTGGCATCATAAACTCCTTGAAGACAAAGCTAACATTTAAGAGTAGAAATTGACAACACTGCATTTAGTTTCAGATGTATAGCAAAGTGATTCAGTTACATATATTTGTATAACCTATAAGGAAAAATAATCTAAAAATGTATATGTTATTGTTTTTCAGTCATTCAGTCAAGTCTGACTCTTTGCAACCCCATGGACTTTAGCCTGCCAGGCTCCTCTGTTCATGAGATTCTCCAGGCAAGAATACTGGAGTGGGTTGCCATTTCTTTCTCCAGGGGATCTTCCTGACCCAGGGATCAAACCTGGGTCCCCTGCATTGCAAGCAGATTCTTTACCATCTGAGCTACCAGGGAAGCCCATATATATGGCATATATATATAAGTTTTCAGATTATTTTCCATTATAGAATATTATAAGATACTAACAGAAGTTGAGGCTGTAAGCCACTAAGCTATGACATTTAAAGAAATTGGGTAGAGACAGTCTGTAACATATGTGGAAAGGAAAGCGACTGAAATTGAGACTGCTTCACCAGGCCCAGTGCCCCTGCAAAAAAAAGACCAGCAAAAATCTCCTACTGATGGTGCTAATAATGGAATCTGACAATAATCGCCTTTAGCTTCATAATTAGGCTGCATTTTGAATGTGTAAAACGTAGCCTCTGCCTGGATTCTATCTACTACCAAGAGTGTGAAAGTGAGGTTACCCTAGAAAAAGTAATTTCCTGGTAAAAAGCACTCTGTCTATAGGAGTTGCCTTAAAATTATAATGTCTCTCTTATCATTAGCAAGAAGAGGGAGAACATGTCCAGATTTTGCTTGAACAGATGAAAAAAAATGATAACTTCAATGATGGGAGTAACATATCTAGGCTTCCCTTGTGGCTCAGATGGTAGAGTCCACCTGCAATGCAGGAGACCTGGGTTCAATCCCTGGGTCAGGAAGATCTCCTGGAGGAGGGCATGGCAAACCACTGCAGTATTCTTGCCGGGAGAATCCCAAGGACAGAGAAGTCTGGTGGGCTATATAGTCCATGAGGTCACATAGAGTCAGACACGACTGAGTGACTATCACCTACGCACAGATAAAACATATCTAGAGAAGGGATGTTACTGGACATAATGATCTGTTTTAATTGAAATGTGGAGAAACCCAAAGAAAGAAATGCTAGCATGTTCTTCAGGCAAGGGGGATAGAGAGGAGAGAAGTGAATATGAGAATGTGAGGAGGGGAGGAGGAGAAGAGGAGAAAGGAAAAGAAAGAGAAAGTGGAAGGAGAGAGGAAAGGGGAAAAAAGGAAGAGAAAAAGAAGAGAAAAAAGAGGAAGACAAAGAGATAGAGAATGAGCATTCATCTGTCCAAGGCCTGTGTTCCTAACACCAGAATTGTCATCTGGGGGAAAAGATGGCTCAAAACCATTCACTTTCCTTTGCTTATCAATAATCCTCCATTCAAGGAAAAATGTGGCCCATGTGGTAGGCAAACCTAAACTCTTTCTTTTCGTGCCAGATCTTATCACAAATAAGACACCTGCAAATGCATTTGGCTACAAAACTCTTCACACAAGGAACACATACCTCCAGGCCCAGTTTTCCATAGAATACGTGTTAGAAAACAATCCATTTAAATCAATCCATGTAAATACTCTGTTATGGGAAAGAAAATCTTATATAGATGAAACAAAATATTATTCAAATGATTTTAATCTGGTCATTCAATAAGTTATAGATATATGACTTTATATATACAACATCTATGCTAAGAAATATATATGAAGTGTGTATATATATTCACCTTTGTTGAAAAGGGGCAGTTCATTATTGACATTATCATCCGCAAATATTCGTTCAGAATCAGGGCCTATCATAGCACCAGTAGTAATAGGCCCTCTGTAAAATGGAGAAGGAAATGGCAACCCACTCCAGTATTCTTGCCTGGAGAATCCCAGGGACGGGGGAGCCTGGTGGGCTGCCGTCTATGGGGTCGCAAGAGTCGGACACGACTGAAGCGACTTAGCAGCAGCAGCAAAATGAAATACTATGGGTTCTACCTCTCAAATCACTTTCAAATTCATGGAAAAGCAAAATACACACACATGTAACAAGAAGGAAATTACACAATATTATAAAAATTTCTTTTACACTAGAGCAAATTCGCACCTATGTATAAAGGCACAGGGGTTGGAGTGTTAGTTTAAGAACTGAAAATTAGGATAATAATATAATGGAAAACTCACTCATATTTATAAAGAGGAGATCTTGGAAGAAAAACTCACCCTGACACACATTAGCTGTGTGAGCTTGGGTAAATTACTAACCTTCCCAAGTCTCAGTTTTTTCATCTTGAATATATATGGAATTTTGTCTGTACTGCAGAGTTACTGATATAAATTACCTGTATTGATCTAAACATTCAACTTAGGGTGGTTATCATTATGTCATTGCCGTTGTCACTGCTGGATTCAACAGGAAGAGCCATGATGTGTCTGAGTCTTGGTTATCCTTCCGTTCCCATTTCTGCAGAAGGGACTTTGTAAAGACTGTCTCCAGCAGCATCTTCATTTCATGCTAAATCTTATACTCAGGATGAATAAATCCTTTCTAGTGAAATGATCCCCCGCCCGACAACTCAGGAATTTCCTACCACTCAGTCCAAACCCTCTTGCACACATTTTGTCAAGCTGTTAACTCCTGGCAGGACTACCCTCAACTTGCCAGTTAACTCCGCAGTCCGTCACTTCATTGCCACTTCCGTCACCACAGTGCCTCCCTAAATTCCTTCTCTCTCCACCGTGGACTTCCTCTGCCCCTCACTGAGGCCAACAGCGAGCTGCTGATGGAAAATGAGCTGCTCTCCAGTCCTGGCTTGCTGCCGACACCCACAATCCAATCTTAAAAGGCCCTTCTGCCAAAGCCTGGTTTTATTTGCCCTTGGTTGATTCATTTTGCACATCTCACTGCTGCTTTCTCATCTACACTGTCTTCCTTCATGCCTCAGCTGATGATGTGGATTCTGCCTTTTACTGACACTGCCAGGGCCACTCAAAACCAACAGCCTCCAAAGCACTGACCAGAATTTCATGAAATTGCCTAGCAGTTATCCCCACTAATCACCTAGTCTGGTTGTAAGATTAATCATGATAATTAAGCTTTGAAGTATTATTGTACTGTGTAAAATGTAGTTTTAATTCTAAATTTTCATTTCAAAATTCATGGCTGTCTTTCTTATAAAACTCATGTAATAAAGAAGAGGTTAAAGGCATAATTATATATACCACTTGGTTAATGGCAGGGTCCTCTAAAGACAGTCTTTATGAGTGTGTATTAAAGAAGTCTTCCCAAATAAAGAATCATGTCAACAGATAAGGACGATCAGTTTGCAATTGTAGGATACAGTAGGCCTTCCATGTTTGTGGATCCAATCAGTAGTGGATGGCATTTCACTGTACTACGCCACTTTATACAAAGGCCTTTGTGTGTGTTAGTTGCTCAGTCGTGTTTGATTCTTTGTAACCCCACGGACTGTAGCCCGCCAGGCTCCTCTGTCCATAGAATTCTCCAGGCAAGCATATTGGAGTGGGTTGCCATTTCTTTCTCCACAGTATCTTCCTGACCCAGGGATCGAACCCAGGTCTTCTGAATTGCAGGGAGATTCTTTACTGTCTGAGTCACCAGGGAAGCCCAAAGGACATTTAGCATCTGTGGATGTTTTTATCTGTTGGGAGTAGACAGTGTCCTTGTTTTCAATGTGATTTTTTTTTTTAATTTAAAGACTATAATTTGGTATGGAAAATCACTTTGGTGATCTTTGGTTAAAAAGAAAATGATATTAACTTCAATATCAGCAACATGATTACAACATGACCAATAACAGAGTGATAAACAGGATTTTATCTCAAACACTAATGATACTCATAGACCTGTCATCATTCTAAGAAGGACCTTGTTGCTATAATGAGACCAAGATCTCTTCAAAAAGCCTAAGGAAGAGAAATGCATATATAAATAAATAATCACCACCACCACCACCACAATACGTACTGAGTGCTTATAGGTATCAGGTATTCTGCTAAGAACCTTTACAACTCATTTACTTCTGGGAAAAGTGGGTAAAATATTCTGACATTTTGCTGAAAACAAGTGGATTTCTAGACAGAACTGCTACACATATAGATTGCAAACAATAATAATAATAATTAGAACAATAGTGATAAAATAATTAGAATATTATGTACTAAGTCACTTCATTCGTGTCCAACTCTGTGCAACGCCATGGACTACAGCCCGACAGGCTCCTCTGTCCATGGGACTCTCCAGGCAAGAATACTGGAGTAAGTTGCCATGCCCTCCTTGAGGGGATCGTCCCAACCCAGGGATCGAAGCCTCGTCTCTTGCATCTCCAGAGTTGGCAAGCGGGTTCTTTATCACTAGCGCCATATGGGAGTATCCTCAATTAGAGCAATAGCATCATTAGCATATTTACAATGTATCAAATATTCTGCTGAATGTCTTAGAGCATGATCTCCTTTAATCCTCATGATAGCCCATGGAACCCCTACTGATAACTTTATACTTCCTATTGGAAATCAAACTTCTGAGATAATAAATAACCTGTCGAGGATGATATAACTGTTAAGTGTCAGAGTTCAGATTCAAACCCAGCTCTTAATTAAAGCCAATGCCGATAAATATGATAGAATATTTACAGCCACAATTAGCTATAATCTGCCTCCTCAAAGTAGAAGAGGGTAGCTTGCTAGCATGGCAGTTTTTCAGTGATTTCTACCCAGAGAAGTCCACACCCAAGAGCATAGAAGGAGCTTACTTCTTTCTCCCTAGCATTTGAAATCTATAAAAATAAAAATGCAAAGTCTGTGATAGCTTGTAAAAGAGAACCATACTTCATTTATAATGGCAAAGAGATATTTAGTAAATGTTTTTCTCTTTTATTCTTGCTTCTTACTGTCAGACTAAATCCTCTAAACCCCTAGACCTTGGGTACTATTATATGTCACCGTGTGATTGAAAAAGATCTGTTACTAAATAATGGCAGTATTAAAACCATGAAACACTAAGATGCCCTTGATGTAACAGTGGACAAAAAATTCAAATACCAATGGTCCCACTAACAAGAGAGAGAGATTTCCAACTCATAAAGACACTGAAGTTATGAATTTGATTTGAAGCCCAAGTTTTGATATTCGTTCATTCACTCAGCAGATAAGTTTATTGAATGTGGCTCTGGAAATAAGATCGTAGAGAAAAAAACAAAGACCCTAGTAACAAGAATATAACGTCTTAGTGAATCATATCCTTATTTCCTTAAGTAGGCATATTTAGAAAGAAATTCTTGTTTCTTTCCCCCCAGACCATAAGAGAACTTCTTTGAAAGATAGATAATTCAGTCATACAAAATGCACTGAATTCGGTGTATGACTGGGGAGCTGTATAACAACAGTAATGTTATGTAAAATCACTGGCGTGAAAGTGATGCTGTGAGGTAGGGGTTTCCTACAGCAGAGGTGTTAATGCACCCAGGCTCATTAAAGCGTTGTGTCAAAGACTGTTGGGCTGCAGCTTCTTTTCACTTGCTTTGTGTCTTCTTCAGGCTCCCTTCCCCAGTTATTTTCCATAGCTTTAAAGTGTCCCCTATTATTTTGACCAAATGTGCCCTGTGATGGAAAGGACGTGATACTTTCAGCAGAATTACTTAATTAGGTTTAAGTAAGCAGTCTGGGCCAAGTAGGGTAGGTTTGCTTTCTAGCCATAAAAATGTGCCTGCCATGCATGCTATGTTCCCAAGGAGTGAAACAGTGATTGATGTGATGATAAAACGATGAAGGGAAGGATAAAGCCTGAGAGATAAAAGTCTCAAAAGGGAAATAAAAGAGGGAAGCAGCTGCCCCCATCTTAATTGAAGCATAAATTTAAGGAACAGGATCTGAGGTTTAATTTCAAGCACATATTGGGGGGAGTGGGGAGAGAGAGAAAGAGCGTGTGTGAGTGTGTGTGTGTACTCTTGTATGTGATGAAAACCATGTAAGTTAAATTCTTTTCATCCTTTTATGAAGAGTTCTCATACCATTTTTAAAGCAGGAAAAATTGCAAAATTAGAGGTTTATGGATTATCAGCGAGAGGCGTTCAATTTAGTCAGCATTTAATAGAGACTAACAGAATCAATGAAGGGCAGGAACACAGGCACTGGTGATACAGCAGACTTGAAACCATAACTTTCTGCACTCAGGGAGCTCAATGGTTTCAGTTTATCTCTTTTCTCTGCATATACTTTCCCTGCTTGTTCCCTACACTCTATCAGAATTCTTTTCTTATAGATTGCATTATACATTACTTTCATATTTTTATCCAAGATAGCTGTGCATGCAAAGCACTACAGTCCAGCCCCAAACTGTATGTCCCACCTCTTTTTGCATTCACCCCTGTCCTCTAGTATCCAACTTCCATTCTCCAAGCATAACATTTATTTTTACACTGTGGTGACTTTGCCATATTTGCTCCTAGAATGCCTTCATACACATTTCCTATCAATTAAAATTCTCCTCACTTTTCAACTGTGCAGCTGAAGTATCTCTTAAGCCTCGAAGACCTCTTAATACTCCTATCAATTTTAACAATCCTTCATTTCAGTTTCTAGAGAATTTTGCTTGAAATGCACCATTAAACTTTTTAGTTCATTTTGTCTGGAGTGAGCCATTTAGTGTCTGTTTTACTCTGTGTGAACTATTTGAGGACAGGGCTGGGAGGATCACTGATTTGCTTCTGGCCTCATACTGTTCTACGTGTGGTTGAGGTTCAAAGGGCATCCAGGTGGCTCAGACTGTAAAGAATCTTCCTGTAATGTGGGAGACCTGGGTTCATTCCCTGGGTTGGGATGATTCCCTAGAGAAGGGAATGGCTGCCCACTCTAGTATTCTTGCCTGGAGAATTCCACGGACAGAGGAGCCTGGTGGGCTATAGTTAATGGGGTTGAAAGGATTCAGACATGACTGAGTGCCTAACGCTTTCACTTGACACTCAAAACATGCTTGGAGAGCAAGTAAACTTGTAGCAAAAAATATGTAACATTCATATGAGGCTTTTCATGATGGAAAGAGCTGCCGCCTTGAATTCTTAACATTTTATTTTCAGAAGACCTCAGAATAAGAATGGTGGCACAGGTGAGAATGTCCACACTCTCTGCAGAGGGTGAAGGACACATTGCCGACACAGGTAGGACTTAAATGCTCTCCATGAACCACCTTGGAGACTACAAATTCCATTACGGGGCCATGCTATTATCAGAAGTGCTTTGCAAAATCTAATCTTTTATAGCCTGTCTTTATAGCTTAATATTGCTTCTCTGTACAAGCATTCAGTAATGTAACATTTGCTGCTGCTGCTGCTAAGTCGCTTCAGTCATGTCTGACTCTGTGCGACCCCAGAGACGGCAGCCCACCAGGCTCCCCCGTCCCTGGGTTTCTCCAGGCAAGAACACTGGAGTGGGTTGCCATTTCCTTCTCCAATGCATGAAAGTGAAAAGTGAAAGTGAAGTCACTCAGTCGTGTCCGACTCTTCGCGACCCCATGGACTGTAGCCCACGAGGCTCCTCCAACCATGGGATTTTCCAGGCAAGAGTGCTGGAGTAGGGTGCCATCGCCTTCTCCGTTAAAATGCTTTAAGAAAGAAAAATTTCTTTTAGACTAAGGAACAGTGCAAATTTTTACTATTTTTTTTTTACATTCACAAGCCTTGACATTTTTTTAACTTTATGGAGAAATTGACAAGCATCACCATAAAAAAAAAAAAAAATGCAACTGCCATTCTTACAACAGAGAACGAAAACAAATTTCAAACTAACATAAGTATAAATCCATAATGTATACAGTTTCTGCTCATTTTAAAAGAGTCAACCTTTAACTGGGAAAATATTTGAATTCACTGTCAAATCTTTTATGTCCAGAGGCCACTTCTAAAGTTTTCATTTTTATATAGAACAGTGGAATTTATTATCCCTGTATATCCAATCAACAGGACTCACTTTAAAGGACTCTCTAAGAGAAGTTATGTTTCTTTATGATTCTTGGATCAAAAGTATTGCTGTACATTTTTCTCTATATATTGACTTATTTCAAAAAAATATTCTAAAAAATAAAAACACTTGTTTCACAAATAGAAAAGAGCTCTTTCTTTAATAATTACATTAATACATGATTACTGACCTTAAAAATAGATTTAATTGCATCCCTCCCCTTTGTGTCTTTCTTCTGAGTCTGATGTTTTAACATACAACCCAGTTTTAATGAAAATATTGAAATAAACATGATCAAATTTATTTTGGACTAATAAGCTTAAGAATATGGAAGCCTATCAGGAAGTATTCTTGCTATAATTTTTTGCTAGATAACAATGTAATGAAGCATGAAACTAGTTGAGGTTTATCCCACAAATACATCCTTCTTGTTGATGTCTCTTTTATTTGCAGACTTGCAGAACTCTTCCAAATATGGCTAACCCAATTTGCCACAAAACAGGACAAATAGTTACCCACTAACCCAGTTCATCAAATAAGGATTTGTGCCATGACTTTGGTGATCTATGCTATTTCTAACAAATTCAAAAGCCATGACTAATTTGAATTTCAGACTCTCAAGATATCATCTAATAGACAAATAAGTTACTAGGAGATTGAGAAGACATATGTATTAAACTTTAGAAAATCAATTATTTTCAAGCGCTATCAAAATTCTTATATCCAAATAATTATCTTAGCCTATAATTTATTAACTGAATACCATTTGTTTAATCTTCAGAAAATAAAAAGCTGTATTTTTAAAAAACAAACAAACAAAAACCACCAACTTAAAGAGTTCAAGTTTTCTAAATGATTAAATTTTACATATATTTTCTGTTTTGATAATTGAACTTAAAGGAAATCTTGATTTGGGATTCATAAAATTTTGATATAAGAGCTCTGATAGTCTTAAAATCAGAAGATAGAAATAATGTAGTTGCCCCAAGTAACTGTTACTAACAGATTTTAATTATGTTATAGAGGAGGAAGAGAGTTAAAGAGAAAGATAAGATCTGATAGTTGAAAAGAGGTTCCAGAATGAAACAGACAAAAGTCACAGAGACTACTTGAATAAGAGCACGTGTTACATTTTAAATTCCAAAAACCACAATGAACTAGGTCATTATGTTACCATATCAAATAATACTTAGATGAACAGAATTTAGAATGATAAATACTTTCAAAAAATAAAAGGCAAAATAATGGTATACCTTCTAAATTGAAATAACTTTGAAGCATATATGTAAGTTCATATGCTGTAAACTGCAACACTTTCCCTACTTAATCTTCAAAAAGTACAACTGTTTATTCCATTATAGTTCAGAGTAGTTCCTTAAAGAGGAAACCACTTTAGCTTGCAATTTGGGGCTATTGCATTAAACCATCGTCTGTGTCTGCTTTAGGTATATCTTAAAATAACTCCTCCCCTCCTCTTGAGAAAAAAGAACTCAATGATTACTATATCCATTATCCTGAATTCAAGGGAGCACCATTCTTCAACAACCTGATGAGTGAACTTAGAAAGCAAACAGAGAAGTTACACATTATTCAATACATTTTGGAAGCACCCTAAAGCCCTTAGAAATGCCTAAGCAAATGATAAATGATCAGACGACTCCCTCAAATCTTACCTGGTTTACTCTTTTTAAAAATCCAACCCTTGCTGTCTACCATGCAAAGCTCTTGACCACTGGATGAAATCCAAACTGGGTAGTAGATCATGATAATTCCAACACGTCAAGGGCAGCAGCATCTCTCAGAATCCCACATGTCATCTCCTTGAAACAAACCTGCAACAAACAAGGTATTTTTTTCATCTAACTGAAAAATAGGGAACCATGTCCTTGGTCCAGGAGGCATCACTACTTGATCAATAAGGGAATCATAAAGGAGTGTATGAGGAGTAATAAATGCCTCTCAAGATGCTGATAAACATTAAAGCCAATAGACCGACATTTATGTGCTACAGAAGGTGTTCTGGCAGAGTGCATGTTCCTCTTCATGTTATTATAGATCTATTTAAGCTGTCAGTGTAAATAAATATTATTGATATCGAAACTCACACATTTTATAGTGCATACCCCTTCTCCTTCATGTAGGTGACCACTTGGAGTACTCAAAAATATTTTTCTGACTCTATTCATAATATTCTCAGGGTAACTGGTAATGAAGTTCAACAGGACAAAACCCATCAGCAGCTAGAAGAAAATCCCCATAATGACCTAGATCAAGGACAGTTACATCTGTGAGTTCTGACATTCCACTTCAATATTCCCAACATAAAAATTAAAACATGTCTGTATGATAGTGTATGAGGAACACCTCTGATAAACATATATAAGGGGCTTCAAATTCAGCAGCCTCCATGATCCAAATCAAAATATAGACCATACCAGACAGTCACCAACACAAACATGTGGTAGCCAGAGTCTGTACACAAAGGAATGATCAGAAGTCAGGAACGTAATTAGATAGCTAATATTGGGGCAATCTACCACACATTTAGTGCTTAAACTATTTATACTCACATGAGTAAATATGGTATTTAATCTTCATAAGCATATTTAGCTTCCATTCAAGGAGATAAAACTCCATGTATAACCAACAACTCCTGATTGTACGATTGTATGGATACCTGCCACGCAAATAACTGTGTTCAATAGAAATTTAGAAGGATTCTAATGGATAGATTTCTTTATTGGTCTTCACAGGATAGGCATTAAGAATGACTAGATATTTTTTTAGCTACCATGACCATATTTAGCTATGCATATACAAAAAAAAACATTTATTATTATTATATTTTCTAAGTGGTGCAGCAGAAATGGTTGAGAGGTTGTTCTAAGCCAGTAAGGGGACTGATGTGAATTGTTATGTGTGGCAGATTCATGAACACAGGTGCAAAGACTGGCTTTAACAAGATACAGAGTGATATATACTCATGGATTTGTGATTAGAACTTCAACTAATATTCCCAGAAATCCATGTGGAAACTTCACTAGAAGACACAGTAGTGAGATCTCCTATATTTGTGCCATTTCAGCAAGAATGGTAAGATAACAAGGGGTTAAAGTCAAATGCATACATCAGAATAAAATGCAACACTTCAAAGTAAGTCCTTAAAAATCAAGACATGTGTACCTGGACATTAAGTGACCATTGTGCAATTCAAAATTCAAGTGTTGTGTTGATGCTATTCATGTCAAACATAAATATCCATACATACACATACACATAACAGTTGAAATTGTCAAAGCTACTGATCCAAGCTCTGGTATTCATGAAGCTAAAATTTTAGTTAATTTCTGGACACAAATGTTCCTATTCATGCTCTAAATTATTTTACTTTTCTTCTTAGAGGAGACTCTAAGAGTTATCAAATCAAGTCTTTCATAAAACAGATCCATTTCCATGAATAGTAATCCTTTCCTGTCTCTTGGGGGACAAGCAGGGTAACAGAAGTCATATACAGGTAGGCTAAATGTCAGGCAAGTGGAAATTAAACATAATCTTCAAGCTACCAAACTGACTTTGAAGTGAGGGATCTTTGGTTGGTTTGGAAGGACCCACCTGTGACCTAATGTGATTCCTAAAACTTCAGTTCTACCACTCACTATACAAGAGTGAAACTAAGTAAATCAGCATAACTATTTGTTTTCTAAAATGGCTTTATCTTACCATACATAAATGATGTTATTGATCCCTTCTTTGAATGGATAGGTTTTCTGTGTTTGTTTTAAGTAATGAATGAAAAGATTTTCTACTGACCATTGAACTCTAATTCATTCATTAACGCACTTATTCATTCCACCGATTTTAACTGAGCACCTCAGTTGTGCCACCTAAGGGGTTAGGTACCCAAATACACAATGAAAACACACTTATTCTTCTGATAAAAAATTTACTATTTATTCTATTCTGATTTGCTGACATATACTGGTACCCAAGAAAGGCAGAAACATTAGACCAAATTAAAATAATTGGTTTTATTTTATATCCCAGCTACTATATGATCAGACAAAGGGGTTTTTAAGTTTGCCAGTGAGCAAACCATTATAGACCAAGGGCTACAACACAAAACGGCTGACTTACCCAGTCAACCTGTACACAGTTTGTATCGGATGTGATGGTTCTGTGTCACTCTCAAGCCCACTAACTGAGTGAGTCATGATGATTCAAAAAATCCAACCAATTAGGTTCTGACAGTACATTGACATTTATGGCATCCAACACAGAGTCAGTGCCTCCCACATGTGGGTATTAGGCATTGCAGTACAATCTTATGTGGCCTATGTCACAAGTCGACAGATTTTGGTGCGGGTACTGTTATACAACAAATTGCTTCACATAATTTTTGTATTATTATTCCATTTATTTTTCTCAAAGAGGATATGTAACATTAAATGCATGTATTTTCCTCAAAGAGAAGTTCATGAGATGTTCAAAGGTAACACTAATTCCACAACATTGGCTTGAATTTTCAAGACCAATTTTTAGGGTGAAAAAAATACAAAACTTTTCACTTTCCTCCCTTCAGATATGATACTGAATAGGAATATGGAAATGAAAGACACAGATTATACTTCTAAAAATACTCTATAGAAGTTAAGGGAAAAAATAGACATTTTACTAAAATCAATATGGCTTCCAAATGGTTCCATTTTCTTCTATTTCCTCATCTTTTATTTTTTGGATCTCTGCTTATACTGAAACTAGTCTGAAAACACTTCTAAAAATAAATGTTATTCTTATTTTTAAGAGATTTGTATTCTTTAAAAATAATTTTGAATGAATACATTATATCATATATAATTTATACCTCAATAATGTTGACTTACAATTTTTAAATGCATTTTTTATCATGTTCAAAGAGATTCTAGATAGGGGCATAAGATACAGAACCTATTGATAAAATACTGTTGCATTTGAATCTAAAATAAAACAAGTCTACAATAAATTTTTTATAAAGTAGAAGAAATTCAACATTCATAGACCCGACTTTCTTGTTTCTTGGTCTGGCCTTAAGTGCTCTATAATTGAATTTTGGTCTTCTTTGTCTTTCTTTATGCATACTACTACTGTCTTTTTAGTTTATCTTATTGCTTGGAAGAAAGCTTTCCTAAGGATCCCTCTAGCACTGAGGCACATATTTCATAAGACATTGGTTTGTACTTGTTGATATGATGCTTTTTAAACTTTATCTCAGGGATGTGCTTCATGATCACCATGGACACGTTGCAAAGCCCTCTGATAGCCAACAAAACCATAAGAATGCTCAGCATTCTATGAGCTCAGTGCATTTGTTAAATGACTGGTGCATTTTGCAATCCTTGTATCTAAGCAACTCATTTTCCTGCATAAACCTCAAGAATACAAACATCAAGAATGTAGGAATAGGTAGGTTATCAGTGATTAAAGTTATGAAGCTTTTGGCCTTACGTATTTCAAATCTGTACTCTTTGATCAGTGATATTGGAAAAGGAAAGATGCTACTATTTTTTAAGTAGCAGATTTATTGCTTCTAGCTTCTTTTCCTTTTCTTCATTTAGTCAAATGTAAACATTATAGATTATTTCCAAGCAGGTAGGGGTGGGTAATTAACTGTTAAAAATCACTGTTAACAGCTATCTGCTTTATATATAGTTTCTCATTTAATTGTCTCAAAAACCATGTGAACTAAGTATTACAATAATGTCCAATTTATGGTGGTGAAAATAAAGATCAGAGATTTTAAATGATTGCCCAAGGCCATAGAGCTTTTGAAAAAGAGAGCTGGTGTGTGCAGTTAATTGATAGTATGGTACTGTCAGTTTTAAATTCTTATAAACTGAATTTGAGAGATTTGCTCAATCTACTGATGAAAATGTGAGTTTCTGGAACATGGAGTGACATCTCAGAGATCATAAGATCATAGTAGGTCTGGATGAATCGGGGAAGGCAATGGCACCCCACCCCAGTACTCTTGCCTGGAAAATCCCATGGACGGAGGAGCCTGGTAGGCTGCAGTCCATGGGGTTGCTAGGAGTCGGACACGACTGAGTGACTTCACTTTCACTTTTTGCTTTCATGCATTGGAGAAGGAAATGGCAACCCACTCCAGTATTCTTGCCTGGAGAATCCCAGGGATGGGGGAGCCCGGTGGGCTGCCATCTATGGGGTCGCACAGAGTTGGACACGACTGAAGTGACTTAGCAGCAGCAGCAGGTCTGGATGAATACCCAAACTCATGATGTCCCTGTCTTTCTAATACACCACTCTCTTACCCAGCTTTCTACACATGGTGTCTAAACAATTTTATAGATCTCCAATTCAGTTGTGTTTAAAGAACCATGTTTGGGGTAGGTTTTATTTTAGAAAGAAGATGCCAAAGCCAACAAACAACAGGATTTCTGAGTACTCAGTTTTAAAGGAGTTTAATTTTCTGAAAGCAACAAATGATACTGTTCTGTCTCTCTCAAGCCAATTTATTTCCCAATGAAAAAAAAATATAGACACCAGGAGAAGAGTGTGTTGATGGATTGTGACAAAGTGTATGATTAGATTGAACTATAAATAGCACAGTGGTGTTTTGCTGATGCCCATTTAATATGTTTAGCTCTGTTATTAGTAATTGCATGCTTAAAATAATATTCTAAGATATCCAGTCAATGTTGTTATTTCAGAAGCCCAGCAGGCAGCCTCTTAAGTGACATAAAACAAAATCTAGGGTAATTCAATCTACATCTGAGAAACTAGTGCCTGATACTCAAATACAAACAGTTCTTCGTGTCTGCTCAAAGACACCTAATTCTGAATTGATTATGACCTAGAAAATGCCAATTAAGATAGTCCACATTCTTGATTTTCTGTTAAAGGAGGGACTCTATTACACTCCCAAATTCTCCACAAATGAAATGTGTCTCCATTCTTTTTCATTCCTTTCCTGTTCTCACTTTTCTCCTTTTCTGTTTCTTCACTATCTTCTCTTCCTGTTTTTCTTCCATACTTCCTTCAATCCTCCCTTTGTTTCCTCCCTCTTTGTCTTTTCAGCTCAACAGAGTTTAAAGAATCTGTTAAGTTCTATGTAATGTGCTAGGCTCTGAGGATAATGCAAGCACAGATTCAGTTAAGAGGGAAGGGGACATGTGTATACCTATGGCTGATTCATGGTGATGTATGGCATAGGTCAATACAATATCGTGAAGCAATTTTCCTTCAATTAAAAGTAAATAAGATTGGAAAAATAAATAAAATAATTAATTTAAATCTAAAAAAGAAAGCATAAAGAAATGAAAGATTCAGGTACTGCCCAGGTATTGCCCATAGTCTACTAGGATGGACAGAGAAGTAAGCTGATGTATTATGGAAGAGGGGCAGGGGTCTAGCCTATATTAACTTTTCCAGAATATGTCAGCCTAGAGTAGAAAAACAGTGCATATCTTGACTCTAGTTGGCTTGGTCTGGTCAAGTGAGAACTTACAAACAAAACTGAACCTGAAAGTTCCCAAATAACTCACATTCTGAGTTTTCTGTATTTCCCTGGTGGCTCAGATGGTAAAGAGTCTGCTACTTGCCCTGGCTTTTAAGACCCACGCGAAAGGGAGCCTAAGGCGGGGCACCCTTTGATATTCAAGTGGGCGCCAGTGGCCTAATGTAGATGGTGCAAATCTCTTGTCCTGAGATTTTATTGGTCTTCCCCGTAAGCCAAGTTATTCAGCCTCCTTTCTCCACTTAAATTTGCTACTACACTATTTCTTTCTAATCTAATCTTATATTAATAAATAAATAAGTCTTTCCTCGCCAACACCGTCCCCACTTC